>CP092873.1:34394255-34576949 GCA_030710605.1 Cordylochernes scorpioides | reverse complement strand
AAAAACACAAACATACCGAAATTTTATATTATTCCTAAATTACATAAAACACCAATCTCATTTAGAACAATCACATCAGGAATAAACTCAGTCATAAAAAACATAGATTTAAGACTAGCTTCAACACTTCAATTCATAATAAATAAAATAACTAACAACATAATTATAAATTCATAGATTCTAATAAAAAATCATTAACTTCCTAACAAATAACCTACAAAAGATCAATACAGTTCATACATTTGATTTTGAAGATCTTTACTCTAACATACGTTTAGAAGACCTTAATAATAAAATACACAGCTTAATAAATGAATTCATTAATGATAAAACATTCCATATTCAAATTATTCACAACAAATACAAAACATTTAAATTAGATAACAAAACAGCAAAAACATTACTTGAAACCTTCTTAAACTTTAATTATATTAATTTTAAAAACAAAATATACATTCAATCTAAAGGTGTTCCAATGGGAACTTCATCCAGTCCACTACTAGCAAACTTATTACTTTTTTGGTATGAAAGAGATTTCTTCCTACAGAATGATGTAAATTGGCATATGTTCCGCTATGTAGATGACATCATTATCTTGAATAACCCACAATTCAATAATGTCATTTACAAAATATACCCTAAATATTTGAAACTTAAAAATAATGAAAAGATAAGTAATAACAAGGAGGTTAACTTTTTAGACTTAACTATAAACCTTGCAAACAAGTCAATTGGAACATATGACAAAAGAAATTGTTATAATTTTAAAATTATTAAATTCTGTAATGTCAATTCCAACATATCATCAAATTGCTGCAAAGGCATATATTTTGGTCAATTTTTAAGATTTTATAGAATCAACAACATTAAAACAAACTTTATTAAAGACATTAAAAATCTTAATAAAGAGTATTTAAACAATGGTTTTAAATACAAAACAGTAAAGTTTTACAATAGGCTGTCAATACACAAATACCTAAGCAATAATAAATATAATTATAAATTTGAAACTTCAAACTTCTCCAATTAATCTAACCAACAACTTATATTCTACTCTTATACTAAAACAAATGATAGAATTACTGAATATATTTCCTATGACTTTAAATATATTAATTATATGATAACGATTATAAAGCATTAAATTCATTCAATTTGATCTCCAGTTACTGTGGGAGGGAACTGGAAAAAAAATATAAATGAATTTGAAGCATAATAAATGTTTTATTATTCAATTAATTTATAATTTTAATAAAAATGTAACTTATATCAATGAAAACAAAATTTTAATACATATTTTCACAATCTTTAAAATTTCTAATGATTCTTTTCTGACAGCTTTTCTAACTTCTAACAATTTTAAAAATAAGATTTCCTAGAAAAGGGAAGGTTACTTTTAGAACAGTGTCGAGGGTCCCTGACAGATAGATGTTACATCCACACATGTGCGCTGTCTCGAGGGAGCGGCAGACGCCACTTTGAATAAGTAAGTAAACAGCCTCCTTCTATGATATCTAATATTAATTTGATTATACAGTTTAATGGTCGAAGAGAAATCAATCCATAATGAAGTAAGGGTGAAATGGTTTGTGGTATTTTCATCTGAAGAGCCCTGGTACCACAGATTTCTCTCTCCAATAGATTTTCCAAATCTCCTTTTGTGTAATGTCCTGGTCTACCATTAGGGTTCCAAAAAATAATTTCTAATAGGCAAAGATTTAAAATATGTTTATCTATCCTTAACTAGGCAAAAACATTATTTCATATTATTCTTACTCTTAGGAAAAAAAAAAAAATCTAAAATTATATAGGAAAAAAAAAATTATATAAAAAAATTACAAAAACTATTAATTAACTTTAAAAAAAAAAATACTAACAACCTTTCAATTCTCTACCTGTTTGAAATAAAAGTGTATGGTTCTTTCTTTATCTCTTTCCTCTCTTTTACTAAAAAATAAATATATAATCATTATAAATCTCTTCTTTATTCCTATTTATTTTAAGAGTATGTCTAAATGACGGGTAAAAGCCGATGCTAAAAGACGTTACGTTGTTAAATCTTCTTTTCTTGTTAAATTTTCTTTTTATTTTTTCAATTTTTTTTTTCTATCTAAAATAAAAACATATTATTCTAACATATAATTACTTTTATTACATTTTTCTCTCCTAAATAAGATATAAATATAATACATATAAAGAACTTTTTAATCTCATCTAACTTAAACACAAAAATAATTATCAACTTTTATCTTATATAATTAATTTAGATTTAGCTTGCTAATCTAATAGAATTTCCTTTTTATATATAAATATTACTATTATTAAAAGTTTTAAATATAGTTATATCAATATATAAATCCATCTTAACTCACTCTATAATATCAACTTAATTTAAATTATATTTAAGATTTAAAATTTTATTTGATAAACTTTATTATTTACATTTCATATATATATATATATATATATGTGTGTGTGTGTGTGAAAAACAATAGAAAAAAAAATCAATTAATTAAAACGTCAGGTGTTGATAATTAAAATCTTCCTTTTTCATCTGAATATTTGATAGAATTAATCAAACTTAGCTTAGAATATAATTATATCAGCTATAAAGACTAATTCTACAGACAAATTAAAGGCCTACCGATGGGCAACCCTTTTTCATCTGCTTTAGCAAATATTTTCATGAATCAAATTGATCAATGTGTAACAGAATCAAAACATTCAAAAATAATTTAATGGAAAAGATATATAGATGACATTCTTTGTATAACTGAATCAGAAATTTCAATCTTTCTAAAATTTTTGAATAATCTAAAACCATTTTTGAAGTTCACACACGAAATTGAAAAAACAATTCTCTGGAATTTTTAGATATTCAAATTGAGAAAAAAACAAAATAAAATTGAAACTAGTATTTATAGAAAGTCTACACACACTGGAAACTACCTAAATTTCAATTATTTCGGCCCAGTCCATTCTAATATTTCAGTAGTAAACACTCTCTCTAAAAGATTGACAACTCATTACTCAATGAAAAATAATGAAAATGGAGAGAAACAGAATTTTTAGATACCTAAAAAACAATGATACCCAGATAAATTTATTGAAAAACACCTTTTTAAACCTAAATTTGTACAATCAAGCAATAGCTCATGTGCTCCTGGCCCGGGTATGCATTTCTTATTTTTAATATCAACCGTTTTCCATCACCTATAGTTCTTGCAGGATAACCATTTTTTCTATAAATTGGTATATACAGCAATAATGCAGAAAATGTTACGTAAGCATTTTTTATGTAAACATCATTACATTAGCTAGCGCTTTATTTTTACAAGAAGAGTTGATATGTGAAGCCAAAAGCTTTATTTTATTCATTATTAATTAAATTTTGCTCTTTAAGAATCATAAATATTGATTTGAATAACAACTTATTTATTTTTAATTGAATATGTTTATTTTATAATGCAATCTGTTTTGCTTTCAACTAAAATAAACGATAAGCTCTGGAATGCTATTTGCTGAATAACAGTTTTAATATATATATTTAAATTGAACCTAAGGATTTGTTTAATAGATTTGCATCAGAAGTGACAGGTAAATTTGAAGTGATCAGTTTATTTATAAACTGTGTCAATATGCCGAGGGGTTATTTAGGAATTAATATTCATGATATTTTCTGTTACATTTGTGGGGAATTAACTTTCAAAGTTCAAAGGCGAAACTTTACACCGCTCATCATAAAGTGCTATCAACTTTATTTTGGCTATAAAGTCGGTGACCAAGATAAGACTTGGGCTCCTCATCATTTTTTTGTGAAATTTGTGCTCGTCGTCTTACAGGGTGGATTAAATGTGAACGTCATATGCCTTTTGCAGTTCCAATGATATGGAGGGAACATAAAGACCATTCTTAAGACTGTTAAATTTGTTTGATAAAGACTACAGGTATTACATCCAAATCAAGACATACAGTTGAATATCCAGATTTGCCTTTTGCTATGAGACCGGTTCCCCATAGTGTATTTTACCTGTGCCACAGCCTCCTGAAAATGTAATATTTAGTGACGATGATTCAGATAGACGAGAGCAACAGTGGGATGACACAAATTTTAAAGCAGGTGCTTCATCTGAACCTCATTTGTTAACCCAAAGAGATTTGAACGACCTCGTACGTGATTTAGATTTATCCAAAAAACAGAGCGAACTTTTAGGCTCTAGGTTAGAAGGCTGGAAACTGATGCATAAAGGCACAAAAGTATGCTTTTTTTCGCAAGCGTCAAGATAAATTTCAAGACTTCTTTTCAAGATATATCAAGCATGGAGAAGCGGTACCAAGGTAAATGGAGTCCCGGTATGCTTTCTGACTACCGCTGGACACTCAAGAGGGATGTACCACAAGCAAAGTATAGAAGAAAATTCCCCGTCACTACTTTTCAATAAAATTAATATATTTCGTTCATATAGGCCTATATATTAAAAAATTCCAAATTTCAAGTAAGTGTATCTCAAAAATCTTGCGTGATAGAAAAAAACTAATGGTATATTTGGAATCAGCAGAAATAATTAAATTTAGATAAGATGCTGTTTCTTTTGGGACAAAGAAAAATATTTTTGATAAACCAGTGTAATGTAATAAGGTTTATGCAAAAATGCTTATATAATATTATTTGTGCATTTTCCCCTTTATTTATCCCAATACCAAAAAAGGCTGTCACGCAAAAACCATGAGTGATGGAAAATTTCTTATTAGAATTTTGAGTTCAGTATGAAAAGTTACACTAGAAACACCATCAGGTTCTCTTGGCAAAAATGTTGTTGACCAGTGTAATAATAAATATAAAATAGGCGTTATTGTTAATTTTCAAAATATTCACACCCATATTTTACAAAATTTATTTTGTTAATAATATATATTTATATTTCGAAACTATTTTAAAGGCGTAAGATTATTTTTTATATTGAACAATTAAACAGATGGCGCGCTAGTGCATCATATTATAAATATATATATCAAATATTTTCCTCCCCATTGAATATAACAAAATATTTTTAAAACTTAATTCTGTTGACGTTATGTGGCGCTGAGTTTGTTGTTGACACACATTCAATATGTTATAACACCTTGATAAAGGTTGGCGTTAAGCCAACCGAAATATTGGTAAAATAAATGATTTTTATCCAATATATGTATTTTCAATTAAATAAATAAATATATATATATATATATATATATATATATATATATATATATATATATATATAAATGAAAAAACAATAGAAAAAATAAAAAATAAAAAGGTCAGGTGTTGAAATTAAAAATAATGAAATCATATCCTGACCAGGAGCACACATGCTTTTTAGATGGCAGAGCGCCATCTAGTGGAACATAAATCAACTAAACATTGATTTAACCTGTTCCCTTATACGCCAATAGCGCGAAACGCATTTGTGTATGGCTTTTCTCGATTTAACAAGAAATTGGGTTGGCCAAATATCAGGGAACAGGTTAAATCAATGTTTAGTTGATTTTTGTTCCACTAGATGGCGCTCTGCCATCTAAAAAGCACATGTGCTCGTGTTCAGGATATGCTTTTATGTTGTATTTTGGAATTAGATTGATATATAGAATTATTATTTGTTGCTTGATTTTTGTATACATGAGCATTTTACGATATTGCTCTTCAGTCCTGCCAATAATTAAATAAAATTAGTTATCAAATATAGCTTTAATTGAACTAAAGGAATATATAAAAAAACATAATTTGATAAAACTAATGGCCCTCCTCAGCCTAGAGGACTTTATTCCATGAGATCCACACGGGATCTAAAGGAATCTTGACAATCTGCCAAAGAGAGTTTAGCTGGCAAAGTGGCTGAGCCAAATCTATGGCTAAAATATAGATGGGAAATTTTCCGTGAGGATATTGATCTAAAGAGACAAAGGTCGCCTCTCCCGTCTCTGTAATTTACAGAAATGTGTGAGCCGGCCACCGGGAAACTACAACAATGTGTTTTTTTTTATAGGGGAAACGTGACCTCTGGCGGTCGATTTAACAGAGTATTTGAATCTTTGAAATATAATTTTAAAAATAATAATATTTTAATATAACATATATTAATAGATGAAAATATTCCCGGGAGAATATTGATCTAAAGAAACAAAGGTCGCTTCTCCCGTCAAAATAGACGTAAAAACTAGACGCCATTTATTGACCGTCGCCGAAACTAGTGGCCTTGGGTCGGTGACAAGTACACAACATCAGCTCTCGCAAATTGAAAAGCGTCCCCCTAGAGACGGGAGAGGCGACCTTTGTCTCTTTAGATCAATATCCTTCCGGAAAATTTTCCATCTATATTTTAGCCATAGATTTGGCCCAGCCACTTTGACAGCTAAACCCCTCTTTGGCAGATTGTCAAGATTCCTTTAGATCCCGTGTGGATCTCAGGGTATAAAGTCCTCTAGGCTGAGGAGGGCCATTATCGCGAAACCATGGTCTCTAGGTGGACGCTCTTCAGTTTGCCATAGCTGGTGTTGTGGCTTTGTCACCGACCCGAGGCCGCTAGTTGCGGCGACGATCAATAGATGGCGTCTAGTTTTGACATCTATTTTGATGGGAGAGGCGACCTCTGTCTCTTCATATATATATATATATATATATATATATATCTTTCTATATATATAAAAATGAATGTTTGTGTGTCTGTATGTCCGGTATACAAATTCGCAGTAGTTCACTAATTCAAACCAAAATTTCCATACATAGGTAAAAGAATACGGGGAAGACGATAGGCTATTTTAAAAAATATATAAATCAATTATTAAAACTATATATTCAAATTATTCAACTTAGCTCACAAACAGCGCCCTCTAGAACGCGTGGGGATCTGACGGCGGCGCGCGCCCATTGGCTGCTTTATACTCTTTACTTTTGTTTAGCTTTTAAATAACATATTTTTTCTCTACTTTGCCTATATTTATTACTGTTTTATACTCTTTTCTTTTGTTTAGCTTTTAGAGATCTGAGATGCCTCCCAAGAAACGCAAACCTATTGGAAAAGTCCTACCAGAAGTGAGTAAAAAAAGAAATGGGCGAAGTGCTGAGACTGCTGTGCAACGTGAGCATCGTCTTAGGATTAATCGAGAAAGGGCCAGTACTTCGAGAGCGGCGGAATCCGTGGGACAGCGTGAGAACAGGCTTCAACAAGATAGAGACAGGGCCAGTACCTCAAGAGCGGCGGAATCCGTGGGACAGCGTGAGAACAGGCTTCGGCAAAATAGAAACAGGGTCAGTACTTCGAGAGCGGCAGAAACCCCACAAGAACATACGGCCAGGATTCTGAATGTCAGGGAAAGAACTTTGGCCTCACGAAACTCGCGTGATAGACTTTCCAATTCACTTTTAGAAGGTTTTAATTATGATTCGTGCAGAAATTACGAACAACACCCAATGATATTGTTGTATCATGTTTGATTATCAGATACAAAATTATAACGGGAAAAATTCCAAAAAGCAGAGACCACGGGTGAAACCAGTTCATTATTTTGTATGCAGGAACAAAATTCTAACAGAAAAACATTTATTCGAGCAGAAAACAAAAGCCAGATCATCTTTCTATAAAAATATCGCTTCTCAGACACAAAGTTTGGAGCGGTACGTTTCACAAGAGTGACATCCACGGCGCCAATTTATAATTGTAACGAATAGTATTTGAATAGGGTAAAACCCAGGCGTTGCCCGGGTCATTCGGCTAGTATATATATATGTGGCGACTACACTTTGCTTCAACGCATGCGCGGGCGTCAACACTTCACTACGCATGCGCGTGGGACGTCATCAGAGACGCTGAGATTTAGCGGTAAACATGTAGGCTTACTCCAACGGTCGTTACTCCAACCGTTGTTTCTTTTCTCTCTATAATTTCTTGCTTTAAATAAATTAATTTTAATTATAATTTTATCAGCAGCCTTTCCACAAGCCACACCAACACAGCACATCAACAACCATCCTACAAATTGGTGAGCCGGACGTGATGCAAAAGTTATTTTAATCACACTTCTATATATTTTTTTATTTCATCCACGAAACTTTCAACAGCCCCAGAATGCAAGACGCAACTACGGAACATCCGGAAGGGCCAACATCCACGGCACCCTCCCAAATATCAAGATTGGCTTTCCGTGCACCACCATTCTGGCCCAACAACTTGGTACCATATTACTGACCTAACAGTACCTATGACTGACTTCTATGTCCAGAACTTGGTACCATATTACTGACCTAACAGTACCTATAACTGACTTCTATGTCCAGAACTTGGTACCATATTACTGACCTAACAGTACCTATGACTGACTTCTATGTCCAGAACTTGGTACCATATTACTGACCTAACAGTACCTATAACTGACTTCTATGTCCAGAACTTGGTACCATATTACTGACCTAACAGTACCTATGACTGACTTCTATGTCCAGAACTTGGTACCATATTACTGACCTAACAGTACCTATAACTGACTTCTATGTCCAGAACTTGGTACCATATTACTGACCTAACAGTACCTATAACTGACTTCTATGTCCAGAACTTGGTACCATATAACTGACCTAACAGTACCTATGACTGACTTCTATGTCCAGAACTTGGTACCATATTACTGACCTAACAGTACATATAACTGACTTCTATGTCCAGAACTTGGTACCATATTACTGACCTAACAGTACCTATGACTGACTTCTATGTCCAGAACTTGGTACCATATTACTGACCTAACAGTACATATAACTGACTTCTATGTCCAGAACTTGGTACCATATTACTGACCTAACAGTACCTATGACTGACTTCTATGTCCAGAACTTGGTACCATATTACTGACCTAACAGTACATATAACTGACTTCTATGTCCAGAACTTGGTACCATATTACTGACCTAACAGTACCTATGACTGACTTCTATGTCCAGAACTTGGTACCATATTACTGACCTAACAGTACATATAACTGACTTCTATGTCCAGAACTTGGTACCATATTACTGACCTAACAGTACCTATGACTGACTTCTATGTCCAGAACTTGGTACCATATTACTGACCTAACAGTACCTATGACTGACTTCTATGTCCAGAACTTGGTCTTCCTCAGGTCTCAGCCACCGTCCATCTCGTATTCTCCTCTATCCTCTTGCATCATTAAATTTCACAGTTTTTTACTAGAAGACATCAGGTGAGCCACATAGCACATAACGCGCAAATTTCAATTACTCTGATATTAAAATACTTGGAAAATATATTAGTGAAATCTAGTAGATGTCAATGCTTGAATGTTTTGATGATTCTGATGCTAGACTGAAGGTATAAAGTCAGTATAGCAAGCTATAACTGAAAAGTAATATAGAGTTATATCTATAATATATGAAAGATAATTGGTATAAGAGAAGAGGAGTATTGTTATCTAAGAATAAATTAAATAAATATTGTTACGGTAGAGAAGACAAGTATTCCAAAGGATTAATTAAAAATAATTTATTAATTAAACTTATAAATTGCAAAATGTGTCAATTGAATTTACAAGTGGTAATTTACAAGCAAGGTAAGAGGTGATGACTATGCAAATATTTATGATGATAAACAACAGAGTATTCAAAAATAATTATTTTGTGGCAATATTATTTATAAGGTTTCAAAAAGGCTCTGTATTTTATGTAACAACATAGGGCCAAGTTCACGCTGTAGCATCGGCTGTTACGCATCATAGTAGCAGATCATAAGGGTAAAAAGGAAGAATTGATTGTATTAGTATAATAAAAAGAGCAAAGACAAAACCATGTTAACCTTTCACAAACAGGATGGAATTAGATTGTACCGGACCAGGTCTTATCAAAAGTAAACCCGGCGATAATTTTGACCTTTCTACTTTATTACCATACCAATCTCTTCGACCAAGGATTAAATGAATTAAACCTAAAAGAGAGAGCAGAAGAATGATATTAAAAAAATTGTTGTTATGGAGAAGGGATATAGGACACCAGTGTATGTGTATGTTACCATTTTTATCTGTGTCTGTTTTTGTGTGTGTGTTCATGTGTATTTTCTAGAGTGTATGTTACCATTCTTATGTGTGTCTGTTTTTGTGTGTGTGTGTGTGTTCATGTGTATTTTCTAGAGTGTATGTGTGTGTATGTTACAATTCTTATGTGTGTCTGTTTTTGTGTGTGTTCACCACACATTTTCATATTTCCACATAATTTTATAACGATATAATCAAATGTATATATTTTACAAATATATAAACAAGATTTGTATATTCAAGCAATCCGGCACCGGATAAGTCTATTTCCTCTAACAATTTACTAACGTTTAAGTATTTTTTTCTTTGCTCAGCCTCGTAGCACGTCACAGATATTATTGAAGGTATATCATCATCGTCTTCATTGTCTGATTTTTCTGATTTAAGTTGGAGGGAATTTCGAAAAAGACAGTCGGCATCTTGGTATTTGTGCCCACTTTGATAAAATACCGTAATTCTGTTTAATTTGGAGCTTTAAGGCCAATATCGCTAGTATTACTCTGGAGTCCTTCAGTTTGGATAACCAGAGAGGGGTGATCAGAGAACATGACAAACTCACGACCTAAAATGTAAGGTATTTATGTCGTAAACCCGGGTAAGCCAACAAGTGAGTTGGAAGCAGTCGGGATTGAGTGGAAAGGCGTGGAGAGTGGGAAGTCCGCACGGGACAGTAAGGACAAAGTTTGGGATCAAAAGGCGCTCTCCTAGGACGTCTCAAGTGTTACCAGGACCGAGGGGTAGTTGAGGACTACCAGAGGAAA
Source organism: Cordylochernes scorpioides (assembly GCA_030710605.1). Taxonomy (NCBI): domain Eukaryota; kingdom Metazoa; phylum Arthropoda; class Arachnida; order Pseudoscorpiones; family Chernetidae; genus Cordylochernes; species Cordylochernes scorpioides. The sequence goes on along the minus strand of CP092873.1, from coordinate 34,566,108 downwards.
GCTCGGCCTCCTGCCTGAAGCCGCGGGGGCAGGGAGGAGCCAAAACGGCGACCTCGAGAGCCGACGTGAGATGACAACCCACCTAGTACTAAGCGTGCCTGACAGAAATATCAACTGTAACTCTAACTAACTGTCGACAGCCGGCCTGACTCCCTCTTCTTCCTGACCGTATCCCCGGGGAATGATTCTCATTTGTCAGTCTTATGTGGTTCATCCTCTCCTCCCCTGCGATCCGGTGGCAAACTGGTGTCACTTTGAGACGACTGGGAAGACGTCATACTTTATTACTTACATAAGGCAGATTGTGATATTTTAGAGCGAAAGAGTGGTTAAAAATAATCAATAGTGTTACAATTTATATGAATTTATACTAATTTAACTATAGCCTGTTTTATGGTACAAACATAATAAAGATTTAGGTTATACCAATAAAGTTATAATTAATTACATGAAATATGTGGTGAAGGCATATAGGGACAGAGTTAATGGTTATTAATATGGCACAAGCTTAAATAAGGAATATTAACTTATGTAGTTTTGTTCATATTGCGATATATATATATATATTTATTCCCTATATTTCAGACAAAAATTCTCTTTCTGCTGTTAATTATTTCCTTTCCGACTTACAAAAGGTTCTTGAAGCATATCATATAGGCCGCTCTTTCCAAACATTGATCCGCATAAAGACAGTTCCAATTCCATTATCTCTGGCCTTAGTATAGAACTCTGTTGGCAGATTTTCTTTGAAATTAGTCAAAAATATTTTAGACATTAATGCGTTTCAAAGATTCATAGGCTTCTTTTTGGTCAGAGTTCCATGCTAAATTTGATATTTTCTTAAGGACCATTGAAGCTTCTTACTGCTGTTATAGATTTTGGGGTAGGACACTTAGTAATAGCTTCAATATTTTATGTGTCGTGATAAACACCTTTATACCATCGATGCACTCTGATTCCTCCTAAGTAGTTTCTCTTGACCTCTCTATCCTTCCTTTTTAGTAGTTTAGCTCGACCTCACTAGCCTTCCCCTTTGGTCGTCTCTTTTGGCCTCTTTGCCCTTAATCTTTTACTCTTGTCTCTTTCTTTATTTTTGGTTTCTCCACTTACCCAATATCAGTGAAACAACTCAGCAAGAGCACACCTACAGAAATACACTTGTATACTAACGACCATTCATACAAAAAGAAGTCCAACATAAACAAAACCATCTATGCCTAACCCAAGAACGTGAAGTTTACAAATTAATCATTCCACTATAACACGCTGATCGTCTTTATGAACATCCTACAATTTGGCTTATAGACATCACTCGACTATATTTTAGAACATATCATGTTTAGCGCCCTATAGCGAGTTCATCTTAAATCCTTGTTATTCGAATGACAATAACATTAAGGATGAAATTCACAAATATTTTATAATATAAAAGACAGAGGCTGCCTGGCCGGCATTCATATTTCTTGAAATTAAAAGATACTTGGGCCAGTAAATAAAAGATTTACTGGCCGAAATATATCTTTAATTTGAAGAACTATGAATATTTATATAATAAAGATTCTTCCCTGCTTTTATATTTTGATACAATCAATGAGAAATCTAGGGTTTGGTTTCTTTTCTTATTTCTTTTATTTCTCGGGCTTTCGGGCTAATATGCCCTTCAACACGGAGATCCTGAAGACCCACTTCTATCTATTTATAACACGCCGAATTTATATATACAAGTTTATATATATTACAGATTCTTCCCTGATTATATAGATAGAATATATAGATATATATGAAAAATGGCATATCCTGACCAGGAGCACATGTGCTTTACACAAAGCAGAGCGCCATCTGGTGGAACAGAAATCAATTAAACAATGGCCAGGATATGCCATTTATCATATTGATTTCAACAGTCGTGAAAAAGGAAAGATAGTTATTTACTTATCAAGTAGTTTTCATTTTGAATTACTTGAAAATAATTACACATTAAATTACTTTCACGGTCATATAAAATTTATAAATTGAATCCTGTATTCGTGATTCAGAATTATAGGTAGGTTAACTATACATATTTACAAAAATATTCAAAGTGTTATGTTCTAAACCTATGGTCAAAAATAAAATAATAGTCAATGAGGAAAATACAATATTTGCATTTTATATTATATACACTGCGTGACATTGAAAATGGAACACCAAGAAATAGTGGCCAGAAAATTATGCAAATTTCAGGGTAGACGCGCCTAACCGAGTTATGCAAACGATGTAAAATGCGCAGCCCTCGAGCGCACATGGAGTAAGATATAAGGGAAGGAACTTGCAGAAAGGACAGTATTCGTGTCGTTATTTCTTCAAGGAAAATCATTGTAGAAATTTTGTTCTTGTGTCAAAAGACACGTGTAATAACAGAGAATGCCAGGTCATCGTAAACGGAGGCGGTTCAAGCAGACAGACGCTTTTACGAGGGGCATGGTGATCGGACTGAAAAAGGCAGGTTGGTCCATACGTCAAATAGCAGCTGATACACACCTTGATGCGTCCACGGTGCACCGACTGTGGAGAATATGGTTGGAACAAGGAAATGTGGCAATTTATAGGAATGCCGGTGCAACCAGAGTGACGTCAGCACGTGTGGATATTACACGGTAATAAGACCAAATTTAATGATTAGGCACAATTTGGATTATAGATTAGAAGGTAATAAGACCTAATCTAATGATAAGGTACAATTTGAATTATCTATATATATAAAAATAAATGTTTGTATGTTTGTTTGTATATGTTCGGTATACAAATTCGCAGTAGTTCACTAATTCAAACCAAAATTTACATACATAGGTAAAAAAATACAGGGAAGACGATAGGCTATTTTAGAAATATATAATTCAATTATTAAAACTATATATTTTTAGTCAGAAAATGATTATGACGATATTGCTGTATCATGTTTGATTATCAGATACAAAATTATATCGGGAAAAATTCCAAAAAGCAGAGACCACGGGTGAAACCAGTTCATTATTTTGTACGCAGGAACAAAATTCTAACAGAAAAACATTCATTCGAGCAGAAAACAAAAGCCAGATCATCTTTCTATAAAAATATCGCTTCTCAGACACAAAGTTTGGAGCGGGACGTTTCACAAGAGTGACATCCACGGCGCCAATTTATAATTGTAACGAATAGTATTTCAATAAAAACATTTAATCGGGTAAAACACGGGCGTTGCCCGGGTCATTCGGCTAGTTTCCCTATAATCCCGAAAAATTGGGCATTCCAGAAGTAGATGTTTCGATTTTGAATTTCTCCTCCTCAGAAGCATACCGGTTCCTTCACCACGCCGATAGTTGCCGAAAATTTCCGAAATTTCCATGATAATTTGGACATTATAAAATTCTGGACGGGGAAAAGTTGGAATTCCAAAAGTGTTGAATTGGCAACAGGTATGGAATATAATACACTACCATTATAAAGCAAACAAGCCACAAATATTTTTTATAGAAATAAATAGTCTATACTGGTAGCATTGTAATTATTTTGCATAAATTTATAAGTGCCGTCAATATAATTACAGTATGCACAAATCATTTTTCTTCAGTGAAAAATAGAAAACAATGTTCCTTATTACGATAGAAAGAAGAGATTTAGGTTTTTTTCAACAGGTATTTCTTTGCTTTAATCTTGAACCAAGAATTTCAATCTTTCTTTCGATAGACTTATATCCCTATCTAAAAATAAAATTATGCCTGATTAAATAAGGGTAGAATTCCAATTTAATATTTATAGTAGATTTCGGGTCTTTTAATTGGTGTTTAATTTCAAGTGTTCATTTAATGATCACTATTTTGATTATAGTTTTAGTAATCGGTATGGGATTATCGAGGTCGTGGCAAATATTGGGCCTTACTGATGGTATTAAGAAACAAAAGTCAGTTTGTTTCTTATCTCTTTAGGGGCCTGTTATTTTGCACATACACAGAAATAAAAATCATCATGGTCAAAATCGGGCTCTCTCCAAATCATCGGTACACCTAAGACAACTTTTTATTTCTCTGATTTCCATTAGAAAAGCCCTCATTATCTCGTACCTAACACACAATGGATACACCATCGCTTGTCTTGATCATAGAAGACGACATCAAAATATATATTAGCATTCCTTTATCTTCGGTATGATAGGTTTTGCATTTCGTAAATTGTAAATTTCCCACAAATGTAGTAGAAAATATTTTATTAGCTTAACAATGATGATATCAGTTTTTAATGATAGAAATAATTTTAGAAAGATAGGGTTTTATTCTCAGAGTTAAACGTCAAAACTAGAGGAAACCATGCTCGAAACCACCTTGTACCTTCTTCGTTGTAGTGATACTTCCTTTTAGTCATCCTGTCGACTCTTGTCGAATCCTGTCGACTCTTGTAGAATCCTGTCGTTGTGTATTCCTGTCGACTTAACCTATGGTGTGCGGTCCTGTCGATTCCCGTTATACTTTGTTGACCAAGAGGAACAGTCAGGATATGGAGAGTTTTCCAGTACCTCTTTGCACCATAGAAGCCCTTTAACAGTTCTCCCAAAGAACAGGTAGTCGTGGTCGAGACAGAGTGGAAAGCTTGGGAAGATCCATCACAAAAAAAAACGAAGATGCACAGTTGTACTAGGAAAGTTCCGTGAACAGAAAAAAAGTCAAGCTATGAGCGAAAGATGGAGATAGAAGAGTTCTTACTGGTCTACCTGGTCGATGAGGTGGACCTTGGACACAACCGACGAGGGCTCCTGCTGATGGTGAAGTTACTATTTATTTCTGGCCCTGTTGGAGGCTTATATATCTGCCGAAAGGAAGTATTGGATTACACACAAGTAATATATCACCCTGACGCGAGTACAGTTTCACGTTTTATAATATCTTTGTTTGAATACTATTTTTATATTAAGTATATTCTTGTGTTCTTGTTAAAGGGTTTAAGGAAAGAACTTGTATCATATTTAAGAGGTACTACTCTATTAGTTAAAAAGGTTCAATATAAACATATGCAAAGGTTTGTATATTGTAAAACAGTGGTGAAGAAAACGAGGTCCGAAACAGAGAGCTAAGTTGAATCAATAAAATATTAATTCCATATTACATAAAACCAAAGTTTTATTACAAAGATTCATTCGTGTTTCATATATATCTACATTGTCAACACCAAGATAAATTTATCTCTCTCTCATTTCTTTTCCATATAATAGATCATTCCTTTGAGATAAATATTTGTCTGAGTTTTTTTTTTCTAGCTCTAGGGAATAAAAATTAATATCATACTTCAACCTCTAATATCTTAGTTCTGTAGTGTTTGGCCTCTATTTATGGAAGTTATTAACTCTAATAATTTTGATATATACAAATTTCAAATGGGAGGAGGGGATACAATATTTTTGATGGTTTTAGGAATATTTTTATATACAAAGAGTTTTCAAAGTTTTTCTTTAATATGACTTTATTATATTATCATCACATTATCATATATCACAACTTCAGAATGTTATTTACCACAGTAAATACACCTATCAATATTCGATACATGTCACCTTCAATTTTTACACGTTTCCTGAAGGTGCTGGGCGTTTTTACAAGATAATAAACAGGGTAAGTCGCACATTACGAGTCTGCCAACGTGACGCTTGACTTAACTGAAGCATTGTCATTGTAGAAAAGCCATGTGTGAGTAACCATTTAAGATTTTCAGTGAATTTAAGATAGCAATCCTCCTTCCACCAGTTTTCAGTTATTATATTTGGTTTTCTAGCACCTAGCGCTGCACAAGCATTATGACAGTAAATAGAAAAGATTATTTTTAATCGGATGTGGGATGTGACATTTCGTATGAACACAAGCAGTCTTCCATCTTCGAAGTTTCCTAATTTACTGGACTAAAATACGTGAATCAGAATAATATAGTTCATTCATTACCAATTTTTCAGAATTTCTCGGCACAATGAAACGATTCATCATTTGTTCATAGTTTAAGGTTTTAGCTATAAAGAACAATTTTCACATTCACGTTTAGTTAGACGCGCAGAATGCTATTAATTGTTAATGTAGAAATGTTCAAACTCTCTTCTCTATAAGAATTGGTTTCTTGTTCATCGATATACAGTATTTTCCTGAATGAATCGATATTTTCTCCATTTACCGGTCCATTGACACGTCCTGACTTTGGATAATTTTGTCATCTCTCTAAAACTCAGGTCACTAACTGAATCTGGTAGTGCGACTAGTACTATTGAATTTTAGCGCGATTTAATGTTTTCAAGTATATTTATGAAAATATACTTTAATGTTGAAGTCACATACAAAGCTAAAGCGCGTAATTATTTTGTATTTATTTTTTATGGAGGATGACCTGATAAATAAATATTTATTGTAATTTTTAAAACCTTAATATGTTATTTTAAATTAGATACTGATCCAATTTTATGCTGATATTAAACTTTGAATTGTTTTTGATCATCTTCAAAATATACGACTAAATCTCAAAATATTGGCATTATTTTTGTAAAATGTTTATATCATGTGTGAAAATAAATAAAGTAATTTTCTTATAAACTTTGCTTTTAGAATGTAAATCATGAAAATATGCAAAAAAAAAATCAAATTCATATATATATATATTGTTGTAAGATTTAGGTACTTACAGCTTGTAGGAAGGCATGAGGACGTTGAGGATTATATGATAATAATCTTTATTATCCATTTAGCAAGAAAGACAAAGTTATGGTAGCGAACAGTTATTGAAGTATAGAGAAGAAGGTAAACAAACAGTTGTGATGATGATAGGTCCAGTGTGGCGCTAGCTGTCGTAGCATTCAGTTATCCAACAAATCCCCGGCATGAATGTGGAGACATCACGAGGTTGTAGCGTAACTTCTCAAATGTCGGCCTTGGTAGCGGCTTGGTCAGAATGTCCGCCTTCATGTCGCCAGTTGGGCAGTAGACCATTTTTATCACTGTCTTCTTCTGAAGATCCTTCAGGTGATGGATTTTGGTTGCGATGTGCTTGGTTCTAGAAGACACTTTTTCGGATGAACATATCTTGAGACATGATTGATTGTCTTGGTGGAAGTAGATTGGAGCTTTCTGTTCCAGTTCGAGATCCTTTAGCAAGTCGAGAAGCCATAACAGTTCTTGTGAGGCTTCAGCTGCGGAGATAAGTTCCGCTTCGGTGGATGAGAGAGATACGCAACCTTGTTTCCCAGTCATCCATGAGATGGGGTTTGATCCCAGTAGGAGCAAGTTTCCGCTTAGTGATTTTCTGTCGGTGTTGTCGCTTGCCCATGTGGCATCGCTGTATGCTTCCAGCGTGGGAGGTTTTTGGTTAGATATGCGTAGCTCGAGTTCTTTAGTGGTTTTTAGATATCTTACGATTCTTTTTGCTGCATTCCAGTCACAATTTCTAGGATTCTGGTTTCTGCTGCTGAGTATGCAGACTGGAGCTGCGATATCTGGTCTGGATACTACGCTTAGGTACAATAGTGAGCCTATCAGTTGTTGGTATTGGACGTTGTTTGGTAGAAGTTTTTCATCAGATATACCGGGGTATCCGCTTTCCATGGGAGTGAAAGTAGGTTTCGCTTCTTGGAGATTGTACCTTTCAACTAATTCTTGGATTTTATTCTTTTGGCTCAGAAGGAGTTCACCTTCTCTGTTCCTTGAGATTTCAATACCAATGAATTGAGTGGGGTTTCCGAGGTTCTTTATTTCGAATTCTTTTTCGAGAGTTTTTACAGTGTTTTGGATGATTATTTCGGAATCGCTTGCGAGGAGTATGTCATCCACATATAGAATCAAGTAGATGGAATGGTTTTCTTCATTCTTGGTGAATAGGCATGGGTCTACAATGCTCTGTTTGAAGTTATTTTTAATTAGAGTGCTTGCAATTTTTGTGTTCCAAGATCTTCCAGCTTGTTTTAGACCGTAAATTGCCTTCTTTAGTTTGCAGACTTTGTTTATTTGTTTTGTATGGAGTCCTTCTGGGAGTTCCATGTAGAGTTCTTTATCTAGGTCGCCGTGTAGGAACGCTGTCTTGACATCGAGGTGGTTCACTTTCATCCCTTTGTAGACTGATGCGGCTAGGAAGGCTCTAATTGTAGAATGCTTCACAATTGGTGCAAAGGTTTCTTCGTAGTCTCGGCCAAATTTCTGATTGAACCCTTTTGCTACGAGAATGGCTTTGTACCGCTCTATTTCTCCTTTGGAATTGAGTTTTTGTTTATAGGTCCATTTACATCCTATGATCTTTTTGTCCTTAGGTAGAGGGGTTAGTTTCCATACATAGTTCTTCTCAAGAGAATTTAGTTCTTCGTTCATTGCTTGTAGCCATTTATCTCTTTCTATTTTTGGTAATTGTAGGACTTCCGAGTAGCTGGTAGGTGTCGGAATGTCTTGAGCTTCAGTTTTGTACAGCATGTAGTCATTTCTTATGGGAGGTATTCCCTTTGTTGGTCTCGTGGATCTTCTTTGTGTGACCACTTGTGCTCCTGTGCTTGTACCGGGTTGAATGTAATCCTCGGTTTCTGAGTCCTCAAGGTTTTCGGGTTGTGTTCCTGGTTCCTGACTTTCCTCTGCAATTCCAATATGATTAGAGGAAGTTAGATCTGTACTTAGTACTTGTGGTGAAGTTGTTTTTGTGGAAGCGAGGTGAAACCCATTTTCTTTTTCTAGAAATTTTACGGATCTGCTGATTGTGATGTTGTCGGTGTCGTGCAGGATTCTGTATCCTTTGCTTCGATCATCGTATCCAAGAAAGATCCCTTCGATAACTTTGCTATCCAACTTGTTTCTTTTTATCTTGGGAATATAGGCGAAGGCTTTACATCTGAATCTTTTTAGATGCTTCAGACTGGGCTTCCTGTTGGTCCATAGTTCAAATGGAGTCTTGTCTGTAGCTTTCGAGGGTATTCGGTTGTGTAGGTAATTAGCTGTGGTAACCGCTTCCGCCCATAGAGATTGTGGGAGTCCTGAGTCAAACAGCATGCATCTTATCATCTCCATTAGTGATCGATTTTTCCGTTCTGCTACTCCGTTCTGGGCTGGTGAGTAGGGGACTGTTAGCTGATGTTTGATTCCGCTTTGGTTCAGGAAATCTTCGACTTGTCGGTTTACGTACTCACGACCGTTGTCTGTCCGTATGGTTTGGATATTTTTTCCAAATTCCGTGTGTGCTGAGATGACGTAGTCTTTTATTTTTTCATAGGCTTCGTCTTTTCCTTTCAGGAGGTAGGTCTTCGTGTATCTGCTGTAGTCATCAGTGAAGGTGATGAAGTATCTCTTACCGCTGAGAGAGCTAGTTGGTAATGGACCGCAGATATCACTGTGGACAAGTTGAAGCGTTTCAGTTGCTCTGTACTCTGTCTTCTTTGGAAATGGGGTTTCGGTGAGTTTTCCTTGAATGCACTGAACGCAGTCTGTGCTGTGCGAACAGTTATTTAGACTTAGTCCTCTTGCTAGGTTCTCATTTCGAATCTTCTTAATTGATTCTATATTTCTGTGTCCTAGTCTGTCGTGCCAGAGCATGAGGCAATTTTTGTTCTTGCAGTGGTTTTGTTTTGCAACATTTGCTTTGAATGTGCGAGTTTGGGGGTTGTCATCCAGGTGGAGTCGGTACATTCCATTGTCAAGTATACCGTTCGCGAGGGCTGTGTTGTCTCTTTCGATGGTACACCAATCTCTGTTGAACGTTACTTTACATCCGTTGGAGGTGGCCGCACTCACTGACAGAAGGTTGTCTGTTAGTTCCGGGATGTAGAGAACTTTTGTGAGAAGTAAGGTGTCAGTCTTTCCTTGGGGTGTGATGACTTTGATTTCTCCTTGTCCTATCCCTTTGACCTGCAGCTTATTGCCATTAGCAACCACAACATTTTTCGTTTGTTCTCTGTTAAGTTCAGTGAAGAAGCTTTTATCGTACGCCATATGAGATGTGGCTCCAGAGTCGACGAACCAGTTGTGTACACTTGCTTCTCGTTGAGTGCAATTGAGAGCTTTTGGGTTAGGTCCTTTTGTTGTTCTCTGGTTTGTGGGTTGTTCTTGGGTGACACTCGACTGATTTGTGTACTTTGGTACGTTTCCTCTTCTGAAGTTTTCATATTTGTACTCTTTGTTGCTGTTGTTTCGCTTTTGATAGTGCCAACATTCTTCTTTGGAGTGGTTTGGTTTGTGGCAGAAAGAACAGAATTTCTTCTCTTTTTCTCTTCTTTGGCTTGAAGCTCCGTGGAGGCTTTTTAAGGCTTTTGATGCGGTGCTTTCGTCTTTCGAGCTTTCTACTCTGCGTGTGTGTTCATCAAGGAGTTTGTTCTTGGTGAATTCAAGCGTTAGCTCGTCATCAGGCCTTGATTCCAACATCGTGATGAGATTTGAGTAGCTCTTTGGAAGCGAGCAAAGCAGTATAGCCGTGATGTGAGAGTCCTTTAGTGTTTCGCCAATGGTTCGCAGTTTGTCGACAAGTTCCATCATGGTAGTGATGTGCTGTTGCATGTCTTTGTCTTCTTCGAGTTTTAAGCTGTATAGTTTCCTTAGCAAATAAATTTTTCCTGAGAGTGTTTTTCTTTCATAGATATTTTTAAGAGTGTCCCAGGTAGCTTTGGCTGTTAGTAGGTTTTTGACATGCACTATTTGTGAGTCGGCAATGCTTAGATTAATGATAGCTCTAGCTTTTGAGTCTTTCTTTTTCCATTCGATTTTAGGTTCATCTGGAATATTTTCGGTGACAACTTCCCAAAGATCTTCCTTTTGCAAGAGCATTTCAATTTTGAAAGACCATAGTGAGTAGTTATAGCCGTCGAGCTTATTTAGGGTTACATCGTGGCTCGGGAGTGACGCCATTTTTGCTAAGCCTTTTTTCTTTGTCTTAACTCGTTAGTTGAATTTCATGCAATACTCAGTCTCATAATCTAATTGTTGTAAGATTTAGGTACTTACAGCTTGTAGGAAGGCATGAGGACGTTGAGGATTATATGATAATAATCTTTATTATCCATTTAGCAAGAAAGACAAAGTTATGGTAGCGAACAGTTATTGAAGTATAGAGAAGAAGGTAAACAAACAGTTGTGATGATGATAGGTCCAGTGTGGCGCTAGCTGTCGTAGCATTCAGTTATCCAACATATATATATTTTAAAAATGTAATGCCTCGATAAAGGTTGGCGTTCAGCCAGCCGAAATATTGGCAAAATAAATATTTTATTAAATCCAATATATGCCTTTTTATTATCTAACATATATATATATAAAAATTTACTTATTCAATATTCAGAAATGTAAAAATGTCCTCAATAAATAAATAAAAATCAAAATATATGATAGATCGTATAAAAATGTTTAGTGCGTCTCTATTTAAGAAATTTATTCCAATTTTTTTTTTAAATAATATATTTATTCAATTTATAAAATAACAGTGTAAATTATATATATATATTATATTTATAATTATAGCATATTTGAATATTTAAAAAATATTTTTCTCAGATAAAAACATTCCGGTCAAATTTATGTAAGAAAAACAGCGCTATTGTAATCAGGAATAGAAAATTTAAATTTAGGGGATTATGATGAAAGCAGGCATTTTTAAAACCAATTTCTCGTAAGGTAAGTTTCTAATTATATACAAATATAATAGTTTAAATGTATAAAATACGCCGCTGTTCAAATATTTAAAATTTAGTTTTGAAGTATTAATTTGGAATATAAATTGCAAATATAAATTGATATTTCAAAATAACTTTATTTTCGTTTTGTAAATCGATTTTATCCTTATATAAAAGCTGATTAAAATTTATAGAAATGTCTTTAAATCATCTATATAATTAATGTTTGATATTTTAAAAATAAAATGTTTATTTGTAAAAGGTTAACATTTTACACATTCGATAGTATATTTTTTAAATAAATGAATTAAAAATATATTTTTAAAAATATGCTTTATCTGTTATTTCTTTTGTTATTTTAATATTTATAAGGCGGGGGAAAGCGGTTTTGGTTTCTATTTTATATTTATAATATATAATAATTTTTATAATTATATAACGAATATATACAGTCAATATTGAAATTCCTCATATAGTTATAATGCTGCTTGCCCTACTCATCCTTGAAGTAGGGCTGATAGTTCGATGGATTCTAGGATGCCAACCATCCAAAGCTGCTCCCCGTTGGATTTGCCCATCCATGGTGGTGGAGCTGGAGCCCCCACCGAAGGTCATGGTACTCGCCAGAATGACTTCGGACAGCGCCCCGCCGCCCCTTAATCCCAAGGAGCTACGGACCACCAGTCCACAAGTGATGAACTGCGCATGAAAAACCAGCGCCAGAGATTCCCCGATCTATTCCCACCCAGGGATTCGGTGTGCTTTCTCCACTCGAGTCTGGACTACCCTGACGCCTCTTCCTGGCTGTCAACTGCCTTTTAATAATAGACTTTCACGTTCAGTATGAGAAGTAAATAAAATGATGGACTAATGGCCACAATACTTTCTATTAAAACTATTTGCTAGCAGTGATATTGTATAGTTTCTTAATTACTACTCTGATCAAAATGTTTCGACACTTTGCTCATAAAATCTTGAAAACTCAATATATTTTATCCAGGTTTGTGGCAAACGCAAGCGTTGCCCTTGGCTTGGAGACCTGCCAATTTTCAAAAATCACGCGCCACAACAGCGCGAGCAGCGGTTTGCCCGTGCTTCGATTTCGTTATTCACCGAAATGGAGGATCAACGAATTTGCATCAAGTTCTGTGTTAAAAACGGATTCAAGGGTGCCGAAAATTTTCGGATGTTGCAATCAGCCTAAAGAGATGCCGTCATGAGCCGAAGACGTGTTTTCGAGTGGTACAAGCGCTTCAGATTGTCAGTCTTCATCAGCGTGGTACAAGATGTACCTCAACGAAAAATAAAAGGCTGGTTCTTGAGGTTTACTTGAAATTCATATGGTATCAAATCAATGGGTATTTAAGGCCGGAAGGACGAGAGAACGCCATACTATGTGGAAAAAAAGTACAAATGTAATATTGTACTGGGATCAGAGTGATAAACGATATAAATGCATTTTTCCTGATCGTACAGCTAAAATTTGATGCTGGCTTGCGCCATATCGGAATAAATATCAACCAAACTTCGATTTATGATTATTCTATAATTGACCAAATACCTTTTCTTGATAATAAATAAAATTTGAACACTTACGCATTTCAAATTGTTGGCCCTAATTAGCATGTAGAAAGTTGTACCTCAATGACAAAAAAAATATCTGGCCTCTTGTTGCTTGAAAACAATTTATAGAAAGTCTCCCAGTGTTCTTATTGACAGGTGTCAGAAATTCTGGTATCCTATTTAATATTAACTGTTTAATTAGTTAGCCAGACTCAATGTAAACATATGCAAAGACATGCTTATGTTTTAAGACAACTTATAACAGTGGTGGCCAAAACGAGAGCCACATGTAGCCCAGGGAGCTAGGTCCAATCAATATAATGCTAAATTCATTGTAGATACAAACAGACGAATATTCCATCATTTGAATCGTTCGTATATTATATAATTTTATATAATACCAAGATAATCTCTTTTTTTATTGTAAAAGTTCATTTCTTTGAATTGAATAATAAAAATAAAAACTCCAAATTCACTATTTCTAATATCAAGATTTTTCTCTCAAGTTTGTCTAATTTTTGTTTAACCTTAGAGAATGATACAATTTGATAAGAAACTTCAAATTCTAATGTGTAGGCGTTTAGCCTCTTTAGTAAGTTATAATTCTAAAAAATCGGGTTCAATATTGATTTTAAAATAATATTCACTATTTTTTAAAAGTTGAAGAAAGATTTTTAATATACACAAAGATGTGTGTGTGTGTGTGTTAAGAGGTTTCTAAAATATGACTTTATTCATTACAATATATAAAACTGCATCTACCACAGTAAATACACCCTTGATCATTAATGGTTGTTTTCAAGTCAACTTTTCCACATTTCTTGAAATATAATAGCGCATTTACAAGTGAATTAACAGTGCAAAGTCGCACATTACGAGTCCGGATTGTAAGAAGGATACTCAAAAGCCTTTGGCTAAGCACCTCTAAATGGTTTGTGTTGAGCTTGGAGCGGTTAATGGAAGCATTGTCATTGTGAAAGAGCCACTTCTAAGTGACCTTTTGAGAGTTTGAATGTATTTTTGATAGCAATCACCTTTCATCAGTTATCCTCTATAGTATTTCAAGAGCACCAAGTGCTAAATAACCTTTTTTAAAATAAACAGATATATGATTTTTAAACGTATGTGGGGTGTGGCTTATTGTACAGAAACAAGCGGTCACCCATCTTCGAAGTCTCTATTTTCTGGGTTTCAATAAGGGAATAAAAATGATATAAATAATTTATCGTATGTTACAATGATATTGTCATAAGAACAATTCACACATACTCCTGACGCACGCTGGAATTCATCAGATGGTCTTGATCTTTTCGGACTGACAATTTTCGCAGGTCAGCAGGAGAATATTAACCTGCGTGGGCGAGGACGCTCTCTCCAGATGGGGCGGGGAAAGGGAATTTCCAAAAACCTCGATGGAAACATCGGCCCCTTTGTAGATCAGTTGAAGCTCTTCCACGAAGAGCGAAAGCCGGGCCGATGATGCGTACCTGGGATGCAATGAACTCTCGGTCCATGTTGTCAAAGGAGGACTGAACATCAGTTGAATGCTAAATGAGAATTGTTCTTGAAGTTCAGGGAAACCTCGTCAACCCCCCCTACGCGAATTTCAATGAAAAGCATCTTCCCGGAGTGGTGTACGTCCGGCAATCCAGCACAATAGGTGACAGGTGACGACCTAGAGGACCCAGGATTGTTGGGGATTAATCAACCTTTCTTCTATAACCACAAAAATATCCGCATGATATCCAAGTACAAACTTCATTTTATTATTTCATAATTGCTAATCTTGCTCACCTCCTAATGGTCTTATAACTTGTAGGTTTTAGACATTCATTTCCAATTTTAAAAGCTTTTATTTAACTTGCTTCTCTGTCTGCCCGTCTATCTGTCTGTCTTTCCACAAATCTTGCAATCAAATTTTAATATAGCTTTTGAGCACGTAGGAATATGATATTTGGTAATTTTTTCAGAACCCGATGACAATGCAAGTTAACAAATTTTCTGACTTCTGAGCTTTCAGAGTGGCAGGAAATGGACAAATTTCCAAATTTCCTTTCATATTTTGTAAATTATTTTCGATATAATTCCAGATCGAATAGAATAATGAAACTTTTAAGACTTACTCAGTCCAACGAACAATGCAAGTGTACCAACTTTCAGACTTTTGAGTGGTCGGAATAGCCAGAATGAACAAATTTTCATATTTATTTTTAGTCTTATGCTTGACTGTCACCCCTAGAATAACATATCTGGGATTCCCCTATACAAACACACACAGTACCAGACCAGCTGCGCTATTTTTCAAAGCAAAGGCATATACCGCACTAAACTCAACCATTGGGTTTCTGAAAAGAGGAAAAATCGTTTCGATAGAAGTTGCATTCAAACTATTTGAATCTTCGATAAAATCAATTCTTTTTTACGCGGCCCCAGTGTGGGCATGCGATAATGGGGAAATTATAGAGCAACTTCAAACCTCATTTATAAAAAAAAACTTTCTTGATTTACCTAGATATATCCTGGGGCACATACTAAGATTGGAAACTGAAAGAATCTCACGTACTGCTACCGCCACAAAATTAACATTGAAATACTACATGAGAATACTGGAAATGGACAATACAGACTACCAAAATTATGCTGGAACAGACAGAAAGGAGTACATTAAATGTCAAAAAACTCTATAGGAATATACAAAACCGTTAATGATATAATCAACTGTTGTGGTCAGTCATGGCTGAACCTCCCACCGAACTATCATACAATTAAAAAGGAACTTCCTAAGATTATGAAAACAAAAATAGAACAGCTTATTCAACAAGACTTCACTAGACTCGATAATTCGAAACTTTTTCAAACTATAAACTTCTCTGTAATTCATTTATGCCTGAACGATACTTGTCATGGAATCTGTCATCGAAGATAATAACCTTCATTGCACGGACTAGTATTACTTCAACTCTAGATAGTGAAAGTCATATACTCATCATCAAAAAGGAAAACATTCACTGCAGGATTTGTGGAAATATGATATCTGATGAAATCTCCCACTTTATCATAGAATGCAAATATTTAGGTGAAAAAAGAGAAAAAACTCTAAAAAACACCTTCTGGAGATTTAGAAACCCACTGAAGACGCTGAGAACTATTTCAAAAAAAGAAAAATATAGCAATAGAACTCTATAATTTCTACAGATCAATTGTAAATAGATTCATACACAAAAGAGGTAGCGAGGAAAGTTTTAGAACAGATGTGTAAATAAATCCCTTTTCAAACAAAGGCTCACGTGCACATGGGAAAGGGAGAAAAATACAGTATTATTTTGTTTTTGTATGGCGAATCCATACAGGACAATGGGCCCTAATAATAGCCTTTTTGTTGTTGTTGTTTTAGTCTTATGCTACGCCTCTTTCAAGAAATTGACCAATCCGCCGCGAGCAGGCTTCCATCTATTTAACGCATAATCCCCAGTGAACCTTTGATTCTAAGTTTTATAAATTTAGGACTAAAAACTAACTAATAATTTATAGATAAAAATACATAAAAAAAAACTATTTAAATGCACTAAAAAGGAAACATGAAATATTTTTATTCTGTCAGTGGGCAATTAGATATATCTTAGTGAAATTAAAAGCGGCGGAGGACGATCATATATAAACACTTATAAAAACGCTAATCATTTGCTACATATTAAATCACATTAGGTTCGAAATTCATGATGATCGTCCCCCGCCGCTTTTATTTTCACTCAAATACATCTAATTGTGAAATGACAGAAGATACAATATTTTATATATTAATTATTTATTTTATTTGAAATATAAAATTTTAATATAATATTTGTATTCTAAAATTTATATTGAAAAAAAAAAAAAAGAAATAATCATGCAGCTATGTTTTTGTTGAAACTTTCCCTGAACGATTAAAAGAAAAATTTGATGTATCCCTATATATATAAAAGTCAGTGTATGTATGCATGTATGTATGTGGGTATCTATGTCGGCTATACACGTCCACAATACGTAACTAATCTGACTAAAATTTTAACAGTATATAGAGTAGAATCTGGAAAAACTTATAGTGAAAATTTCAGGTCTCTATCCCGAATATTCTTCGAGTTATTTGCAAATTGCGTTGCAAATTTGCCTTTTCGCTCGCAAGCAGCGCCTCTAGCGGTGAAGATGGGAGGTAATATCAGCTGACCTAATGTACATGTGAAACGTGTTTTGACAGGACATAGAGAAAAATCTGGAAAAGATATTTATCGGATTTTAGCCAATAAAAAATAAAATTGACAAGTTCTGGGTAAAAATAGTTGTTTTTAGTCAGAAAATGATTATGACAATTTTGCTGTATTATGTTTGATTATCGATACAAAATTATATCGGGAAAAATTCCAAAAATCAGAGACCACGGGTGAAACCAGTTCATTTTTGTGTACGCAGGAACAAAATTCTAACAGAAAAACATTCATTCGAGCAGAAAACAAAAGCCAGATCATCTTTCTATAAAAATATCGCTTCTCAGACACAAAGTTTGGAGCGGGACGTTTCACAAGTATGACATCCACGGCGCCAATTTATAATTGTTACGAATAGTATTTGAAAATTTAAATAATATAATTTTCTAATATCGTTGTGAAAATTTACATTTTTATTTTTATATTTTAAAAACACACAAAGTTTGGAGCGGGACGTTTCACAAAAGTGACATCCACGGCGCCAATTTATAATTGTAACGAATAATATCTGAATTAAAACATTTAATCGGGTAAAACCTGGGCGTTGCCCGGGTCATTCGGCTAGTATTTTATAAATGTCGTACACTGCGAGAAAATTCCGCCATCGTCAGACCGCTAGAGTTCTTTCCTACAGAATTGGCAGGTGGTGTCACTTCCTCCTTAATCCCAAAATTGTACTTGTAGATGGTAATCTTCGCCAATACTGCAGTGTTTTTTTATTGTCTCGGGATGAAAGCCGATGCTTAGAATGCAAATATACGACACCACGCAGGAGACTAATACCTCCAGGAGCAGGAGTGCCACGGCTCGACAACTGCCACCAGCTACGCTCCTTAGCCGGAGCTGAATATTTCATAGATTCGATGTTGTCAAAAGGCACTCAGGTGCCGCGCTTCTTAAGGCGTAAAGATAAGTTGAGCCTAGTGCAGAAGTGCCATCAGAGAAGTCTGCGACGTTCTCCTGTTTCTAGCTCTTAATTTTATAAAATATTACTTTGTAAATTGCATGAACTAAGTATATTCCCCGGTTTGTTTTGGTGAGACATGGTTCCACCTCTTCACGCCTTCTTGACCAGCTGAATGTCAAATTTCGTGAAAAGACGACTAGCTTGAGGAATAAGAATTATATTTTACCAGGACAGCTCATCTGCTCACAAAAGTGTGTTGGCAATAGGATAACTGCAATACGATTCGCTCGGCTCTACCTCATATTCTCCTGATTTGGCACCCCTATCTCTTCCCACACATAATGCTATTTGTTTATGGAAAACGCTTCGCGTTCAAAGAAAATGCTGAGAGGCTGTAGATAATTATTTTTTCAGCCTTCCTGATTTTAATTTCCAGGAAGGAATGCTTAATTTGGAGAAAGGCTGGACCAAGTTTATTTAAAAGTCAAGGGAGATTATTTGAACAAATATTTTTTACACTGAAAATAAAAGTTTTACATTGTAAGGCTTGTAGTTTTACCATGTGATTTAGTGAATACTAGGTTATTGCGTCAATTGAGATTAATATTTAAACGCTACAATTGTTCTATTCTCTCTCAATTACGAGATATCATTGGTTTTATGAGTGTGAATTTGGAAGTGTGAGATTTATATTTATGGGATGCGATTTAAGGTTTGAATATTTTATTGAAAGATTCGGGATTCGCTGATGTGTATTTAAAAGTTAATCCAATAATAATTTTGAAATCATATGTGGATTTTTGGCTATAGTTTCTTTATTCAGGATTAATGGTTTAGACCCAACAAAAATATTCTAAAAATATATATTTTCACTTAATCGTGATTAATATTTAGGGTCAAATAGGTTCAAACGGGTGAAAATATTTTGAATAGGGGTATAGGAGCTCCTTTAGAGAGGAACTAAAGAGATATCTCAAAACAAGGACAGGATAATTATCGTGTGTGTGACAAGAGGCAAACAGTAAAGAGGAGTAAATTTAGGTACACATCAATGAAGGATAGAAATAAAGAACTGAATGGACAGAAATTGAAAATTTCAAAATTAGCGTCAAGTTTTTCCCTCAAATTTTTTCACAACCAACCATTAACTCTTCTAAAATCTAAGTCATCTGACAATTATCTGTTCATTTTAACGTAACAATGAAATATTTTAGAATATACCTATAAAAATAGCCAACAATTATAAAGATTAAAATCATTTTATTATTAAAAAACTTTTCCAAGGCATTGAAGATTTATGATGGATCTTTCAAACGGAGATTTCTCAGAACTGCCTGAACCGAAATCCGGCAAAGATCATAATCGACGTGCCTTAATTCGAACGACCTCAAAACATGGATCAAAATTACTTCGTCAACCAAAAAGTCTGGCCTATTTGCCTTTCTACTGGCCGCGCCTTTTTGACTCAGAGTGAGAATCATTCTATAGTTCGAACTAATATGAGCGTTTCGGAGATGGCAGAGCGCCATCTACTGGAACAGAAATCAACTGAACATTGATTCAACCTGTTCCCTGATATTTCCCATTTTGTTCATAAGTCAATAAAATCCGTCCAAAAACGCGTTTCGGGCTGTTGGTCTCCGTCATCCTGCACCAGGCTTACGAGAGCCAACAGCTCAAAACGCGTTCGTGGTGTATCAAAAAATGGATTAACCAAATATCAGGAAACAAGCTAAATCTACCTTTAGTTGATTTCTTTTCCACTAGATGTCACTCTGCCATTTAATACCGCCCGTGTTAGTCGTCAGGATATGCCTAATTTGTTTTTATTATCAACACCTGACCTTTTTAATATTTTTATTTTTTAAAATTATATATTCACATATCAGAAATATATATATTCACCCCAAATATTCCACTTATTATATCATGGAAATATATATTTTATCTAATTTAAAATTCTCATAATATATCTCTAATATAATTTATATTGATATGGGATATTTATACATAGGGGCTTTGCAAAAATGTGATATGCCTAAAGTGTGTATATATATATACATAATATAATCCCGGGATATACAGAATATATTCAGTTTTGAATAAATGTAAATATAACAAATAAAAACACTTACATACATTTATATATTATAATTATTAAAACAGGTCCACAATAGAAATATATTTATAAAAGCGAGAGAGTTAAACCAAGACAAAACCTCAGGGTTTGCAAAATCTGGGTTACGTGAAACGTTTTCACGTCTATCGTGATATCTGTGAATATCAACATCTTTGATGATATAATTAATTGTTACTAGCTGTCCACATTCTTTGATGATTCAATAAATTATTTGTAGTTGACCAGTCTTTTATTATATGAGATTTTAATTAAAGTTGTCTACAGTTTTTGACGATATTATAAATTTTGTTTAGTTGTCCACAGAGAATTTGATACTTTGGAAACCTTATAAATATAACCTTAAAAATATCGATGCCCTGACCCGATCAACAAATGTCATTTTTCAGTGGGAATTTCAAAGTTTGATGGCAGTAATCTTTCTATAAAGGTTATTCTGACCACATGATTTGACTTTGAGAAGATAAAAGTGATTAGGAATCATTGGCAGATAGAGAGAAAGAAAAGGAAGAGTGGAGGCCATAATCTTGGCTCTTCTTTTTATATCAGTTCGAGATTGAATATGATCTATGAAGAAACTTATTCATATAAAGAAGAGCGTAACTGTATCTGTTAAATAAAAAAAGATATTTTGAAAAAGAGATTGCTCTCCCTTTGTCAATTTATTGCACAATAAAATTAATTTACAAATTATTTCATATCACATGAAATAACTTTGTAATTGGTAAAGAAGGGAGCAATCTCTCGAAATATTCTGAGAATAATTGTTTTTATTTATTTTACAGATCCAGGTATTCCCATTTTCATATAAATATATTTATTGAATTGCATTTTGACTCAAAATCTATTCAGTTTAGGAACGAATAGAGGCAATATAAACTAAACGGATTAGGCATTAACTTCTGTATCTATGTCTTGAGTATCCTTGGTAGACTAGTGCGCACTGATATATTGATGATAATGTTGAAGTTATTTCAAATGTGCATAGAGACTCAGTAAAATTTCCTCTGGATGATGTCACGTTGAGTGTGATGAGAAGCTTATGTAGGTAAGGCTTGTATGAAGATAGATATTCTATCATCAATGAATATATTTGGTAGGTCAAGGTTTTAAAAATTATACAAAATGAAGAATATATTCAATATATTCAGGTGCCAATATTCGATTGGTCCCTATCAAGATTATAAGCGAGACCAGAATAAATAATTATAAAACGAATTTATTTTAACATTGCAAATATTTGCAAATTTTACCAGATATAAAAATAAAACCTAGAGATATATAAACAAACTATTTGTAAACAAAATTCTGAATTAGCATCACATAACGGATTAGGATTCACCGAGTAGGCAAAAAAATAATGTCGAGAATCCAGTTTTTTCTTGCCTGGTCGAATTGTATGCATGGGTGGTGAACGGTAGTATTTATCCTATTTTTCTTATTCACATTTACATACATGCTCAACATGTTGATAAGTGTTCTGTTCAAATGTTACAATAATCCATTTGTTTTTGGGCTATGGCTAGTAGTAAAGCAGAGCTTTACTCTGCAAATTCTTATTATTTTTTCAAGATACCGCTTGATAACTGTGCCTTCTCAACGCTGATTAGATGACGAAGGGCTCCATGCCTAAGAAAAACCTTTTCTACAAATATTTTTGTGACTTCTATTGCAGTGGCATATGTAACAGATATTTTCTATATAACCTGTATGTTAGACTGTCTAGACAATTATCCATATATTCTCCCTAGTTTCAGAGAATGGAAAAAGACCTACGAAATCTATGACATCTTTTTCAAATGGGTAATTTGTTGGAGGTATAGGCTGAAGAAATCATGATGGATGTTGGTTTTTTTTTACGACTCTGGAAAAAGTGACATGTCTTTACATAGTTTAATACATCTTTTAACTTAGAAGGCCGATTAATTTATTTTTAATTTGATATGTAGTTCCTGAAACTCCTAAATTGCCATAGAGCATATGGTCATGATATTCTTTAATAACCTGCTCTTTTTTGTTTGTGACACAACAAATAGCCAAGGATTACATTTTGAATTTTAGTTCAATTTTTCAAGAAATACACCTTCTTTGAAATTTTGATTGAGGTAGCGCTTGATACACACATCTCATTTCCCTTATGGCTTTTTAAAAATATTTTCGATTAATTCATCTGTCTCATTATTTATCTTCCTGAAAAACATTTTATCACAATAATTTTCAGGTTCAGTTTCTAGCGAAGGTCTTCTTTATAGTGGTCGGTACCTAATTGTCTCTTCCCAGACTTGTGTATCACCTCGAAATCATACTCTTGGATTTTTAGAGCCCATTTAGCTAGTCTACCAGTAGGGTCTCTTAGGTTTTTGAACAAGCATAGAGCATGATGTTCTGATATCATTCTAAACAGTTAAGCTTAAAATAAGAATTTATCAAGACATTTCCCAAACCATTGCTAAACATTCTTTCTTTGTTGTGGTATAATTAAGTTCTGATTTAATTAGGATTCTACTTATATACGAAAAAAACTTTTCTTGACTATCAGTATTTTTCATTAGGACTGGACCTAGTCCGAAGATTGACACATTTGTGTGAATACAGTTGGAGGCTTGAATATGATTGGACCTCTTCTATTTTTTTGGCCTTCGGTATATGTTAAACCCCTCGATGTTTCGATATGAAGGCTTCATTCCAAGGTGGCTTCTTGTGGGGTACAGTATTTCTAGTTTTTCCGATTTTTTCCATTCATTTCAAATTTTATTCATGGAAACATTTGAAAAACTTTCAGTCTTTAAAGATACGTTTCAAAATATTGATTATATATAATGACCTCATCTAAAAAGCATAAACATTTTATTTTCATTTCAGGTTTTTGAGAACGTTATCCATAAGTCATTTAAATATGGCTGGAGCATTACACAAACCGAACGGCATAACATTAAATTCATATAAACCAGGGCTTGAAAGCTCTTTTCTTTTTGTACTCCTCTTTTAATTTCAACTTGCCCCAGTACCCTGATTTAAGATTAATTGTTGCGAAGTATTTCGGCCCTTGAAAGGTGTCGGGGACGCCATCAATTCGGGTAAACGTCCTTTATATCGTTGTCATATAATTATATCGTTGATGTAATTACTGTAGTCAATGCAAAAAAAACTCTAACTGCCATATTTTTCCAAGCTATTATTACTAAAAGAAACGCCTATGGGCTTTTTGAATAACGAATACCTCCTTCGAGAAGGAAATCTTGAATTTATATATCAATTATTTTTATCTCTGATGAAATAACTTTGTAAGGCTTGTGTTTTGATTGGTTTAATATCATTGGTATTTATTTTTCTTCGTCACATTGTCAGTACATTATTCTGAATTGAAAAATCTATAAAGTTCAACAAAAGTCGTTTCAGTTCGCTCTGTTCTTTAGTTAGTAAATCTTGGTTGATCTAAATTTAGTTTTCGGTTTATTCAGCTGTATTTTCTATGGGTTGTTTCGTAAGCTGAACTGGAAAAACTCAGTATTTGGTTTCATTATCAAAAGGGAGTGTGAATTAGCATTTCTTATCTAAGTATGGGATTTCTTGTTTTTACCTTGTTTAAGCACCTAGCTATTTGAAATCATTGATTTAAATCAGCTTTTTATTCAATAACATATTCTCTAACATTTGCTTCATTTCCTAATTTGACCTAGCTGAGAGCAAGGATTAATAGCATCTTATAAATTCATACATTTTTTTTTATGTACTTTGTTTTTGAATTTTGGATTCATAATCTGAATAATATTCTATCTATCGTCTTTAGAATTTATTTTTGTCCTAATTCTTTTCAACAGTTCTCTTCCCAGGATGAGGGTTTTGAAGTTAGATTTCATTACAATAAACGTATGAAAAAAGTTTTATCATCAAATTTTCATCAATAAAAGCCAATTAATAAAAATAAATTACCTTTAAAAGTTATTGCGTTTATTTATTCGTTGTCTTCCTCGTAAGTCTCGTTCCACAGTTTTGGTCTAGGTCCTCTTTCGCTCCAATAACCAATCAAGATATATATACAATGAAATATTACAAAAGGAATGAAACTATAAAAAGGAATGGTGATAATCTGAATAATATCATAGAATATTTTGAATTAATGTAAGGCGCATTAAAATTCATGTAACCGTATTAACACAAATATTGTTGAATTTCTTTATTTCTGCTCCTATTTTTTTCGCAGTAATAATTTCGACCAGTGACAAGTCGCGCAGTGTTCACCAAATCATGGCAAAATCAGAAGTCTCTCACATAACTTGATCTTATATTTTAGGTCTACCTTTTAAAATTTATTGATGGTCGACTTGCTTTGGGATCTAGAATCAGACGTGTCGCTTAGCTTAAATCTTCTAGGTCAGCATATCATTTATATTTATTTGAAAATATACTTCGGCCAGTAAAAGTTTTAATTTTGTTGAAACATTGAGAAAATAAAATTCTTTACTGTCCGAAGTGTCTATTTTCAAAGTAATATGAATGCCGGCTAGGCAGCCTCTTTTTTTTTTACAAAATCAGATTTAGGTAGATATTCCTGGTTCTGCACGAATAACGGCGTTTGTCTTAGGATTGGAAAGTGTTGAAGGTTTATTTTCTCTCCTCTATTATTCTCTATTCCGGATATTGAAGGCTGGTTTCCTTAAATGTTTGGAGTGTGAATTATTCTGAAGATTGTGTTCTACAGTACCTATATTGATATGACCTGGTTTGTTACATTTGAAGCATACTTGTCTACCATCATCGGTTCTAGTTTTATTCACTTGATGTTTCCAAGTGGTGTTTCACAATAATTATCTACGTGATTATCTGTTCAATGAGAGAATTTAGGAGTCATTTGGTTATAGTTGGAAGTATTATAAGCTGGCTAACCTTGGATGTAGCAGATGGTAGTCTTGTCTTTTTGGTCGGGCATCTTGACTCCTTGGCTGGGGGTAATAGGGGTGTCTTGGATTATTAATTTGCTTTCTCTATTCCACTTTTTATTTATATTCTTGCTTGTGTGTTTGAAATAGTTCACAAAGGTATCCACCAGTACCTCTGTTGATGCAAGAGAATTCAGATATAATGCTAAAGATTATTTTTTTAAAACAAATTATTTAATTCTCTCTTTCTTCCATTGCTGGGTCGAACTTATCGCAGGAATAGAATTTCGTCTGTTTATCTTATAGCGGGCTCGTTCCAATTCTTCATTTTATGCACTTTATTTCTTAGGCGTTTTGCCATCCTTTGTGGAAATATCTTTAATAACATGCTATTTTAATTGATCCCCTCCACACACACATTTGGTAAAAGTGGCGTAGTACATGTCATAACATATTTAAGCCCTTCTTACTGAGTTCATGGGACCATATCTGGCGATCAAATAATCTTCCAACATATATATAAATACCATTTTTTCTATAGATTTAATCCATTATCGTGGATCTTTACTCTCATCCTACTTGCGGATAGTTATATTGCCCTGTATAATTATTGGAGGTCGAAACTAGCGGATCCACCAGTATTTGCATGGTCCTGGGGAATTGGGTTCACTTCAAAATTCGATTCGTCCATATAAAGATTGAAAGTCAAACCACAGAACGAATAATCATAAAACAAATTTATTTTAACAAAGAAAATCTTTGCAAAATTTACGAGATCTCGAAATTCAACTAAGATATATATAAACAAACTGTTCAAAAACAAAAGGCTGACTTATCATCACGTCGTGGATGATGATTCACCTCTTAGGTACAATAGATGTTTATGTTACCATATTTTGATGGAATAGCACTCTAAATGAGGATGCTGGGATCGGTCAACCGGTAACATAATATTCTGCCGATCCTGTATTTAGCTTGTTCCATGAGAATTTATATTCGAAACAACCTTTCATCATATATGCTTTTTTTTGGAAATTTAGGAGAAGAGCGGATAGATTCATTATTTTAAACCCGATATAATCTATGGATATTTGACTGGTTTATTAACAACTATTCATGTTCCTGTTATTCCATACTTGTAGGACATCATGGGGAAAAATATCACCCTTCTCTGAACAACATTCTTTATCTATATATCTTTTGATTAATAAAATTATTTCGCCAAATCAATATATATATATTTCATTTTCCTTTCCATTCCACCTTCAAGGTGTATTCCTTTACATAATCAATAGAAAATCTACTGAGATGTGTGGTTCTCAGAATACAAAATTCCGAACATCCAGTTCCTATTGCGATTACATTATCGATTCAATATAGTGAACAATAATATACCTACATATATATATAACGTTTAATTTATTTTTGCTCCACTAGATGGCGCTCTGCCATCTAAAAAGCACATGTGCTCGTGGTCAGGAGATGCCTTCTTTATTTTTAATATACACTGCGTGACATTGAAAATGGAACACCAAAAAATAGTGGCCAGAAAGTGATGAAACTCGGCAGACAGAGAGAGACAGGGACGAACAATAAGTGATCTTTATTTCAAAATGATAGTCATAATACAGAGCGAGAACGGCGTCGGCTTAGTAGCAAGTAGGACCACCGCGGACGGCAATGCACGCAGAAACACGTCTAGGTAGAGAGTCAATCAGAGTACGGATGGCGTCCTGAGGGATGGCTCTCCATTCCCTCTCAACCATTTGCCACAGTTCGTCTTCTGAACGCGGCTGTGGCAAGGCATGCAAACGGCGTCCAATGATGTCCCAGACGTGCTCGATTGGTGAGAGATCAGGAGAGTACGGTGGCCAGGGAAGCATCTGTACATCTTGCAGAGCTTGTTGGCTAATGCGAGCAGTGTGCGGTCGGGCGTTATCCTGCTGATAAAGGGCATTGGGTACCCCCTGAAGGTAGGGGAGTGTCACCGGTCGCAGCACATCATCAACGTATCGTTGGGCCGTCATAGTGCCCTGAATACGAAGTAAAGGTGACCTGGAATCATACGCAATTGCGCCCCAAACCATGATTCCACGTTGTCGCACGGTGGGGCGTTCCACAATTGCTGCCGGATTGGACCTTTCTCCACGTCGACGCCACACGCGTACACGGCGACTATCACTGGACAAGCAGAAACGCGACTCATCTGAGAACACGACCCTGTGCCATTCCGTCATCCACGTCGATCTAGCCCGGCATCATTCCAAACGTTGGCGCCTATTCGGTGGGGTCAATGGCAGTATTCTTAGCGGACGGCATGAGTGCAAGCCATTAGCAACCAATCGACGGGAAATGGTTCTGGTCGAGATGGAATGATCTAGGGTGTCTTGCACATGTTGCAGGATGGCGGTACAAGTGGCTTGTGGGGCCGCCACTGCTTGTCGAAGGATACGCCGATCCACACGTGCTGACGTCACTCTGGTTGCACCGACATTCCAATAAATTGCCACATTTCCTTGTTCCAACCATCTTCTCCACAGTCGGTGCACCGTGGACGCACCAAGGTGTGTATCAGCTGCGATTTGACGTATGGACCAACCTGCCCTTTTCAGTCCGATCACCATGCCCCTCGTAAAAGCGTCTGTCTGCTTGAACCGCCTCCGTTTACGATGACCTGGCATTCTCTGTTATTACACGTGTCTTTTGACACAAGAACAAAATTTCTACAATGATTTTCC
Organism: Cordylochernes scorpioides; assembly: GCA_030710605.1. Lineage (NCBI taxonomy): Eukaryota > Metazoa > Arthropoda > Arachnida > Pseudoscorpiones > Chernetidae > Cordylochernes > Cordylochernes scorpioides. The sequence goes on along the minus strand of CP092873.1, from coordinate 34,538,031 downwards.
TTGAAGAAATAACGACACGAATACTGTCCTTTCTGCAAGTTCCTTCCCTTATATCTTACTCCATGTGCGCACGAGAGCTGCGCATTTTACATCATTTGCATAACTCGGTTAGGCGCGTCTACCCTGAAATTTGCATAATTTTCTGGCCACTATTTTTTGGTGTTCCATTTTCAATGTCACGCAGTGTATATATATATATATATATCGTAATTTAAACAAAGCTATGTAGGTAATAAAGTATGGCGCCTTACAGTCGTCTCAAGTTTGCCACCGGACCCCAGGGGAGGGGAGGATGACCCACATAAGACTGACCAATGAGAATCAATACCCGGTGATCCGGAGAGGAAGAAAAAGGGGCGTTTGTCCGGCTCTTGACAGTTAGTTAGGTTCGGGTGGGATTTCTGACATGTACGCTAAGTATTAGGTCCATTATCATCTCACGACTGCCCCCGCGGCTTCAGGCTGGACGCCGAGCTTTCCTCTGTTAATCCTCAACTTTCCCTTGGTCCTGGTGCGACTTGAGACGTTCTGGAAGATCGCCTTTGATACGAAACTTTGTCCTTACTGTCCCGTGCGGACTTTCCACTCTGCACGCCTTGCCACTGAACCCCGACTGCTCCCAACACACTTGTTGGCTTACCCGGTTCACCACACACATATATATATATATATATATATATATATATATATATATATATATATATTAAAAATACATGTGCTCTTTAGAGTTTATTTTTATATTGTTTTTTTTTAATATATATATACATCTTATATTAAAAAAATGAGATGATTTTCTGCTTAAATTTTAGATCATGTTGAGGATTATGGTAATGTAAGTTATTTGCTGGTTCTTTTTTAGGACTAAATGGTATTGGTGATGCAGTCATGACTAAAATCTTGTGAAAATATAATAACAAAAATGGTTTTGATCAGATATTGTTTTAATTGTGATAAAGGAGTATATAAAAGAACATAATTTGATAAAAGTGCTGCCTGGCTTAAGGCGTAAGAATAAAAAAAAAGAAAAGCTTATTTACATAATGTAGAATTCTTTTGGGCCGACCAATCGGGGAAGAAAAACAATGAGTATTTATAGAGAAAGCGCGACCTCTGGCGGTCGATTTAAACAGAGTATTTATATCTATGAAATAATAATTTTAAATAAAATAATACTTTTATATAACATACATATAGTTCTATCTTTTTTACATATTAATTAAATATATTCATACACATAACTCTTTTTAGATTTATTTCATAAAATAAAATTATTAGTTATTTTAAACCTAAAACACTAACCTTTGTACCCCCTGTTCAGTTTGAAAAGCTCGGAGGATTTGTGGCGCCCAAGTGAAATTGCCTGGCAATTGGCTGGATTTATGCTCCCCAAAGATAACCTCTTCCTTGCATTGGGACTTCGGCAGCCAGCCAAATGCACTAAAGTGCCCACCCACATCACAGTCTATCGCCAGCCGATCTCCTGGTACTCGCGGCCTGAGAATGAAACGCTAAAGCTAATGGCGGAGGGGCCTTCAGCCTCACCCAGTCCTGCTGTTCCACAGATGGAGGAGAAACAAGTCCTGCTCTTCCCCAAATTGTGGAGGAAGAAGAAACCCCCCCAAAGTAAATATATTCCCCATGTTAAAATTAAATTGTGATTCAATAAAAACATGTTTTTAGCGATATTTGATAATGTAGTGAGAAGAAATAGAGAGTGAGCCAAAGGTCGTGCAAAATTCAAAAATAAATAACTCTGCTAAAATTTTCGGAAATTTTTCATTATAGCGAGACAGTAAAATGTTTTTTTTCGTATTTTGAAGAGAAAAATTAGTTCGCAATGATTTCATTTCCTATACATAGTAGAAATTAATTGTCGGGGTTAAACCTGGGCCTAATTTCCCTTTTGTAATATATTTTCAGTAGAGCATTTTTAATAGAAATACATGTATTAATAAATATTTATACTGTCCTTCAAACTTATCACTTTGTATAACTTCAACTTATTTTCATAATATATATTTGCTTTTACATAATATCCACTAATTCCGAACCAGTCTCAAATATTGATTTGATGCATTATAGCGCGCCATCTGTTATAGAAATGTAAATTATTTTAACGTGAATGATTCCTTATTATTTAAAAAAAATATTCTACTGACCTTTTTGCGATGATAAAATAATGAATTGTTTTTCTAAATTACACTCAAAATTTTCACTTTACTTTCGTTTCCCAAAGAAAAAAGCGTTTGTAATAAAGAGTATGATAATATATTCTAAAAAGATTATAAAAACGAAGAGAAAATTATTTATTTTTACTATACATGGGCTACGAGCTTTCGGGCAGCCTCGCCCTTCTACAGGTCCCTACAGACCTGTAGAAGGGCGAGGCTGCCCGAAAGCTCGTAGCCCATGTATAGTAAAAATAAATAATTTTCTCTTCGTTTTTATAATCTTTTTACAGTTCTATAAGAGAAATTTTCATGATTCAAGTGATAATATATTCTATTGAGACTAACTGATTCTAAGCTGATACATTTGATTTCCAGGAAAAAGGGGCGTTTCCGACGGGCGCTGCAGAGAGTCTTGGGACTCTTCTGTTGCTGCGGGCGCCGCAAACCTCGTAGAAACTAGGTGAGTGTTTCAATATACACTACATTATAGTTTGATTTATATTTTTTATTTGGTTCGTCTGTAAATTGAGGTTTTTTTCTGTGACATTTCAAGATTGTTCTCTGATATCAAACTTTATTTAATAACCTACTGACCATTTAGTTTGATTACCTTTTGCCCTTTTTCACAGGTGATTTAAAATCAGGATCACATGAAAAACCTTGAATATATTTCGGATATGAAAAATACCTTAACATGGTTTCTTATTTATTTTATTTTAAATATATGACTTATATTGAGAATATGATCAAACTTTGACCCTTTTTTTGTGTTTTTTTTAAGACGTCATCAAAGGATGAGGTCCTAAGGCGCCCTCGTTGGCCCAGGAGAAGTCTGGCCAACAGCGCCGCCTCCAGAACTGCCAAGAGAACGGGGGCCCCTAAGAAAAAAATACCTTGGCATAAAAAACATTTTCTCCTGGCACTTAACTTTATATTTTTAGTGACAAAATATATTTGTCCTACTTTATTCCAAATATCCTATGGAATTGTCAAATGGTATCATTGCTTATTATACTGTACACAATTTTTAAAATGTGTCCCCTCAAATAAAAATCATTTTTAGATCAACCTTTTGCGTTGAATAACGTGGTAGTAAAATAATTTGTTATATTTTTTTTTGGGCAAAATTTCAAAAGTTGGGGGTGTATAGAGAATATTCCTTATGCTATTTTTTCTTATGTGCGAAAGGCAAAAAACTAAACATAAGGGGTAAAATTGTGTGTAGCAGTGTTATTCGAGAAGTTATAATACTTTGGTCTGCACGACATAATATGTGAGAAAATGTAGTAGGCTGTGATCATAGCAATATTAAACCAGTAAGATGTTTGATAAGAAGAAAATGTTGATATGACGACCGCTTTCCACACCAAATGAGAGATTTTATATATACATATAGAGTGGTAAATCCTCTTTAAAATAGTTTTTTCTCAATACATCTCTTCATATGATGATGTGAAAACTGTCAGCGACACCCTACAGATCCAAATTTATAAATATTTCGAAATAAAATTCCATCCAATCAGGCTATATTTCGGGGAGAATATTCACAATGATTAAATACAAAGGTATACCGATAGTTGATCGTTTTAATAAATAAGTATTTCAGAAAAATACATTAGAACTTTCAATAAAATTGCTCTGAAGAATAAAAGCGTCACCATTCTTATAGGTATTTCTCATTGTAGACTTGGAACTATCATAAAACTTCTCGTCAGCAATCTATCCCAAGATGAACGTCTCCATTTATAAAATTGAGATGAGTTCATAAACCCTTGTTTTTACAAAGATACTTGAAACAGTAATAACCAGGAGTTTTTTTATATTTTATTTGAGTGATTTGTCATTTTTACTACTGTCTTATCAAAATATGTTTTCATTTTTTTTTCAAGATTTTGGAATAGAGATTAAATAATTTGATTCAATGGTTATTAAATATACTCTTTATTCTACAATATGTCTGGTAACAGCAGCTCATTTGGATTGTAACAAAATTCTCTCAGAAATTTCCCTAATTTTCAGAGATTATATAGGTTGACCAATTTTGTTTATTTTTCCAATATAATTCGTGTAAATATAACACAGAGAATATTCAGAATTTAAATGCACATTTTGTTTATAAACATGTAATTCGTCATTAAATTAACTTTAACAATATATATCTATGTAGTTTATATAAGTGATAAATGCAAATTTGAACAGTTGGCATTGAAATATTACACTTTCTATTTTAGAAAGAGGGAATCATATATCGCCGCAACTCTTTTTTATTAACGCGATTAAGGAAGCTTAAAAAAAAAAAAAAGAGTTGCGGCGATATATGATTCCCTCTTTCTAAATTGTCGAAATCCGCAAACCGTTTACCATGAACTTTCTATTTTCTTAATAAAATCAATGAAAATTTTCAAAATTCAATAATTTATTTGAATAATATTTTCATATTTAAAAATAAAATTATTTGGCTGGTTTAATAACATGGCTATACTTAGGTTATAAATATTAGTGAATAGAATGTGAATAATTAGGGTAAATATATTTAACGAACAATCCAAAAATATATTAGTATGTTATATTTATTTAGTTGATCAACTCCTATTAATGCTTATTCGATTGACCTTTAACTGGCTATAGAAAAACATGCATTTTGAAAATTTCCAACATCTTCATCTTTTTATCTCCACTCAATCATTTTAGGGTATCAAGCCTGTAGTGCTTGAGACCTTCGATGGTGTCTGCTGGGGATGAGTAGAGTTCATCAATGGATGAGTCAATACAATCAATAATATTTTTTGGGAGTTGCAGCAGATGATATTTTGCACTTAGTACACAGTGGGAAATCCTTGCAACCATTCAGGAAAGTCATTATCCATATATAACCCGACTTAAGTCAAAGACTGTTGTTCTCTTCGAAGGAAAAAAACGGTGCTTGTCCCTCCTGTTATGCACCAATAATGTGCTAACCGCTAATTATATATAGGAACGTTTGTACAAATCAGGTACATTCTTCCTAATATATCTCGAATTTCTGTAAGACAACACTCTGTGAAATGAATTCATAAATACCCATTGGTTTATTGTTTCCTTTATCCTTGGTCATTGGGGTAAATTACAAAACAGCAATCCCATCATATGCCTCTGAAAGAGCAGACAGTTTGGGCAATAACCAATAAACACACACAGAGGAAAATATCTATCTATAATGATAAAAGATGATTCATTTTCGATACATATTATATCAATTCTCAGCACAAATTCGATCTTGCTAACAGTAGAAATTCCTATATGGAAACATTGATAGGATTATATCAGTCACAGAAAGATACCACCTCAATTCATGATGATATAATCACCTTTAAAGCTAATCCATTATCAATTGTCAAAAGTCCCACAGACGGAATTCTTTTATTATTTACTCTATCATAGATTTTATTAAAAAAAACCAAGGTGTGGTGAAATATATTGTTTAAATTGTAAAAATAAATGTATCTTGAGTAGAAAGTCAAATCTTCTTTGTTACAGGGGTTTCTCTCAACTGGGCGTACAAAAGCAGAGGATAGTCAACGTGTTTCTAATCAATTTCAATTTAAAACCTGTTAGCTCAAGCATCTGAATGCAATTCAATGTACATTGGTGATTTCTGAACTGGATGCAAAAGGAACAGGTAAATGAATCAAAATGAATATCTTATAATAAACTTTCCTTTGAATAGAGTTTCGAATATAAATTCTGAAGAAATTTATTATTTATATATTCATGGTTTTATATATAATATTTCTATTTTCTCTTATATTTTTCAATATTATCTTGTGCAATTAAATTAATAATTCACCAATGTTTGAAATCAAATTCAAATGTTTCCATCCAACAACTAATAAAATAGTTTCATAGTTACTCAGCATGAGGGGGTCCTGACATAGTTCTCGTTCAATATATGAACTACTAGCGGATGTGTACCCGGCTTCGCCCGGGTTTTATCCGAGTAAAAGTTTGCCTAACGAATATTATTGATGATAATATTCCGGAACACACAGACTATTATGGTAATAATGATAATAATATTCGTTACATTATATATTTATATAATATATAAAATATATTTTTCGAGCAAAAATATTCACTCTCCTCTCTATTGAATAGATTTAAAAATATATATATAAATGAAAATTCACTACCACTAATAATAGCAAAAAGGTAGCCCTCTTTTATAGAGCCAAAGCAAATACGACAATAAATGCAACTATTAGACTGATAAAAAAGGAAAAAAATTAATTCATTAAAAGTTGCACTGAATTTATTTGACTCAGTTATTAAATCAATACTACTCTATGCGGCCCCTGTGTGGGCTTGGGACAATACTGATATTATAGACCAAATACAGAATACGTTTATCAAAAACTTTCTAAATCTACCAAGATATATACCAGGGTATATTGTAAGGTTGGTAACAGGCAGAATATCTCTGACTTTTACAACGATCAAATTAATTATGAAATATTTCATTAGATTACAAAAAATGGAAGACAATAGACTACCTAAGCTATGCTGGAATAGATTGAAGGAAATTTCCTTAATGACAAAAAAACCTATAGGATTCTGTAAAAATATCATGGATATCATCAATCATTGTGGACTCACACGGCTAAACTTTAGGTTAAATTATGATGACATACAGATCGAACTTCCGAATATACTAAAAATAAAAATTGAACAGCTATTGCAGCAAGATCTGGCAAAATTATCTCTTACGAAAACATACTCAAACTATAGGTTACTTTACGATTCATTCATTCCAGAACATTATTTTTCATGCAATCTGTCCTCAGCTTTAGTGAGTTTTATTGCACAGATCAGATTAATATCAACATTGATCAAAGAAAATCATATCTACGTAATTAAGAAAGAAGATTTGTACTGTAGGTTATGCGGAAGTCAGATAACTGATGAAATATACCATTTTACTGCTGAGTGCGGGGATCTGGAAGGAGAGAGAAAAAAGATCCTGAAAAGTCTTCCTAGACCGCATTTGAACTCAATAAAGTTAATAAAAACTGTTTCAGATAAGAAAAGTTGGGCAATAGAACTGTTCAACTATCAAAAAGCGGTTGTAAATAAAATTGCACTCGTGGAAGAGAGAAGAACAGGGGCACAATAAAAAAGTCACCCTGTTTACCATACCTTAATTGTAAATACTCCATCTCTCCCTTTTTTCTTTTGTTGAATATTGTCTGTAATTCCACGGCGAATCTGTACAGGGCAAGACGCCCTAATAAAGTTGTTTGATTGATTGATTGATATAAATGAAGATATCTAGAGATATACTACATGATCTTAGCCAAAAGGCCGAGAAACGATATTTTATATATAGAGATGACCTGGCTTCGTGTGTCTTCTGCTCAAGTGAATGTTTCGCTGGTAGAATTTTGTTCCTGCTTACTAAAAATTATTATCTGGCTTCGCCCGTTGTCTTCTTTAGTTATTTATTTTCTTAAATATTTTTGTTTATGTCAATCAATTATTGTATGTGTATTTAGCGAATGAACCCGGCTTCGCCCAGTTTTTATCTGAGTAAAAGTTTGTCTAACGAAAATTTGTTAAAACGATTCTAGAAAACATAAAATACACCTATATATCCTTCCTTCCTTATATCTATAAAAATGAAATACAAAATCGATGTTTGTTATCGCTTTGCGCGAAATCTACAGAATAAATCATTATGAAATTTCAAATGTAGGTAGCTGTAGATTTCGCTAAACATATAGGCTATTCAAAAAACTAAAAAGGTGAATGTGCTTTCTTAAAAATATATAAAACCAAAAAGCGTTAGTTCCAGCCTTTTACCGCTTGGGCGCAGCATTGTTCGCGACGATGAATGAATATGATTGGTTAATAATTTACACGTGGTTTATTTAAACGATTATTGTTAGTTTGGTTACACGATGAATGCTTTTAAAAGGTAAGATTATCCAATCGCCGTGAAACTTTAGGAAGTTAGTTACTATACTTCTTGAAAGGTTTCTGGTTTGAATTTGATTTGAAAAATATATTATTTGCAATTTTATTTGCAAATATTCTTCTTTCACTCACAAGCAGCGCCTCTCGCGGTATCTGGTGAAATTATATTTATAAATTGTAACAATGCTTAAAATGTGTTCCAAGTATAATGAATTTAATTTGAGAATTTAGTAATATAATATTCCAATGACGTGAAAAAACTTGGCATTTTAATATTATATATATTCAAAGAAAATATTGTAACGTTTTTGTATTAAATGTTGAAATGTAAGGTTAAAATATATATTTACATTGTTAATTTGATTTGTTGTTGTTTTACAATAATGAAGATGCAAATTACATTGTTTTTGTTGTTTCATATCGTTTGTTTATATAAAGAAAATTACATTGTATGTGATGATGATAACAAAGATGAATTTTTTAAATTAATATATATAATTCATTGAGAAAAAAATAAATAATTAATTATCAAATTCACAAAAGTTTGAAAAATAATGATAAATGATTTCAAAAAATTATGTGTTTCAAAAATATATTTGAACGCATATAACAATATTTATATTTATATACGTTTATAAATCAATATATCGGTGGATTAGATGTTCTCTAGAATCGTTTTAACAAATGTTCGTTAGGCAAACTTTTACTCGGGTAAAAACCGGGCGAAGCCGGGTACATTCGCTAAATAAAGTTATTTACAAATTTCCGTTTGTGGCAAGATACTATTCTTTCAACTTCAAATTACCGAGTGGACCAATTAAAACTGATTTTTTTTCAACTTATCGAGTATTTTTCAAGGGAACGGGAACATTTTCAAATTATATATATCGAGAGTATAGACAAGTATAGATTCAGTAGGGATTGGATGTTTGCTGGAATCGTTTTAACAAATGTTTGTTAGGCAAACCTTTACTCGGGTAAAAATCGGGCGAAGCCGGGAACATATATATATGCTTGTCGGCTATGCACGCCTTCAATATGTAATTATTCTCGCTGAAATTTGAACAGGACAGAGAGTTAAATCTGGAAGAGTTTTTTTCGCACTTTAACCAAGAAAAATTATAATTAACCAAGTACTGAGCAACAATATTTTTTTAGTCAGAAATGATAATGACAATATTGTTGTATCATGCTTGATTGACATAATCAAAATTCTTTGGGGGAATATTCACTAAAGCAGACCACGGGCGAAGCCACATACTAATTTTTAGTAGGCAGGAAAAAATCTACCAGCGAAACATTCACTCGAGCAGAAGACACGAAGCCTGGTCATCTATATATATATAAAATATAGTTTCTCGGCCTTTTGGCTAAGATCATGTAGTATATCTCTAGATATTTTTATTTGTATATATCTTTTTAAAAATCTATTCAGTAAAGAGAGGGGATATGTTTGCTCGAAAAATATATTTTATATATTATCTATATTAATAAAATGCAAATTTCATAAGTGGTGTTCGCTAAAAACTTGCGTTACAATGCATCAATTTCGACCAAATTTTCAACATTTATGTAAAACGAGATGGAGCAGGTTTTGCTTAACATCAAAATATTTTTCCTAACTTTAACATGCGTAACTTCGCTGTTATCGATTAAATAAAAAAAATCAACAGAGTTAATTTTATTTATATATAAATACAAAAAAAAAAAATTCAGCAATTCATTCAACTCAATCTAAAAAAATATTCAAAACAAGCAATTTTAAGATAACACCATATGTAAAACAGTCGGCCAAGAAAACAACAACGATATTACATCTTTCTCACATATTCACACACAATCTTGATTAATAATTAAAACTAATCTTTAACATTGTTTATTATACTTCATAATATATAATATTCGTTAGGCAAACTTTCACTCGGATAAAACCCGGGCGAAGCCGGGTACACATCCGCTAGTATAAATATATAATGTAACGAATATTATTACAATTATTATCATAATATTCTGTGTGTTCCGGAATATTATTATCAATAATATTCGTTAGGCAAACTTTCACTCGGATAAAACCCGGGCGAAGCCGGGTACACATCTGCTAGTTGATTTATAAATGTATATAAATATAAATATTGTTATATGCGTTTAAATATATTTTCGAAACACATAATTTTTAGAAAACATTTATCATATTTTAAATAAGATATTGTCACTTTTGTGAATTTGATAATTAATTATTTATTTTTTCTCACAATGAATTGAATATATTAATTTAAAATTTCATTTTTGTTAACATCATCACATACAATGTTAATTTTTTATATAAACAAACGTTAATAAACAACAACAACAATTCAATTTGCATCTTCATTATTATAAAACAACAACAAATTAACAATGTGAAAATATATTTTAACATTTAACACCAAAACGTTACAATAGTTTTTTTTAAATATATATTAATATTAAAATTCCAAGTTTTTTTTTACCTCATTGGAATAGTATATTACTAAATTCTCAATTTGAATCTTTATACTTGGAACACATTTTAAGCACTGTTACAATTTTTAAATATAATATCACCAGAAGCCGCGAGAGGCGCTGCTTGCGAGTGAAGTAGAAAATTTGCAAATAAAATTGCAAAGAATATTTATTCCGAATCAAATTCAAACCAGAAACCTTCCTAGTAGTATAGTAAATAGCTTACTAAAGTTTCATGGCGATTGGATAATTTTACCTTTTAAAAATATTCATTGTGTAAACAAACTAACATTCATCGTGTAAACAAATCACGTGTAAATTATTAACCAATCAAATTCATTTATCGTCGCGTCCAGTGCTGCGCCCAAGCGGTAAAATGCTGGAACTAACGCTTTTTGGTTTTATATATTTTTTAAAAAGCACATTAACCTTTTTAGTTTTTTGAATAGCCTATATGTTAAGCGAAATCTTCAGCTACCTACATGCGAAATTTCATAATGATTTATTTTGTAGATTTTGCGCAACGCGATAACAAACATCGATTTTGGATTTCATTTATATATCAACAGCAACAAAAAGCCTTTATTCAGGGTCACTGACCCTATACAGGATTCACCAGAGGTATGCATAAGAACAAAGCAGTGAGACAAAGGAAATAACGATATATACAGAAGAAAAAGAAAAAAAACAAGAAAGAGAAAGAGGTAGGCAAGAAAAACAACACAAAAAGAGTAGCAGTAAGAAAGTGAGGAGTGAGTGTCACTTGACCTTCTTCTGAGATACGGACTTGTGGAAACCATAAAACGCCGTAGCAATGTACTTATTCTGGGTCATATTTTCAATTATTGATGGAAGTGAAGCACAGAGTTGCCCAGTTTTGAGCATAAGGGTTCTTCTTTCTTCTTTCAGAGCATAGCAATCAAAAATATAGTGAGTGATTTCATTTTTTAGTTTTGAATTACAGAAGGTACAAATCGGGTCCTCACCGCAGAGCATCTTGGTGTGGTTTTCTCTAAAAAAACTTGAAAGTATTCTAACTTGTGCGAGTAGTCTTACAAATGGGAAAGGAAAATCCCCTAAAAGGTATCCCTCCGTCATGAAAGATATATGAATGTCTTTGTAGTGAGAGTATAGCTTAGATTTATCCATTCTTGTAAGGTCGTTTTGTATAGATTGGTCTGCCGCTGTTTTTAAGAGCCCTGTAATCGCGCTCCTCAGCGTTTCAGGATCATCACAGGAAACAAGTGCAGGGGATCCATTATTGTTAAGCAGATTGGTGAGCTTTTTAATGAAACCGATGGGTGTGCCAGAAGCATTAGACAGTTCCCGTGTTCTATTAAAACATATACGCGGCAATCTGTTACTGCTCATATTCAACACCCGCAGCCAATACTTCAGGGTTAATTTTAAAGCTGTTACACTCAATGAGATACGACCGGTTTCTAATCTGATTATGTAGCCTGGAGTGTATCTGGGCAGATTCAGGAACCTACGGATAAATATGTCTTGTATACTATCCAATAAGTCTTTATGCTCTGTTGCCCACAATGGAGCGGCATACATCAGGACAGCTCTCACTATTGTATCAAAGAGTTTGGTTGATAAATTTATTGACTTTGCTTTTGATTTTATTAATATTGGGTGTGTGGCATTAATTGCTGTAAGTGCTTTTCCTTTAAAGTAATTTGCCGGGTGAGTAGTTGTTATTGTTGGTGTCAGAGGGAATCCCAAGTATGTTTATCTTGAAGTTATTGTTATGGATTTATCATTCCAGAACCATCTATCTTTATTTGAGGGTTTACCTCCATTACGGAACACCATAATCTTTGACTTGGACTCATTTAGTGTCATTAAGTTCTCATCGAGATATTCTTTCAGTATTTTGATCTTCTTTTGGAGGTTCATCCTGGACTCACCTATAATTGCTATGTCGTCGGCGTACAGCAATAAATGGATATCTCCAAATTCTGGCAAATTTACACTCGGCAGGTCTGAATTATTATAAATTTCGATTAAGTCCGTGATAAATAATATAAAGAGCAGTGGGGAAAGTGGTTCTCCCTGGAGGACTCCCGAGTTTATCTTAATACTTTCCGTGAATGATCCCTTCCATCTGATAGCTATAGTTGCTTGTTCGTAGTAACTTCTGATCGTACTTATGAATTGGTAACTTATGCCTAGGTTGTAAAGTTTTTTCCAAAGTATTGAGTGAGGTACAGTATCAAATGCCTTCCTTAGATCGACAAAAAAGACATATAGTTTTCCCCTCTTTTTTCTTAATGATAGTTGGATTAAAGTAGTTAGTGTAAATATGTGGTCAATACATGATCTTCCGATTTCATTTATATATATATAAGGATATATAGGAAACTATCTATCCTCTCTGACATTCAAATTTCTATAATTAATTACCCTTCTATTTTATTTGAATCATTGAAACCACTTTTTCTAGGAACAAAATACCTATGCTATTCACAATGAGAAGAACCTCATTATTATATATTCATTGAGAAAAAATAACATATTTCTGTTGAAACATGAACTACCAACCATACCAAAGAGAGGTTTATACTCCTACTGAGAAAAAAGAACACCAAAACCAAATTTGGATGATATATTCAATACCGTGAAAAATATCCAGCGCGCTATATGATATTGGGGAATGTAATAGGAACAAATGTGTACTTTTGTTTGTGAACTGTGCTAACCTTTATAATATTTTGAAAAAGAAATGCTATTAAAACTCTATTATTGTAGTTAAAATTGTTCCAACTATTGTTATCGTTGAAGTGTTTTAGGGGTAGTTTGGATAATTATTACACAGTAGGAAGATAATACACACATATTCACATATCTGATTCCTGGACATGTGCAGGTGTTGCAGCTTGGCCTAAAAATGGCAGCCGACTTTCCGGAACCGAAGAGTTCAGAATGGAAGCTTTACCTGAATGAACTCGTAACACTCCTGCAATCAGATTTCTAACTGAGCGGGACGTGTTTCTGGGATCGATAAGGTTCTGCTTCATTGTTCGCTAACCAGAACGAATGAATAAATCATCTCATAACAGTTCTGAAAACTGATCTTCTCATTGAGGTGGACAAGTTATTATACTCTCGGAAGTTCCATAGCCTGAACCTCTAGCCGAAGTTAACGATTTACTTTAATTTTAAAGCCAACGTTTTACTGATTATTCGAAACGTAAAATCTATTCTCACTGACATCAAGCTAATGTGAATAAGCTTTCGGACTCGAACAGAATTTCCGACTATTCGCAAATCCAATTGTCGAATATGTGGACTCTTCAAGGAGCTATCGACTGACCCTATAGCCAAAATGGACTCGTACTTGAATCGTAAAATTGCTGCTTTCAGATCCGCTAACCAGGGTAGACGAGCTTCTAGACCAAGCAATCGAAATGTTATCTCTTTTAGATAAAGTTGACGTCTTACTAGATCTTTGAAGGTGCTTCTGCTTTACCCATTAACGAATGTGATGTGTTTGTGTATACGGGACAATGCTGCTGCCTGGAACAAGTTATTGGATTTGGGGCAGTGCTATCATCTGACAAGCTAACTTGAGTATACAAGTTTCTGAACTCAGAAAAATGACGAAGCTAAACTATCTAGACAAGGTGGAAAAGTTTCTTGTCACGTGTCGCTTCTGTTTTTGAAGTTGATACCCAGGTGAGAAAAAAAAATGCAGAAGTTCTTGAACTTCAGCATCCTTTCCTTTTTTCGATAAGGATCAATTCTTGGACGGGCAACTTGCCCTTAGCCGAGGCAGAAGAATATAATTTTCACGTTTCTATTTGGGAAGATAAAGTCACTATTCTTAAAAAAATATTATTTTGCTCAAACTGCAAGATGAGATAAACAGCTTATATACCAGCTGGGTTGGCAGGTTCGCTATCCTAGCCTCATCTAGCCTCAAGGATATCGGTCTGGAGTATACAGGTTGCCGACCTCGAGAAGATCATGCGCCCTGAATTATTAGCGCTGGTGTTAACAGTTTCCTGTCATCGCAAATGTCCTCTCCCTGAATCACCATCCGAAGTGAACAGTTAAGTATACTCGCGAAAGACCTGATACCTTAATTGATGGCTGTATTAAACATCCATCTATCCTTGCCATGGTAGCACTTCTGAACTATTAGCAGGGTTGACCTTGTTCCTGTCTTCGTGAAGGTCCTACTCTCTGAATTTCTACAATAATTTGATAGGTCGCTGTCCTTCAGTTCCCAACATGAACTACCAGCTAGGGTGAAAAACTTCTCACGAAAGTCATTCAATCTGGACTTCTCTCTGGGTTGAAAATATAGACCTGTTTCACATGGACTGTTCGTGGGATGAATAGGCCCCTGTCTTCGTGAAATCCCAATCCTAAAACCTCTAGCTGGGGTGAACATGTGTTAGGCTAAGCGGGTTTATCGCTAATTGAACTGGAAGCCTGGATTGATGTATCCCTTTTTAGCGTAAATACACGTTCCCTGTATTGCTATCTGGATTGCACAGATTACAGTTCTCGCGAAGGTTTTGATCCTTGATCTCTTAACTGGGAAAAGCACGTCGCTGTCATAAGAATATCCTGCTCCATGAATTTCTAGCGTGAATGAACAGTTAACTGTTGCTCTCGCAAATTTTTTACTCCATAAGCCCCCAGCTTGATAAAACAGTTCTCCTTTCTCACGAAGGTCGCGTTTTCTGAAATACTAGCTGAGATGAAAATATCGCGGTCCTTGAGAAAGTTGTGCAGCATGAGCTATAAGCTGTCGCAAAAAGGTCTTTGTCATCACGAAGATTATGCTTCCAGAACTACTAGCTTTGTTGAACATATCGGTGCCCTTGCAAACCTGCTCCTCGAAATGCTATAGAAATTAAATTATTCCCTGTACACTGTCTTTGCAAAACCTCACCTCTTTCAACGGCTAGCAGAGTTGAAAGAGTCACGAAAGTATTTTACCTGAGCTGCTAACTTGATTTCACAGCCCCTGTTCTTTTGAAGTCGGGCACCCTGAACTGATCATTGGGTGAAAATTACCCCGCAATCGATGCATTCAGTCAACTCTTCTATATGAAATGTATCGGTTTATGAACTCTCAAGATGCTTCGAGATTTACTCCTATCCATGCTGGTTACTGTCCTCACGAATGAACTGGTACCTACCAGCTATTTAATATAAATGGTTTATTGACTTCGAGAAAGTAAAGTGTTCTGTTCTACCTTCCCAGAATCCTCCAAAACACAACAACGGAACAAATCAAACACGTAAGCCCTGCTTGTTTCAGGGAGCCAGGTGTAGGTGTTCATATACAATCACCATCAAATAACTGTCCTACAAGCAGTAATGAACAAGTTTACTTCCTTGCGAAAGTGTCATTTCTTCTCCTGGGGTTTCTTAAATCTCCGAAAATGTTGCTACCTGTTGTAAGCATTTCTTTCCCCTAGAAAGAGCTACCACCAGTTCTGTTAGCTGAATCTTCCAATGTCTTGAACTCCTCAATGTTCCGTCCCCGACCAGAAACGGGAACATTTATATCAACTCACATGGGAGCCTCTACGAAAGGTATAATTACCAACTGAAAAAATCAGTAGGCCTTGACATAGCATTTATTAAATCAGTAAAATGTTTATAACAAAGAGAGAAATATTGATATTGACGGCAACCTTTTCAAACTGATCAACAAATTTCTTTTAGTTACTACTTGAAAAAAAAGAAGGATATAAATAGTAAAATATAGAGATACATATTTTAAAGACCTAGAATTCTGAAATTATACCTATTTGAATAATTTGAACACACATTTCAATTGTTATTTTCGCACATAGGCCATGCAACTATGTGATGTTCTGTATCAAGAAGGCACTTCTTGTATCAGTGTAAATCTTTATCGATTAGTTGAATAAAATAGAATATAAGAAAGCATAAATTTGTAATCAAGATGGAATAAATATAATTTGAAAATTTTGAATTCTCAATATATTGGAAGAATATATATCATTAAACGGTTTTATTTAACTTGCTTCCAAGTCTGTCCACAAATTTTGTAATTAATTTAAATATAATTCGAGTACACATTGATGAGATCATATTTCAGGACAATATACAAGTTTACTTGTATTATCACATGTCATTATAAGTACTTGTATTATCACATGTCATTATAAGTACTCGTATTATCAACCTATTGCGACATTCACAGACATAATCTCGATTTATGATGATATATTAACATCTAAAACTAACACATTATTAATTGATACCAGTCCCTGCATAATGAATGCTTTTAATATTTAATTTTCTTAAACGCTTCGCTATTCACCTAAAGAGTTAATTATTCAGAGAAATATTTATTTTATCGTCGCATTGATATCTTTATATTAGTTTATATATTAATTAATTATTGAAGGATAAGCATAGTTCTTTATTGAGTAGTGTAACTGAATGATCGAAATAGAAAGATATATCGTCTATGTTACAGGTATTTCCCTAAACTGGGCGTACAAAGGGCGACAGCACAGGGCAGTTAAACCCTTCCTGCAAAACTGCCATTTAGAACCTGTTGGCTCAAACATCTGAAGGGAGTCCAATATACCTTATGTTCACCGATGATGCTGCTACATTGTCGACTAGCCAGAATCGATAAATAAATTAACTCATAAGAGTTTTAAAGCCTCATCTTTTCGCCGAGGTGGACAAGTTCTTGTACTTTTTAAGGTTCCACAAACTGATCCTCGTGCCAACGTTACCGATTCACCGCATTTTAAAAATGCTGCTTCCTGAACTGATTCTTGATATTGTATTTTAATTATTTGAGAGCAAAACAATGTAGATGAGCTTTCGAAATCGAACAGTTTTTTTGACTAACCGCAAATCCAAACGGTCAACTCCATGGATTCGTGAAGGCGCTAACAAATACGCCACTAGCCAAATCAGCCTAGTACTTGAATTGTGAAGGTGCTGCCTTCTAATCCAATAGTCAAGCTGGATGAGTTATTGAACCCATGCTTCATTCTAAATTTCGTCTCTGATAAATGAGGCTGACGTGTTACTGGATTATTGAAGACGCGGCTGCTTGGCCCACTGGAGGACGTGGATATGGTTTTGAACACGTGAATATGCTACTTCCTGACAAGCTACACTGGAAATATATATCTGCCGTCATAGAAATCGGCCTTATTACCTTCTATAAAAGATGGACAAGTTCCTGGATTATATGCAGTGTTATCGTCTGCAAAGCTAGATTATGAATGTAAATTTCTGAACTTGAAAAAATGTCGCAGCCTAATTAGTTAGCTAAGGTAGACATGTGCCTTGACCCGAAACGCTACTTTTGTTAGAGCTGATAACCAGGTGAGAGAATAAAAAACAAAACTCTTCAACTATAGCTATCTTTCCATTTAACAATGATGGATCAGTTCCAGGACTGTCAACTTCACTGCTGGCCTATGATGGTGATACCATTATTTAAAGATCAAACCCCCGAAAGAAATGCCATATCAGGTATGAAAATTTCCCTGGGTAGGAATAGTTCGGAAAAAAAAAGTTAAATGATTAAAAATAATAAATAGAGCAAAATGGTAAAACTTCACAAACCTAATATCATATTAAAATTAATATTCATATCTCTAGTTAAGAAAATGACCAATAAGGAATAGCTAGTAGTGTTATTGAAAGTATCATTTCTCAATATATATATATTGGAATTATGAATTGAAACTTGAAGCATATGTAGAGAATATGTGAAACCTGGAAAATATAATAAACATTGAAATATGTAAATAAATATCTCTCTTACTTGAATATAGATAAATTATTTTTCATCACATTTTCCACTACAGCTCCAGCTTCAGCGGGAATTTCGTTTACTCTTACACATGCGGAAAGTTATTAACACCATGGAGAAAAGAGGTGTAAAATATATTACATGTTTCGAACTGGAATCAACTCTATATCATAATAAATGTGAATATTCTCTTCAAAACTATTCTATTTTGATGGAATGAACTAAAAATCATCTTAATTGAAAATGAATTTATAGTTGGATTATTTGTTATTATTTTCAAATGAGTTTTATGAAGTTAATTTATATATTTTAAAACCTGTTTTAAGATATATCTATGAATTAACTTACACGTGTGAGTGATAGAAAATGCTGCACTCTGATTCTAATATGAAATATGTTAATATAAAATATTGATACTTAAAAAAATCTATGAAACACTATAAAATATAATACTTAAAAAAATGCATATATATATATATAAATTTATACAATGATATTTTCTTTAGGTTCTCCGCATTAGAACTTCAATTATCTGTGTTGGGAAATGCAGCGGGTACCAATGGGCTGTACGTGCCAGCTGGTTTTCCCAGCTTTTCTTCCCACCCTGATTCAAGACACTTCTCCCCGTGTTACAGTTAACTACCTCAGGATGTACGGGCTGTACGTTCCAGATGGCTTGACCACCATCTACGTCATTTCCGGCCCGCCCTGATTCAAGACAGTACTCCCCGTGTTACAGTTAACTACCTCAGGATATATGGGCTGTACGTTCCAGATGGCTTGACCACCATCTACGTCACTCCCGGCCCGCCCTGATTCAAGACAGTACTCCCCGTGTTACAGTTAACTACCTCAGGATATATGGGCTGTACGTTCTAGATGGCTTGACCACCATCTACGTCACTCCCGGCCCGCCCTGATTCAAGACACTACTCCCCGTGTTACAGTTAACTACCTCAGGATATATGGGCTGTACGTTCCAGATGGCTTGACCACCATCTACGTCACTCCCGGCCCGCCCTGATTCAAGACAGTACTCCCCGTGTTACAGTTAACTACCTCAGGATATATGGGCTGTACGTTCTAGATGGCTTGACCACCATCTACGTCACTCCCGGCCCGCCCTGATTCAAGACAGTACTCCCCGTGTTACAGTTAACTACCTCAGGATATATGGGCTGTACGTTCTAGATGGCTTGACCACCATCTACGTCACTCCCGGCCCGCCCTGATTCAAGACACTACTCCCCACGTTACAGTTATCTAACTCAGGATGTACGGGCTGTACGTTCCTGATGGCTTGACCACCATCTACCTCATTCCCGACCCGCCCTGATTCAAGAGAGTACTCCCCACTTTAAAGTTAACTACCTCAGAAGGTACGGAATGTACGTTCCAGATGGCTTGACAACCATCTACGTCATTTCCGGCCCACCCTGATTCAAGAGAGTACTCCCCACCTTAGAGTTAACTACCTCAGAAGGTACGGAATGTACGTTCGAGCTGGCTTGACCACCATCTACGTCTTTCCCGGCCCGCCTTGATTCAAGACAATACTCCCCGCGATATTGTTAACTAGGTCAAGATGGAATCTGAATGCTCTTGTAAGAAGTCCAAGGTTAGTCTTTATAACATTACTCTTTTTGTTGAACTGTTCTTTTTACAATTAACATATTTATGGCCTCTATTAGTAGTGTGAAAGTAGATATGACCAAAGATAAAAATGAACATTTGTTTGTACTAATATAAAAATTGCAGTATCTGTGGTATAAGTGCAGTTCTTGAAACCATATGTGAACATTAAGCTCAATTGAACAAAATATGCATTTTGATGCGTGATTATGAAGTTTAGGAACACTTTCTGTATTTAATACATTCTTTAATTGAAATATAAAAATGAAGATTAAGTCTTTCAAAAAGAACTTCGCTAAGAAAGGAATCGATTTTTATCTGAAAACATGCATTTCTTACAAAGTTATCTATTGAATATCAAAAGTTATATTAAAATATACCTTTCTTAAAAGTGCGATTTTTCATAAAATACCAAAGCATTAAGTAAAATAAATCGTCGCAGTCCCAACTTCTGACAAATTAACTGAGGTTTAAGAGTTCATGGATAACAAACAATGCTGACTAGTGCCCAAATAGGCGAGGTGGACGAGTTCCTGGAAACCAGAAACTTCAGGCCGTCCTAAGAATTAAATCAAGACTAGTTATTTGTTAACATTTAACATAACCTAATTTTTGTTGAATGAGTTGCAGGATGGATAGTTTCACTGTTGATTGACGCCTGAATAGCAGCATCTGGACCGAGCCTGCGAAACAACAGCCACTGCAGGTATGAGGGCCTATTCTAGACAGCCATACTCCTGTAACCATCCAGCATTGCCTTGCGCAGCCATGAAAACATGTAAATCTAAGAAATAATAAAAGGTTACTTATAATTAAAATAGAGGATAAAGATATAGAACTCTTAAAATTCTCTTATTGTATAAAATAAAATAGATGAAAGAGAGCTATAATGGACAAATCCTCGAATTTTCGCCTGTTTCTTACGCACTTTGGTAAATATCAATTGATATATTTTCTTTACATATAAATTTGCGTGTATTTGAATATCTATATAAAATATGAAGATTTGTTTTAAATATCTTACTTTTTCATATTTTGATGAAATTTTAGAAACAAAAATATGGAAATTCTTTGAAATGCTCAAATTTACGCATCAGGATCGAATTATTCACTATCGGTATAAAAATGGCTCTATATACATATGTGATAATCTGTATATAGCAATATGTAACCCCACCACAATCTATGCAATGTATCGTCAGAAGATTTAATAAAAGTTAGGCTTCGCGAAAGGGGAAATAACAATTAACAGGATTGCATTATCCAGGAAGTAAAAGTCACTGCTCTGGACCCATAAAACTTAAGTTCAAAGGCCTTCTTCTTCCTGGAGGATTGCAATCATGGCGACAATGGAGGTACTAAGCCAATCACAGTTAAGCATGACAAATCACCCACCAATCACCTTTAAGCATGACCAACTGATAGCGAATCATCAGAGAGCATGTGGAAGGATCTCCACCAATGAGAATCCGAGAGAGTTAATGACGATGATTTCGGACAAGAAGTTAAAAAAGGAATGTAGGTGACCGTGCTAGAAGCAAGGTGTGTTCAACATAGGCTCCAACCAAGGTAGTGTCCGCTCCATCATGTGAAAGGCCAAATACCTCTACCAGTCTCATCACTCTCCCTTTCGCCAGGTCTTATTTCTACCCCAACCAGGTGTGCTCGGTATTCCCCTGTGGAAAACGACCATTCGACCAAGACTGCGCCATCAATCACCAATCCAATTAAATCCACCCAACCACCCAATTGACCAGGTCTCAACAGGATCCGACACAATTCAACAGCAATTCTACAGAGAGTCACATGATTTCTACATAGAGTCAATCAGTACACACACCAATCTTACAGGTATACAAACGGGTTGCTACATATATACACCGAGCTATACATGTTATAATATACCGCGGTTTCAAGTAAATATGCTAACTAATTAGAAATTTTTGATATCACAAACTTCTCAGATTTAGATTTTTCTTCATTAATGACTATGTTTATACTAAAAAAGAACAATCATCATGAATAACCTCTTTCTAAGTTTATAAAATACACTGCGACTGTAAATAAAGATTTAAATACAAAGAGGTAACCTATATTTCTTAGTTTGTTTAGGTATTATATATATTCATGTAAATTTAAAGAGAGCATATCCTGACCACGAGCGCATGTGCTTTTTAGATAGCAAATTTTAGCTCCACTAGATGGAGCTCTGCCATCTAAAAAGCACATGTGCTTGTGGTCAGGTTATGTTCTCTTTATTTTTCAATATCAACACCTGACTCACTCATCTTTTATTTTTCTATTGTTTTTCATTTATATAAATATAATAGAAAAAAAGAATAATTGGAATAATATTTATATAGATGTTGTAATATATTTCAATATAAACTTGATGTCTATATGTAATATAGTTATAGTCTAACAGCCTAAATTGTAGACACATTTCAACTAGCTAGTTTGGCCATCATGTACTACAAAACGAAATATCATATTAGGTGACAGCCGGCCTCTATCATGCCTCATCTTTTTGGGCTATCCGATTCATTCCTGAAACCACTCTGATCATTGTGATCACCACGAACCAATCATACCACTACAGTCACCCGAAAAGATAACCTCATCACATTATCTATAGTTTATCACATTTTTGGAAATTTTTGATCACTAATAAACTATTTATTATAATTTTATTTTTGCTTTTCTATTTTTCGTATTACCCCAAGGATCTATACAATATTTCCTATAACTTTCACTGTGCTATCTCATATGTTGTTGATGTAGGTTTGTTGTTGATGCTTTGATTATATTATCAATTTGATATAGAGAAATGAGACAATACTTATATTACTCTCTGAAAAATACTTATAATCAGAATTGCTTCTCTGTGAAAATTTTCCTAAGGAATCTACCTTGGACGCTTAGAATTTATCTGTTTGCGTATCTGTGCCCGAATGTATATACTTAGAAATTATTTCTACTTAACCTTACTTTAGATTATGATTTTAAGAAATCAGAATAAACATATTGCAATTTTTCATATACTGTCATTTTTCATATATTTTTCATATAATCTTAATGTTACTTCACGGGCCTTTCGGGTTAACACGGGACGTTTCCCGCGTTACTCAGCTAGTATCTATATATTATTAGTGTAATTTTTCATGTGGCAAAAATACTTAACCTTTTTCTGAATAAAAAATTATTGACTTGAAAAATTAAGGTTTGATATAGACAGTTAACCCGTTTATGTAACAGGTATTTCTCAATTTGGCGTACAAGTCTTTCATGTGTCAGCCAAAGGAATTCAAATCCGACGCCTCCCACACCAACCACCAAAATTCTGGAGTTTTAAGCATCTGAAGAAAGCCTGATGTATACGTTGTACCCACTGATAACTTCTGAAGTAAATACATTACAATAAATTCATTAGAATAATCTATCCTCTAGAAGTTTGAAAAAAAGGATAAAGAAATGTATTGTTTTTAAGTACGTTTTTTTTTAACTTGAAATTCACATTTCTTTAAAAATTGACCCAGGTTTAACATCAAAGTTAAAAATATTTATCTAGCACTAAAACTATTGTTTTTCATACTTGCTTTACTTAAGTCTGTTAGATGTGCACACTGAGTAGGGAAGATATTAACTGTCTATCAATGCACCATTAAACATCATAAGCGAAACCACATTTCAATTGGAACATCACCTACTATCCAAGTTCAATTCATTCTGATGCAACAAAAGCACCAAAACAAATTTAGATGATATAATAAAAAAAAACTCTCTCCTGGCTCTCTATGTTATTTGGTTTTGCTAAGCGCACGAGTATGAAATAATTGTGATAGATATTTTTATGAATATTTCAAAAATATGCCGAAGCTATAAAATTTAGGTTGATTAGGTTGATTGTGTTTCAGCTTATCCTAGTGATGGCAACAGTATCTCTTAGCTCGAAAGAATGCAAAATGGAAATATTCTTGGATCGACACGTGTCTTTATCACAATCACATTTCAACTAAGAGGAGAGTGCATCTGTAACAGTGGAAGTTGCTGCCACCTCGTCCCAAGCTTGAATGGATGAATAACAGTTCAGAGGCCTGACCTTTTCGCCGAGGTGGACGACTTCTTGTACAAGTGAGGGTTCTACATCCATTCCTTTTTTTTTTTTTATCAAATTAACGATTTATCTTATTCTTGAAAATGCCGCCGCTTGAACTACTAACTGCGGTGAATTTATTCATGGACAAATAAAGATGCAACTGACTGATATTTTTGTCGATTTGGAAGGGCTCTTTGATTTGAAATAGTATTTCCTCCTGACGCGGTAGTCAAACTGTACAGAAGGCGAAAAAAGAAACGGTCACTTCATAACGATGCAGTTATTTTAGAATATAGGGCAATAGCTGAGCATCATGAATGCTCATCGGCCTTCATCACACACGTGAACTACATCGGGCACTGTCATTGGACAGGATTAATATATCAGCTGTAGACATTTACAAAACGAATATTAACTTCAATAACATATCAATGCTTGTTAGAAGTCAGGAATAAGTATGTGTTAAGAGCACATTCATAAGTGTGACATCGTTATCACGAAAACTTACATCACATTATATTATATATTGATTATAAAAATAAATCTCTTACTTTGAATTAATCTCAACTATGACTTCAAATCTTGTCGTTTGGTAAAGGATAAAATTTTCAACATTTCTTTGAGACATTCAACTTCAGCAACCGACGAAGAACCTCTATGTGTACGTTGTTTTTTTACGTTCTAATTGCAATAAACAGCCTTTATCCTTAGGGTGAATTCAATATAAGACTGTTTACCCCAATCATAACCTTTAAAACTGATACTTTTTTCCAGTTATATTAAAATTAAGCTATGTAGAGAAGTTTTCTTATCGTCTCTCTTGAAAAATAAAGATGCTTTTTTTTTTTGCTGTTCTGACTCAATACTATATTCAAAATATGTAAATCTTAATTTATTATATGTTACTTTATTCCTTATTTCCGAAATTACTCTAATATATGTAATTATTACTTTTGAAATTGTGCAGATTGTGCACTTTTCATATATTGACAAGATGTTAATATAATTATGTTAACTTTCAATTGCCTAGATCCTGCTGGAGGCCCTCAGTGCCATCTAAACCGCTACCAGAGGGCTGAAAGTGTCCTAGACGGCTAACTCTTCTGATTCTAATCTTAGGTGAGATTTTACCTTCTCAAACATATCTAGTTGAACAGTTTTAAAATAAACTAACGTCTATAATACAGAAACTGGACATTTCAATTCAATTCCCAATTGTTTTTACAGATACCATACACTCAGACTAAATGCAATTAAATTTTATTTTGATAGGTACACATTTAATAAATAACTTTTTCAATATTTATTGAATGGAATACTTTGTAATACAAATATTATATGGAAATTTCAGATATTTTTGTTTGATGATGATAATTGAATATTTTTATATTATCATATAAAACCTTTTTACCATTGTACTTTCTACTCATCGTTATGGTTAAATATTTTTTTTTTTTTACATTCTTAAGTGTGAGTGACACATGCCATGGAATGTGTTCTGGGTAAAATATTATAGCTACCTCTATTATAGGTGCTCCACATTGATTCAAAAGTAGAAAAAGTTAGACTTTAAGCTAAATATTTGTGATAACCGAGTGTCTCTCGCTGTGGTGTGGTAACCGAGAAGGGCAAACCTGTAGTAACCGAGAGGGACAGTCAGGGCGTGGAGAGTTTTCCAGTACCTCTCTGCACCTTGGAAGACCTTTAAAAGTTCTCACAGAGTACATGCAGTCGTGGTCGAGGCAGAGTGGAAAGCTTGGGAATGTCCACACATAAACGAAGAGACACAGTTGTATTAGGAAAGTTCCGTGAACAGATAGGAGTCGAGCTAAGCAACGAAAGATGGAGATAGAAGAGTTCTTACTGTTCTACATGGTCGAAGGGGTGGACTTTGGGTACAACCGACGAGGGCTCACGTTGATGGTGAAGTGACTATCAAGTGACTATATTTTCGGCTAGGGCAGAAGTCTTATATATCTTTGCCGAGAGAGGAAGTAGTGAATTTCAGCGGATGCAACAAGAGCGTGGATAGGAAGCGATATTTTACTCTCTGGCAACGCCCTGGCAGTTTCCTATCTTTAGGCCTTGCTGTGGGACTGCTACATCTCGATCTCTGCTTTAGCTCAACTCTTAATCTTAAGTACATTACATATAATGATGTAATGAAACATGTCAATCATCCGTATAATCATTTACAGATGTGTTTCTATTATACAACATGAAAATATTGTTATAAATATTATACAATATGAGGTTGCTGGTTTAAAATACCATATATATGTCTGGTCCTCGTGTAGATACTCTTAATAAATCTCGTTGGTTTGGTTGTACAAGAAATTCGCCAATTATTGAATAACAGAAATCCTACACAGTTCCATCCAAATATTATAGTCACCCAATTTGTCACATCTGACGGAAATTTAAAGGAATACTTACATAAATTAGGTCTCTCAAACACCTATTGTTTCTGCGGAGAAACTGAACAAACGGCTCTTCACCTATCTATGACTGTCTGAACTTTACAGAAGTGAGTCTTTGATTATTCTTTGATCTAAATAATTTAACTGTCTTACAACAGCCAATTGGCCAAATAAATTTCATGAACTCTGTCGATCAATGCATGTAAATTTGAAAATATTAAATTCTAAGTTCTAATTTGCTTGCTGTTTTGTTTATTTTGTCTTTAATTGGGGCAAAATAATATTAATACAAATTTCATAATAAAATGTCATTTTTGAACATTAATTATTGTTTCCAAATATGGACAGTTTAGCTCACCAGATTCCACTCTTTTATTAGAAAAAATAGACAAACCTTTTACAGAATATTGTTGCGTCGTGATTTCGGAATATTAAAACTCGTTGAAAGGAATTGACGAAGATATGAAGTTATATGAATACACTGACTTTATTGCATCAGTTATAATAAATACAAGTTATTATATGTCTATCAAAATATCAATGTTTTATATTTATTTTACAAGCTTATCTATTCCAAGTTTAAATATTGGGAATTTTGACAAATAACGGCCCTCTATAGTTATATTTTTCAAATTAAAAACCTAGCTGAATGTTTCAACCGAGCCCTCCACGCCAGTCTAGGCTGGACAACAAACCATACCAGGCAGGTACCCTTGGCCGACATTACATGCGCATTGATAACAATCCTCATAACTCCGACTTTGCCGGTCCCAATCATGGATTAAAATGGACGGGGGGGGGGGGGGGGGGTGGGGGGGGGGGCAGAAACAAGCTCGCTAAAAGTCCTAGGCTCATTTGGCCCGGCTGATAGTACCCTGTAAGGGCTCCTAATTCAGGAATATAGGATGAGCAGCGATTGTACTCCATGTTAGGAGCGGCTGCACATGGCGTCTGTTCCTCATGTCAAAGGCGGGTATTTCTTTTGGAGTAAGTCGATCACCGAGTCGTGCTCACAGTCTTAATGACAAAAGCAGACGCATTCTACTTCACCCAGTCATGAGAGATAAGAAAGAAGAAGAAGACAACCTCATTTTCTCATATAAGAAATCAAGGTCAATCCATATTGCAGGGTTAAAAACATAGGTGAAAATATTTCTTGAATCCTCTTAATCAATGAATATTTCTGTTGATGATTAATACAATTCTTTAAAGTTTATTAATATTCATATTGAACTCTATTCACACACACAATAATTTTACCCTACCTAATTGTAAATGTATTAAAAAATCAATTTTGTCTCGATAATGTTTTATGCCCAATTAGTCTATTGAATTATGTTAATTACAAATTACCTTTTAAATATATTTTCATTACCAATGCAAATTAAGCCTTTGTTTCTCAAACTTGAAAAATTCCTGGCATAGCAATTTTGAAACATATTTTTGGAAAATAAAATTTGGTTGTCAGATTATAATTGACGTATAGTGGTCAAATAGTGGTGAAAGCTATTAATTACACAATACAAAATTTACTTTATCATTTATATGTAAACTATTTATAAAATGGAGCGTTCAAAAATTGTTCTTCAAACGATAAATATGTACAGAGACTAGTTTTTTTCACATCGAGGTAGAGTGCCAGATCTTTGAATTACAGAATGTTTGAAAGTATTTATGGACCTGAGAGTCCTGATCAACAAGTGTCTTATTATCATATTGATGATATCAGTTTGATGTATCTCTAAATATATTAGCAAAGTTATCAAATAGAAATAAATATAAATATTGTGTACAGTAGTTTAAAATAGTTGATATTTAAATAATATTTTGGTCAGCTATATTTCCTGATTTTTCATACCGAATAACTAATATTTGTGCATACACAAAATGTTTAATTAGAAACATCAATTCATACAATTTAACAACCACAACTCTGCAAAGGTGTTAAGTGAACTACAGAAAATTGTCTCTGTCCAGATGGAGTGGCCATTAAGAAACCAGACCGTTCGAATTCTCCTGGTCAACGCTGAACCAAATGCCCTCCCCAATAGGACATCACCTGCTGTTCACCGCAAGAATATCAAACGGAGATTCAACCCAGGACGACTCCTGTGAAGTACTGGCTCATACACTGGAGGACCAAATCAGCGCCCTGCGTACAAACGTCTCCTTTGTCTGAGCTCTTCACCAGGAAAATTTCACCATTCACCAGGAATTGTTCAAAAGAAAATGAATAATCATTTTTCTCTCTTTTTTTTTTTGGCACTAGCCCCTATTTAACTCTATTTAATAAATAAAAAATATAAAATATATAGTCTCAATATTATTATTTTGAAGCCCCTTTTCAATATCATCTAACAGTGATCAATAAAACAAATATTTCTTCACGAACATCCGCTCTGATTAGGTCTTCAGGCTTTGTGATCTTTGGTGGATTGTTGAACTTCAAATGATGTGTTTTCTATAGATTCTTGCTGCACAAATCTCTTTGAAAAATGTGTTGTTTATATCTAATTGATGTTCCCGAATGTTCTTTATATGAGTTTAAACACAAGGTAATAGGACTAAATCTAAATAAATTAATAGTGTTTGACAGAAGTATTGAATGAGAAATTTTACCACAGGATGTTTTAAATAGTTACTCTTATCAAGTGTGTAAACAAGATAGCAGATAAGAAAAAGATAGTTTCCTGAGGAACAGAATATTTTCTTAAATTAAAAGTAAAAAAAAAACACTTTTTTAGATATAATCTAAAATAAATATCTGTAATTTTCATTGATATTTCCTCTTTCTTCCATTTTTATAAATTGTAGCACATTCATTTTCGATGAAAAAGGCTTCTTTAAATTGTCTTTTAAAATAATTTCTCTCTTTATCTTGTATCTTTGTTTCTTTTATGTTAATATTATTATTCCCTGTGAATTTCTATGTTCTACAAGTGCAGAATTCTATATTTTATAGCATATTTATGGTTTTTCATTATTTCTTTTGAAGATCTGGATGTTTGTCCTACATAGCATTGGTCACTTCATAAATTACACCTGCTCTTTTGGGAAATTAAGTGTTCTTATTTATGTTGATATATAGAGAAATTAGTAAATATTTTGAAAACTATTTGGTTTATAAATGGTAATGTGATAAATTCGGCTTCTTTGTTTTTGCACTTCAGATTTTGAATAAAGGATTATTCTCATATTTTTGGTTCATGCCTTCTATTATTCTATCAATCAATTTAATGGGAAAATTTTAATTGATTAATTATTTTTGATGTTGTTAATTTCTATATTTCTTTTAACTGTATCATTAATGAGTGTAAGGTTTCTATATATAAAAGTTTTACTAATTCTACTTTTTGTCTGAAATGGTGCTGTTAGCTATAGTTCAAATAAGTTCCTGTATGTGTTGGCTTTTTGTATATAGAGGTTGTAATAGAGTTATTATTATATGATAAGTTTATGTCCAGGAAATTTATTGATTTGTTGTTTTTTACTTCCATAGAGTAATTGATATCTTGACATAGATTTGTGAAATATCCAATATTTTTGTTCACTTCCCTGATTAATAAATAAAATGGAGTCATCCACATATCCTTTGAAATAATAAATATCATTTTTTAAAAGTGAATTTACACCTTTGATTCTATTTGGCCTATAGTAATACAAGTTGCATTTGTTGATATTGGACTATCCATTGTTGCACCTTTCATTTGGAGATATATTTGTTCATCTCAAATAAAGTATGTTGTTTTAACACAAAATTCTATTCCAATTAAAAAAAAAAGAATTCATCAACTGGTTTATTTTTGTATCTTTTATTACATGTTGTAATGCATTCATATTTGTGGGTATAGGTATTGAAATAAAAATGGAATTAACATCTAAAGATATAAATTTTTGATTTCCATTTAGCTTCATGTCAATAATATCTTCTTTGGATTCATAGAAGTTAACAATTTTATTTTCATTAAAATATTGGTAGATTTATAGTTGTTGTGCTAACCACTTTGCTAAGGCATATGTTGGAGAAGTTATTTTGTTTACTACTGAGCGTAATGAATAGTTAGGCTTGTGGACCTTTGGAGTCCCATAAATATTGGGAACGTGTGCATCATAATTTTTCAACTTGGTTAAACGCCTGTAATTAATTTATTTTTTGTTTTTCTTCAATTTTTAAGTATGATATTTATTTATTATTATATATATATATATTTTGTATAATTTTGTATATAGAAATGTATATAATATATATAGAACTATTACACTCATTAATGATACAGTAAAAAGAAATATAGAAATCAACAACATAAAAAAAGAAATAATTAATGAAGAATTTTCATTAAATAGATATATAGAATAATAGAAGACATGAACTAAACTATGAGAGTAATACTTTAATTCAAAGTCTAAAGTGCAAAAACAAAGAAGCCAAATTTATCACATTACCATTTATAAAAAGGGTTTGGAGGAAAATTTGCTAATGTATATAAAAGAATGAAAAAAATATAATTGCATGTAACACTATTTCTCAATATATCAACAACCATAAGGACACTAAAATACCAAAAAGAGCAGGTTTAATTTATGAAGTGAAATGTGGAAAATGTGCACAATGCTATCTAGGACAAACATCCAGAACTTTAAAAGAGAAATTGAAAAACCATGAATATGCTCTAAAATGTGATAAA
Source organism: Cordylochernes scorpioides (assembly GCA_030710605.1). Classification (NCBI taxonomy): domain Eukaryota; kingdom Metazoa; phylum Arthropoda; class Arachnida; order Pseudoscorpiones; family Chernetidae; genus Cordylochernes; species Cordylochernes scorpioides. The sequence goes on along the minus strand of CP092873.1, from coordinate 34,506,814 downwards.
ATTTAGAATTCTGCACTTGAAAAACCACAGTACATAATAATTTCAACCTAAAAGAAACAAAGATACTAGATTATTAGAAAAATTATTTCAAGAGACAATTTAAAGAAGCCCTTTGCATTCAAAAGAAATGTGCTACAATTAACAGATTGGAAGATAGATAAATATCAATGATATATTTACAGATATGCTTTTAATTTTATATAAAAAAGTGCGTTTTTCCACTTTTAATTCTACAAATAATATTATGTTTCTCAGAAAATTATCTTCTCCTTATATGCTATCTTGTTTACACACATGATAACAGAAACTATATAAAACATGCTGTAGGAAAATATTTCATTCAGTACTTTTGTGTGAAGATGGTAATAACGCTGTTAACGAAACTCAAACGCTATATATTTGAATTTGGTATTATTACCTTGTGTTTATAATCTATCATTCCTTGCCATTTTTATACCCTCGAAGGACCCTATAATTTATTCTTTCTATGAGCTGAAGAAAATGAATTCCAAAGTGAATATCAATATTGATGCCAAGCCATCACTTGATGATTCTATTTTAAGGAGTTCATAAACTGAACCTCCGCTATCGCCAGACCGTCAGAGTTCTTCTCTAAAAAATGGGGAGGTGATGGCATTGCCAACTTAATCCCAGCAGGAGGCTAACACCTTCAGGAACAGGAGTCCCATGCCTCGACAACTGCCAACAGCCACGCTCTTAGCTGAAGCTGGAGTGCTCCTGGATTTAATGTTGGAAAAGGCTCCCGGTGCCACGCTTCGGAGGACGTAAAGATAAGTTGAGCATTAGAACAGAAGTACCATCAGAGAAGTCTGCGACCTTCCCCTGTTTCTAGCGCTTGCTTTTATAATATATTACTGTGTGAATTACATAAACGTGTTCATTGATAAGTATATTCAGCCCGGTTTGTTTTGATGAGACATGGTTTAACCACTTCACGCCAGAAACCAAATATAATTCGAAACAGTTGGTGGAAGTCGGTGGTTCAGCGCCTAAGAAGGCGATGTTAATCGCATTTACCAGAAAGATAATGACAAGTGAATTTGGAGATGACAAAATGATCCTGTTTATTGTTAACTTTGAAAGCAGTAAAATTATTAAAATAAATAATACTCTAGCTATTTCGACAATCTGAATATCAAATTTCGCGAGAAGACTGGCTGGATTGAGGAATAAATATTATATTTTACCAGGAACAGCTCACTTTCTCAAAAAGGTATGTTGGAAATAGGACAACTGTAAGTTTGAAATAAGATTCGCTCGGCTATACCTCATATTCTTTTGATTAGGCGCTCATTTCTCTTCCCAAACCTGATGATATTTGTTTCTGGAAAACGCTTCGCGTACAAAAAAAAAATGTTGAGAGAGTTAGATGAATATTTTTCAGCCTTCCAGCTTTTCATTTCTAGGAAGGAATACTGGTATTAGATAAACGCTGGAACAAGTATATTGAAAAGTCAAGGGAGGTTATTTTGAAAAATAAATAGTTTTTGAAAAATTAAAATAACATTCTTGCATTGTGAGGCTGAGGAATATTTACCATTACCCCGAAGATATCAGTATGTTTTGATGAACCGACCATATACACTGCGTGACATTGAAAATGGAACACCAAGAAATAGTGGCCAGAAAATTATGCAAATTTCAGGGTAGATCCGCCTAACCGAGTTATGAAAATGATGTAAAATGCGCAGCTCTCGTGCGCACATGGAGTAAGATATAAGGGAAGGAACTTTCAGAAAGGACAGTATTCGTGTCGTAATTTCTTCAAAGAAAATCATTGTAGAAATTTTGTTCTTGTGTCAAAAGACACGTGTAATAACAGAGAATGCCAGGTCATCGTAAACGGAGGCAGTTCAAGCAGACAGACGCTTTTACGAGGGGCATGGTGATCGGACTGAAAAGGGCAGGTTGGTCCATACGTCAAATCGCAGCTGATACACACCTTGGTGCGTCCACGGTGCACCGACTGTGGAGAAGATGGTTGGAACAAGGAAATGTGACAATTTATAGGAATGTCGGTGCAACCAGAGTGACGTCAGCACGTGTGGAAAGGCGTATCCTTCGACAAGCAGTGGCGGCCCCACAAGCCACTTGTACCGCCATCCTGCAACATGTGCAAGACACCCTAGATCATTCCATCTCGACCAGAACCATTTCCCGTCGATTGGTTGCTAATGGCTTGCACCCATGCCGTCCGCTAAGAAGACTGCCATTGACCCCACCGAATAGGCGCCAACGTTTGGAATGGTGCCGGGCTAGATCGACGTGGATGACGGAATGGCACAGGGTCGTGTTCTCAGATGAGTCGCGTTTCTGCTTGTCCAGTGATAGTCGCCGTGTACGCGTGTGGCGTCGACGTGGAGAAAGGTCCAATCCGGCAGCAATTGTGGAACGCCCCACCGTGCGACAACGTGGAATCATGGTTTGGGGCGCAATCGCGTATGATTCCAGGTCACCTTTACTTCGTATTCAGGGCACTATGACGGCCCAACGATACGTTGATGATGTGCTGCGACCGGTGACACTCCCCTACCTTCAGGGGGTACCCAATGCCCTTTATCAGCAGGATAACGCCCGACCGCACACTGCTCGCATTAGCCAACAAGCTCTGCAAGATGTACAGATGCTTCCCTGGCCACCGTACTCTCCTGATCTCTCACCAATCGAGCACGTCTGGGAAATCATTGGACGCCGTTTGCATGCCTTGCCACAGCCGCGTTCAGAAGACGAACTGTGGCAAATGGTTGAGAGGGAATGGAGAGCCATCCCTCAGGACGCCATCCGTACTCTGATTGACTCTCTACCTAGACGTGTTGCTGCGTGCATCGCCGTCCGCGGTGGTCTAAATTTGTATAGATACTATACCAATGTATAATACATTTTGAGAATATATGTTATACAATTCTTCAATATTTGTTATAATTATATTTTTAATTCTACTATTATATTCAAATATTTGTACATATTGTTTCAAAAATCTAGCATTATTAAAAGGTAATATTAATTATTCTATTTTAAAATTATATGATTTTATTATCGAAAAGTTCTGAAATTATGGGTCACACAAAGTTTAAAATATGTAGTATAAGTGAAAACATCCTTTTATCATATATAAGTTATACGAGAGGGTGCGCTATAAGAATGAGGTATATATCAAGAAGAATCTGATGGTATTTGAAATATTTAGTATCAAAATATTTTTCTGTAGATCGATTTATCTGTTAGGGTATATTCTTACTTGATTTGCTTCAAAATCAAGACATCTTAGATTAACATATTTATTTATTTTATAACAGAATGGAATATGTAAAATATATTAACCTATTTTATAAATACTATAGAATAAAGCGTTAGGAGAAAATAATTTTTAATAATCGACTACACGAGCTTTCGGGCAGTCACGCCCTTCAACTGGTTCAAAATTAAAAAAATAAAAAAAATATTTTCTCCTAACGCTTTATTCTATAGTATTTATAATCCAAGGAGAAAGTTTACATGTTTTAAAAAATATTAACCTATTTTATATTAAGATAAATTTAAAACAAATCATAACATACCAAATAGTAGCAAATTCTCTCTAACTCTACAAAACTACAAACATAAAAACAAACGAGAGTTCTAAATATAGCAATTACAATGTTGCCGAATATAATTGAACAAAAAAAACTATTCATAGAAATATATATTTAAATATATATTTTTTCAAAATCTTTACAGAAAGCGTTGGCCGGATCCCAACATTTCTCTATTATCCGTCTAACTACTTCTGTGAGTCATTACTGGTATTCTTCAAGTTGTTCTGTACTTCGAATATTTCCTTTATGTGATGTTCATGTCGGGGATGGAGAGTCCTTTGGTCAATATATCTCCTTCTATTGTTTCGGGCGATTTATAAACGGGTGTTATTATTCTTGACTGGAATTCTTCTCTCAGAGAAAACCATTTTCTATTAAAATGTCGACTTTTCAATCCTCGTATTGTGTTTTTCATGCATGCTAACAGGCATTGGCTAACTGTATATACTTAAATTGGCTTTTGAGTTTTGCATCCAAGATCATCCAAAATTTCATACCATTTAATATCACACATCCTTCACAAAAAGAAAATAACACAGCCTCCATTGTAGACATTGCAACCATTCTTTGTTTGTTGAATTTCAAATTGACTATACTGTTGCCAATTTTAATAAATAATCTTTCTTAGTGCACCAGCCGGCATCTGATATTGCAGTCAATAGTTCCGATCCTTCACTGAATTTTAGTTTGATTTTTATTCTGTATTGCAGATATCTCAATATTCGCTTGATAGCTCTCCAATGTATTTCTCTTGGATCTTGTATATATTGTGATAGGCTATTTATAGCATATGCAATATCTGGTCTTGTTGCATTAGTTAAGTAAAGTAATGATCTTATTGCTTCTTGGTACATCTTCTTAGAATAAGTTGGATTGATTTCATAATCATCATATTCTCTCCTAAATTTATAGGTGACTTCACTGGTTTGCATTCTCTCATTCCATATTTATCAAGGATCTAACCAATGAATTATTCGTGCGATAACAGTATTTGTCTTGTTGTTCTAAAGTAATTCCTAAAAATTTAATATTTAGTGTTACTTCATTGATAACTGAGTCTTCTGAGAGACTTGATGTTAGTTCATCCACATCTTTAGATGAATTAGATAGGATCAAGAAATCATCTACATATACTGCGAGAAATATATCTTTATCTGTTTTTGGGTATGTTCGATATAAGCAAGGATCCGTAGTTTTTCTCTTCAAGTTTTTCTTAGTGAGTATAGCATCCAGCTTTTCATTCCACTTCGTCCTGAATGTGGTAATCCATATATTGCCTTGGATACTAGGAATACTTCATTAGGATTAGTCTCGAAGCCTGGTGGTTGTTCCATATATATTGGGGAGTCGAGTTCACTATTCAAATAGGCAGTTTTTACATAAAAATATCTTAGATTATTCTTTTGGTTAGCAGCTAAAGATATCAGAACCCTCAAAGTTCCAAGTTTCATAACTGGACTGTACTCTTCTTCAATACCTTCTCCCTTTATTTGATTATAACCAGCGGCCACTTATCTGGCTTTATATTTGAGTTGCAATCCTTGTTCAGAGTCTCTCCTTGTGTGTATCCAGCGACTATTAATGACTTTTCTTTTTATCTTTAGGCCTCTCTACTAATTGCCATACATTGTGTTTCTTTATCGAATTAAAAATTCTGCATTTCATAGGTTGTCTCAATTTGTATTGGAAATAATTGAAGTCTTTATCACATGAGGTATTTTAGTTAGTATTTCTTGGTCTTCCTTCATCAAGCTTAAGATGAATTGTTTCATAAACCATTTATTCCCTTTTATCATAATACGATATGCTCTTCCATTTTAATAGCCAATGAAAATTCCTTTCTTTCCTTTAGGCTCTAGTTTAGATCTTTTTATGATCATTTATTTTATATACAACTTGGCTTCCAAAGATTTTGATATGTCTAGCGGTCTAGTGAGTCACTAGCGGTCGTTTCCAATAATTTCTCAAAGTCCAGTAAAGGTTTTCTCATTGCGTCAATAGACATGTTTCTATTTGCAATGATGACAGGGCGTAGAGGGTTAAATCTGGGCGATAGACCTTCTGTTATATAACGTGTAACTTCTATATCTGATACTAGTTTTCCCAATTCCTTAACTTTTACTGTTAATGCCTGAGCTCTTGTTATGAATTCTTCGGCACTTTCACTGGGTTTCATCCTTGGAATCAACTCTATATCATAATAAATGTAACTATTTTTTTCAATACTATGCTATTTTGATGGAATTAAATAGAACATTATCTCAACAGCGAAGATTTATCATTCGGCATATTTCAAATTGTCTGTTGCTACGAACTTCATTAAAAATGCTGGTATAGACGGACAAGGAAAATTATTATTGATGTGAATATATAGTTAGCTTACTTTTTGATATTCTCATATAAGGTAATATTTATGAAGTCAATTATTATATTTTTCAACCTGTTTTAGGTATCTATGAATTAAATAAAACATGTGATGAATAAATGCTGAACTTTAAAAAGGAAATTGATACTTTGAAATAAATACTATTTATAAGACGCTACAAAATATAAAATACTTCTAAATATACGTATATATAAAATATATTTGTACAAAAGTATTTTCTTCATGTTATTCTCATCACTAGAAATAATATTATAAGTGTTGGGAAGCGCAAGTAAGTACGATTTGGCTGTACGTTCCAGCTGGCTTGACCACCATCTGCTCTATTCTCAGCCCGCCCTTATCAAGACAGTACATTCAGCGCATTACAGTTAACTTCCTCAGGATGTACGGGCTGTACGTTCCAGATGGCTTGACCACCATCTACGTCATTCCCGGCCCGCCCTGATTCAAGACAATACTCCCCAGTTACAGTTATCTACCTCAGGATGTACGGGCTGTACGTTCCAGATGACTTGACCACCATCTACGTAATTCCCGGCCCGCCCTGATTCAAGACAATACTCCCCACGTTACAGTTATCCACCTCAGGATGTACGGACTGTACGTTCCAGATAGCTTGACCACCATCCACGTCATTCCCGGTCCGCCCTGATTCAAGACAATACTCCCCAAGTTACAGTTATCTACCTCAGGATGTACGGGCTGTACGTTCTAGATGGCTTGACCACCATCCACGTCATTCCCGGCCCGCCCTGATTCAAGACAGTACTCCCCGTGTTACAGTTATCTACCTCAGGATGTACGGGCTGTACGTTCCAGATGGCTTGACCACCATCTACGTCATTCCCGGCCCGCCCTGATTCAAGACAGTACTCCCCGTGTTACAGTTATCTACCTCAGGATGTACGGGCTGTACGTTCTAGATGGCTTGACCACCATCTACGTCATTCCCGGCCCGCCCTGATTCAAGACAGTACTCCCCGTGTTACAGTTATCTACCTCAGGATGTACGGGCTGTACGTTCCAGATGGCTTGACCACCATCTACATCATTCCCGGCCCGCCCTGATTCAAGACAATACTCTCCACGTTTCAGTTAACTACCTCAAGATGGAGTCTGAATGCTCTTGTATGAAGTCCAAGTTCCATGGGGTCAGGTACGGTTTTCACAGCAATACCTTCTCTGTTGAACTGCTTCTGTGTATAATCAACATAGCTTTGGCCTCTCTTGGAATTGTGAAAAGAGTATATGAACAAAGATACAAATGAAAATTTGTTTGTAATAAAATTCAAAGGGAAATTGAGCAAAATATAAATTTAGATGTGTGATTATAGATTTTAAGAACACTTTCATTATTTAAAATATGTACTTTGTTCAAACTAAAAATAAAGAATAAGTTTATCAAAAAGAGCCTCGCTATCTATGGAATGGATCGTGATCTGAAAATATTTATTTTTTACAAAGTTGTTTTTTGAATTCCTAAATATATGATGCACTAGCGCGCCATCTGTTATCAAAATTCAAAACTATTTTAAAGGCGTAAGATTCTTTTTGATATTAAATAATTTCTCATTAATTTTTCCATTGCAGTAAGGGCAGTATAAATTGTTTAATATCAAAAAGAATCTTACGCCTTCAAAATAGTTTTGAATTTCCTAAATATATATTAAAATATACTCTCTTAAAATTGCGAATAAACCTTGGATATAGCGAACCCTACCTTATAAAGAACCGGAAATAATCCCTATTTTATTTTATAATACAGTGAAGGGTACGAAATAGAGTATTTTTTACTGTATATATGCATAAAATTACGGCGCTCCACATTGTTTTTGGAAACTCACTTTAAAATTATCTAGTCGTTTAGAAAGTATATATAAATAAATAATATAACTTATACTAAACCCTTATATAGCGAATTCCATCGCAACGGAACCTGTTATTCACTAGAGCCATGGTTCGTTAAATACCTATTTCACTGTTCGCTATAATGAAGGTTCGGTATATCCCAGGTCCGTTTTAGCGAGTTTCACTGAATATGAAAATCATGCTCAAAATACTGGTGTCACACACACACACACACACACACACACTATCAGTATTTTATAATTGATTCTTTTAACTCTATCGAAAATCAAGAAAAAGGCCACCCTCCATCCCAGTACAATTTCACTATTTTCTTTTTATCTTCTAAATATGTTCATTGCTAAATGCATCCTTAATTATTTTTTTAAAAATTCCTTTGTCTTTACTATGTTTAACCTTGAGTTATATTAAGACGCTAAAATACCATATATTTATTATATAAATATCAAACAGTATGTGTTTATTTGTAGAGTTGAAAGACATTACCGATTTACCAATTTTATTATTATTCAACAACAACAACAATAGCCTTTATTGGGCACACGTGCCATACAGGATTCTCCCGGTAGGACAAAAAAAATAAATAACAAATCAGCATCATAGTTATATACAAATATTGGGTATTGACCTCGACCAATTATCGAGTTGGATCCGGTGTCTGTGCTAAATATTTTGATTGAGCTGATTTCCAGTATTTATAAAAAGCGAATGCAAAGGGTCTGGATTTTATGACTTTTGCCATTATAACATAAGGCGAATTGCTATTATAGCCGGTCTCTTGACGAAGAATTTCTCTCTCTTCTTCCATTGCCGTACAGTAGAACATGTAGTGTGGAAAGTCGAGACTAAATTCACCGTTGCATAAGGTGCATTTTATGGTCTTAGTTTTCAAAAGTGAAACATGATTAATTCTCTGTACTGCAAAAAGGCTTCTTACTTGTGCAATGATTCTCTTTAAGGTTAGGGGGATATTGTCTTTCAGATAGCATTCCATTGTAGGTGATGAATGAAAGTATTTATAGTGAGAGTAGAGTACTGATTTTCTTATTCTTACATAATCCAGCTGCAAGGACTGATCGGTTGCCGTTCTAATAATTAGGGGGATGTATCTTTGTAGAATATTGAAGTCTGTACTTCCAACAAGCCATGAGAAGCCGGTGTTGTTAAGTGGCTCTGTTATACTTTTTACCAGTCCGATATTCTGTTTTGAAGAAATTGAAATGTCCCACAAATGTGCCAAACAAATTGAAGGTAGCCTGCTGCCGTCCATTTTCAGAATTCTAGTCCAGAATTTTAAAGTTAGTTTTTTCACTGTGATATCAAGAGAGTTTCTTCCTGTTTCGGCCCTCAATATATAGCCCGGAGTATAGCTTGGAAGGCACAGAAAACGTCTGAGAAAGGTATCTTGGATTCTATATTTTATTATTATTCTCAATTATCACTAATGGTAATTTTTAACAGTTAATTTTACGATGAATATAAGAATTGAATTTTTCAAATTATAAATTTATGCAATTAGGTCAATATATTTAGTGTTGGACTAGTCATTAAGAGAGTTTATAAACATTTTGCTCTCACTCAATAAAAATAAGAATCGTCTGCTCCTATTTTATTCCGGGAACTAAATCGTGTGGCTACTCTTTACCTTCTAGAAATATAAAAGACATCCTGTACTGAAGACACAGCTGTTCCTTTGTTTACTAGCCAAAAAGGACTTGTTCTAATAATGTCATGTGACCACGCAGCTCTCTGATGTCCTACTGTGCTGGACGTGAAGTTCTTGCTAATCAGCCCTTACCAGAATGTACCGCCCGCTAACATAAATGGACGAACATATAGACTCGATAGAATCCCTAGCCGAGTAGAAATCCTGTACTCGTACTGACGACTGACATGTTCGCTGAAGGGAAGGATTTCGATGACACAAGACAATCCTTCTGGCTGACCTGACATCCGGAATAAAGGAAACACTGGACTCGTAAAAGAGGTTTTTACATTTACAAGCTAAAAATACGAAGGGTTACTATACTCGATATAGTGCTCTCAGCTGATTAACCAGACAAAGTGGACTACTTACTGAACTCGTGGCAGTTCCAAATTCTGACAAGATAACTGCTGTTCACAAGTTCCTGGAGAAGTAGCAATGCTGACTAACGACTGGATATCAGAGGTGGACGAGTTTTTGAAATCCAGAAACTTCTGTTTTCCGACCGGTCTACTAGGTAAGAATAAAATCAATACTTGTGATCTGTTGCCACCTTACCTGATATTTTGGTGAATGAGTTACAGGATGGGAGGTTCCAGCAGTTTCACCTTGGACTATATGAATGCCTTATTACGTGCATATGAACGAGCTCAAGAAAACAGCCACAGCAGGTATAAGACTATTCTAGAAAATCATACTTCTGTAGCCATTCATCATTTGCTTGCGCAGCCATGAAAACATGTAAAACTAAGAAATAATAACAAATTTAAAGTGTAAAAGGGAGATCAAGAGGAAAGTGGTGAGTTTCTTTATTGAGCTGTATACAAGCTTTCGGACGTCACCCGTCCTTCATCAGGTGTTGACATGAATAAGAAGGAGATGCTATATTTATAAGCGACAGTTTAAAAGTATTAAAAATATTAAAAACAATCTGATGCACGCCCGCGAGAGCACATGCTAATAACAAAATATTTTCAATTTTACTCTGTATAAATATTATTTTGAGTTTGTACAAAGAATATCAGCCCGTTGAAAATCTGTATACCTAAGACGAAGTGAGAAAGGCGGATAACGAGAGGCGAAGACAAAAGCAAGAAAAAACAACAATAAAAATAAAAAATAAAAATAAAAAATCAGCGGAATAAAGATAAAGTTAAAATTTACGAAGAAGGTGTATCTGAGGTAGAATAAAAAACAGAATATTGGGGCGGGAGGTCAATCTTTCTGTTGAGGCTGGGGGTAGTATTAGAAACAAGGGCCTCAAGAACTAAGCGTTGGTATTTGTTTGCTATATCGCTATAAATGGGGTTGTGTTGTCGAGATTGAAGGAATGTCCGGACTCGGCGATATGTTGGTATATGAGCGATTTTTTTGTCTTTCGAGCGGATGTTACGGGCGTGTTCACTGGCTCTGATGGCGATTGTTCGGCCTGTTTCTCCAATGTAGTGTAAATCGCAATCGTTACATTCCTTCAATCTCGACAACACAACCCCCATTTATAGCGATATAGCAAACAAATACCAACGCTTAGTTCTTGAGGCCCTTGTTTCTAATACTACCCCCAGCCTCAACAGAAAGATTGACCTCCCGCCCCAATATTCTGTTTTTTATTCTACCTCAGATACACCTTCTTCGTAAATTTTAACTTTATCTTTATTCCGCTGATTTTTTATTTTTATTTTTTATTTTATTGTTGTTTTTTCTTGCTTTTGTCTTCGCCTCTCGTTATCCGCCTTTCTCACTTCGTCTTAGGTATACAGATTTTCAACGGGCTGATATTCTTTGTACAAACTCAAAATAATATTTATACAGAGTAAAATTGAAAATATTTTGTTATTAGCATGTGCTCTCGCGGGCGTGCATCAGATTGTTTTTAATATTTTTAATACTTTTAAACTGTCGCTTATAAATATAGCATCTCCTTCTTATTCATGTCAACACCTGATGAAGGACGGGTGACGTCCGAAAGCTTGTGTACAGCTCAATAAAGAAACTCACCACTTTCCTCTTGATCTCCCTTTTACACTTCAAACGTGGCTATATCTCTTCTACAATAACAAATTTACTTAAATTTAAAATCAAGAATAAAGATATAGAAATTTCAAATTTCTATATTTAAATAAAATATAGTAGATGAAAGAGAGCTATATTGACCAAATCCTCGAATTTTCGCCTTTTTCTTACGCTCTATGGTAAATATCAAATAATATTTTTTTTGCCTATAAATTGCGTGTGTTTTGAATATCAAAACAAAATATGAAGATAGCTCTAAATATCTTATTATTTAAGAAGCGAAAATGGGAATACTTTAAAATACCCAGATTCACGCATGGGTATCGAAATACTTACTAATGGTATAAAAAATGGCATTATCTATAAACACCGCGCTATGAATATTCTAATATACCGCCCGTTTCAGTAAATATACTGTTACGTCGTACCCAAACGCTATTCGTGTACTTTGTCTACTCAGGATGCCACAAAGATACACATGTGAGTTCGAAGGGATTGCAGCTAAAGTTAGCGCTTTATTATGACTCATTTAACAGAAGGAATACAATGAGTTGGACTTGCCTTAACCTCCCCGTCAGAAGAATCCTTGGCGCTGAGGACGTCCTCTTGTGAAGCGTACCGCTCTACACTATACACATGCAGCCTTGCCAACACCGCCTTGTAGGTCGCTCCGATGTCAGTCTCTCCTGGCACCGCCTTGTAGGATCATCCACACGCCCGGAGGCAAGTCGCCACGTCTTCTCCTTGCCGCTGATGTCACCCTACTCTGTCCCCCTCCCCCCACACACAGGAATGCTGTTTTTAGCGCCTTAGAGTCCACCCCTCTGTCCCCAACTTTGGTGTTTTGGCTTTGTCATCCATGTTACAATACAAATTAAATGGAAAATTTTGATGTCACAAACTTCACAGATTTAGCTTTTTCTTCATCAATGCCTATGTTTATACTAAAAAAGAACATGATGAATCACCTCTTTCTAAAATAATAAGATAAACTGCGTCTGTAAATAGAGATCTAAATACAAAGAGGTAACCTATATTTTTTAGTTTGTATTGTTTTTATATATATTGATATACAAAATGAAAAATAAAAATAAATATACAGGGTCCATTATGAAAGTAATGAGCATAATGTTATTGTGACGCGACGATAGATGGCAGCACGGTAAAACCGTGGAAAATGTGGCGGAGGGATATGCCCTTTCAATCCATCCGGTCGTCAAATGGGTTCGAGCAGTGTGAGGGGAGATACATGCCTCCGCTTGAAGTGTGTTTTCAACTTTTGTAACATAGCGCGATGGAGCGTTCGCTTGAACAACGATACGCCATAAAGTTTTGCGTGAGGCTTGGAAAAAATGCAACCGAAACATTCCAGATGCTGCAAAAAGCCTTCAAAGACGATTGCATTTCAAGATCACAGTCTGGGAAGTGGCACAAGGCGTTCAAGGAGGGCCGGGAGTAGGTCGCCGACGAGCCCCGTTCAGGACGCTCAACAACGGCCAGAACTGACAAGAACGTGGATCGTGTGCTCGAAGTTTTGCGTACCGACCGTCGATTAAGCATCCAGCAAATTGCTGACACAATACATATGTCCACATTTGTGGTAAATGGGATAGTGACCGAGGATCTGCAAATGCGAAAGGTCTGTGAGAAGCCTGTGCCGAAAGTGATGACGCAAGACCAGAAAAACTTAAAGTTTTGCGCTGTCAAGAATTGTTGGATTTGATTCAAAATGAACCGGACATTCTGAACTCTGTAGTAACCGGAGACGAATCCTGGATGTTTGAATACGACCCAGAGTCGAAAAAAAAGAGCTGTGCATGCCACACAAAATCATCCCCACGCCCCAAGAAAGCGCGAATGAGCAAGTCGCGCATCAAAACGATGATCATTGAAACTATCTTGGAGCTAAATTTATCGGCTTTGCTAAGATATTTTGTTTGCAGTGTGGATTTCGACGAATTCTTTCGCGAATGGCTTTTATAGCTGCTTGCGTTCGTTGCATGCGAGGTCGACCAGATCTTTCAAGGTCATCAATAGTGCAAGCCTTGTTGAATCTTTCAATGATTCGATAAACAAATTGACGCGTAATATTCAAATTTTGTAAAAGTTTAAAAAAGGGTGAAAGATTTTGGCCTACCTTGTGTAAGGCTATTACAACTATCGGGTTTTCTTTAATACCCAAACCCATTATCAAAAAACAAATATATTTCGATTTTTTTTTCTGAGCACATGTGCACGAGATATTCAAATAACAACAACTGTATTTTGAATACTTAACGCGGTCAAATTAAATTTTTAATCACTGATTTGGTTTGTAACAATATTTATGGCTTGACTAAGTTTATTCACTCTCTAAACATAAATAATGCTTTTATATATTGTTATTTATTGATATATGAATATTCTAAAAATTCATTAACTATTTCTTAAAGAGTAGATTGAAAACTTTAAACAATGTTTAGATTTTTTTCCTAGCACACTATTTTAAAATTATTATAAGAAAACATTTTTTTATTTATAATCTACAAGCCAATTTAACTCACAACCCGCGCCTCCAGCCACTTTTAAAATCTAATATTTGTTGATATAAAAATGTATTGAAGACTATTATTGATGTTTAATAAAGTTAACATTTTTAAAATCAGGAATTCAATTTTAAATGACGTTGTTTTACTAAAATATTGTTGTTTTATTTTCATATATTCGCTTTAAAATGCTTCTATGTTTATATTATAACGTACCAGGTCTTTATGAAACTTTAAAATATCATATATAAGTGCGAATGAATTCGTTTTATATATGTATTACAAAAACAAAATAGAAAAAATACGGAATAAAGATATCAGGCTTCCAGAGATAAGTATATTTTATATTTTTCTAAAAAGATTGAAACTCAGATAATTTGTTAGCTGCAATGATTAATTATGAATCTGTTTCAAGTAATATTGGATTTGATATTTGGTGATAGATGCAGTGTTAACTTATGTTGACAATCCAATAAAATACAGTTATTTTTGAAATAAAATATTTGTCCTTCTTGACTTCTATTAGAATATGATAGTAATATGATTGATCGTTGTTATTACAATAAAAACTCGATAAAAATGTGAAGAGAGCCCATATGAGGGAAAAGTCTGAATGAGCTAAACTACAAGGAAATTAATATATATATGTCATAATTTGCATATAACTAGATGTAACCCCACCACAATATATGCAATGTATGATCCAAAGATTTTAATAAAGGTTAGGCTTAGCGAACTGGGAGTGAAGCCATCAGGGAAGAAACAACCATTAACAGAATTTCATTATCCAGGAAGCATTAGTCAAATACGCCAATAGTCTAAAGCCCTTCTCTCCCTTGATCGCTGACCTATTTCTCAATCCAATCCTGTGTCCTAGTTATTTCTCCTGTGAGAAAACCTTACTATTTCAGCCAAACGACTGCGCCAACAATAACCAATTCAAACAACCAACCAACCAATCCCGAAAAAAGTTTCAAATATTATATATAAAAATATATACAACTTGTATATAATAAAAAATACGAAAAATCCAAGTAAATTTAAATATACATAGAACATTATAAAACTGATAAAAAACAAAAAATTAAAACTCTATAAACTAATATGAATGGCATTTAATCAAAACAGTTTTTATTTTCTATTTGTATTTGGTTAGAAACCCACTCGGGCAAAACCCTGCATTGCCTGCGTCACTCGTCTATTAACATATGTAAACACCATTTATGAAGAATTCGAGAGCGATAATTTCCGAATAACTCAAACTATCTTATACAGTGATATACACTATTACAAAATTTATATATATATATTTAATTACTTTAATATTTAATCACTCATTTAGCACACATTCGAAATGAATGTATATACTAAAATTTAAACAGTCTTTGTCCCAGGTGTCACTCACAACTCGGTACTCAGGTTCCATAACCGTGAAGTCCCTACACATCTCTCGTCCTGGAGTTGAAACATCTGGATGAGGCCCTGCGAATAATGATGTGTCCTTCCACTGTGGCTTTCCAAATGATCCCTATTTTCAAAGAAAAGGTAAAATCATCAGATAATACATTTGTTAATATACCTCAATATCGACTGGTAATCCTGCTGCAGTCTCTCCTCCCGCTGTAATTTGTGAAACCCAAATTTGTAGCAGCTCTGACCTTCATGCCTAGTTCGACGGAAATCCTTACAAATTCAAAAATTGAAAACTTGAAATTCTAGAATTACTGAACGATTTTCAGACTCGTTGAACTGATTCCGTCTAAAAAACGAGCTGAGATTTACGAGCGATTGAACTAGGAGCAAAGCTCCAGCCTGAACGCTTACCGGGGGTTTGCCTGTCTGTTGAAACCTTATTGTTAGACCTTCAAAACAAGTGTGAATGTGTTTATAAACCTCGTTCGAAACTCCTAAGAAACATCCATACAAGGTCGGTGTATTTTCCTATACTATGATGATGTTGTCAACTTTAAATCAAACCCATAAACAAACGCTTCAATTCCTCACAGATATTATGCCTTTGATATTTACTTAATCATTGTAATTATATAAACCCCTATATATACAAATATATATTATGTAGAAAATGTATCGAAATATCTTAATTAACATATTTATAATTATCTTATTGACGCTAATATAAAGTTTATTATTGACTTGTAAAAATAAATGTCTAAAATAAACAGTCAACCCATTTATGTCACAGGTTTTTATCAACCTGGCGAACAAAGCTTTCCTTTGTCAGTCAATGTAATTCAAAGATGACGCCTTCCTACATATCAACCCCGCAAAACTTGGAGTTTTAAGCATCTGAAGAAAGCCCGATGTATATGTTGTACCCACGGATAACTTCTGAAGTGAGCACTCTGCAATTAAATTCTCAAAATATAGGTAAAAGCATCAAAAGAGAGATAAAACCTCTTTGAAAACACTAAAACTCTGAGGTTTTTGTAGAAGATTGAATTACGGAGTTTTTCAAACATGATATTCGCATTAAATCAAAAATTCCCCCCCGATTAACATCAAAGTTAAAATATTTATTTAACTAAATATATTGTTTTCAATACTTACAACACCATTATACATTATATGTGAAACCATATTTCAATTGAAACATCAGCTACCTTCCAGCTTCAATCCTTTCTGCTGTGCCATTAGCATTAAAACAAATTCAGACGATATGATTAATGAATGATATCTCTCCTGGCTCTATATGATATTATGTTGCATTAAGTGCACTAGTATTAAACAATTTGTTGTAAATATTTTGAAGATATTTGTCAAAAATATGCCGAAGCTATAAAATTTAGGTTAATTAGGTTGATTGTGATACAGCTTATAATTGCGCTGGCAACATTCTTCCTGAACTCGAGAGATAGAAAAATATAAGTTTTTATTGAATCGACTCGTTCTCTATCACCATCACACTTTTTACCGAGAAAGGCATGCCTCTGAAAATTCGAAGTTTTTTTTGCGGCTACCTCGTCCGCACAGCTAGAATGAATAAATAATAGTTCGAAGCCTGATAATCTCGCCGAGGTGGACGATCTCTAATTTTCTTCTGAGGTGGTTGTCAAACTGGACAAAAGCCTGAAAAAGAAATGATCACTTCATAACGATGCAGTAATATCAGACTATAGGGTAATATCTAAAAATCGAGACTGCTCATTTGTCTTTATGACAGACGTGAACTAAATCAAAAACTGTCATTGGACAGGATTAATAGATCAGCTCTCGAAATTCAGAAAAACGAATATTAACTTCTCTAACATGTTAATTATTGTTAGAAGTCAGGAATGAGTATGTGTTGAGATCACAAATAAAAGTTTGACTTAGTTATTTCAAAAACCTAAATCAAGTTATAAGGTAATGTTAATTTTGAAAAGAGATCTCTTACTTTCAATAATCTCAAATATGATTTCAAATCTTGTGTTTGGTTAGAGATTAAACCTCCAAAATATCTTAGAAGCATATGACTCAGCAAACAATGAAAAAACTCAATGTGTAGGTTTCTTTTAAAGTTCAAAATGTAATAAAAGGACTTTTGTCTTTGGTTGGATTCAATATATGACTGTTAACCCCTATCATAACCTTAAAAACTGATGATAATTCCAAAATATTAAAATTAAGCTAAGTAAAGAAATAAAATATTTTTTTATCTTCTCTCTTGACAATTTATTTTTCTGACTCAATGTTATATTTGAAATCTGTAAATCTTAATTTATTATATTTTACCTAACTCTTCTATTTTCAAAATACTATAACATATATATGTCATAATTTGTATATAATTAAATGCAACCCCGACCCACTATGTATGTACCATGTATGATTTTCAAAGACTTAATAAAGAACAAGGTAACTGGAGGAAAGAAAGTAACAAAAAATATAGGAAGTAAGACTAAAGCTGGCACGACTATTTTGGCACCCCTGTGTCAACATTGCAGGGGCAGAGACCGGGCGTCTCTAGTGACCGCAGAAGTTATTTTAGCCAAGATTCACTCAATACTTCCTGACAAACAGGACGTGTCGAGTGACCAGAAGTTATAAAAGTTTGAGAGATATCCAGTACTTCCGGCAAAAACAGGACGTGTCTAATATCCTTCGAAACTATAAGCGTCAAGACACCAAACACTTCCTGACGAAATCAGATATACCAGGCAGGGCACAGCTTTCACCAAAGGAAGCCGCCGGCCTATCAGAAGATAGCACCTTAAGTAGGTCAACCAATAGGGAAAGATCATGTGAGATCTCTCAACCAATCAGAGAGAAACTGACTCGTGGTGTTAAATCGAAAGACAAGAATGGTTAGTAGTGATTTAGCTTCCAACGAGGTGACATCGGCCCTGGACCTCTCCCCACTCAGCTCATAGCTAAGTACAATCACCACCATGTGATCAGTTAATTAACAATCAAAATCGCTCCGCCTTCTCAAGCTTTCTTCCCTCCAATCCAGTTGCCTTTTATTTTCAAACCTCACCATGTGTCCTGATTATCCCTAACTGTGTGCTTCACTTACCACTCAACGACTGCGCTTCAATCAAATATCACCATTCGCATCCAACAATAAGAAACCCCGCAACGATATTGCCACAGAACGGTTAAGTCGACAGATTCTACAAAAGTGTAATACATCAAATATTACAGTGATATAACAACTATTGCATCGTATTACAGTAAGTCGACAGGATAAAGATTATGGAACTTAATCAGGATAAAGATTATAGAGCTTAATCAGGATGAAGATGGAAATTAACCCAGGCGCCAGCACAACAAAAGGCAATGACAAACCAAGAGAGAACAAACTGGCAACGAGCGGAAAGAAACTGACAACGAACGAAGCGACAAGACATACCCTGGCGACGGTAATTTTAGAACTGACCGCCGCGCTACAAGGGGCGAGATCCCCGCAACTGAAAGCGGTCTTCCGGAGCGCCACCCTCGGGACAACCGCCGCCCGCCCCACCGGTACGTGTCCGAACAGCCTGACACCCACCGAGGAATCGCCATCCACCCTGCCGTACCCGTGCACACGGAAGCAACCCACGCGACACGGACCCAGTGTACCGACAACGCGATCCACTCGAATGGAGGCAGTACAAATGACTAGATTTCCCTTTCAATCGCGCGGACAGTGCAAAAGGTCCCGATCCGATACAACAGATATCCCAAGCCAGCCACACCAAGCCGAAGACGCCACAATGGAGACTTTTCGAGACTAAGGTAGGCAATCCACCCAATGACACCATCAAATTAACTTTGGACTTGTATCTAACCCAGAACCTACCATGTACCTTTCTCATTGAACCAGACGCAGGTTCGAACATATTGCCGTATCATTTATACAATAGATTAAAAGCACAACTCCCCAATTTAAGTATTAAAAAACCTTCCCTTGATCTATCCCCCCTAAATAGTTTTACGAAAATAATAGGACATTTAACTTTCCCTCTGACAATAGGCCAAATAACCCGTAGAGAGAACTTCCACGTGGTAAATGCATCCTTGCCATTTGGAGTTCTTACCTTAAAAACCCTTTATCAATATAAGTTAAAACTAAATTATAATCGCGGCACTATTTTCCAACTTGGCGTCCCATTGTCTAATACTATCTACCACTTTAAACATGTATCAAATGAATGCAAGCACGGGCTAGGCCAAAACCTGTCCCAAAGGACTCGCACAGCACCCAAAGCTTTCACACATGGAAAACCTTGCCTGCATTCATTGCCCAAACCCCAAATATTTACATGCCACCATTCTAATCTCACACCACACAACTTTTCGCTCAACCCAATTGCCAATACTTTATGCCCACCACATATAAAGCCACCACGACTTCAATCTACAACTCCAATAATGCCCAAACAAGTGTCCGTACACCGACACAGCTCACCCACTTACCACACAAAATTCACACATGACACTTCGCCACACCATAATTACGCAAATGTACCTCACAACATACACGCACCCATACATCACCACGCGACAAACACGCACAACCCGCACAACAAACGCAACACGCACGCCAAAAGACAACAACAACAAACAAGCGCATGCACAACCGTTAAGAATAATACAATCATCCCGTCTACACAAAACATAGAAAAAATTCACGCCACCAAACAACCACACAATCGAAAAACCTTGCGATCTTTCCTAAAAGCTGTGAACGCCTATAAAGAGTTCATTCCGGACCACGCCCGCTTGCGGACGCCACTTATCAACCTTCTAAAAAAGGATATCATGTGGGTCTGGGATGACAAATGCCAGAAAGCGTTCACTAACCTGAAAGAAGACCTTACCACACACCCCACATTACACCTTTACCAGGAAGGTCTGCCATGCCAGGTGTACTGTAATACCTCAACATTCAGCATTACAGGCGTTCTTAAACAAGTCTACCCTGATGGGAAGACATACACCGTTCAACATTTCAGCCGATCTCTACGTAGTCACGAGCGAAATTATTCAGACTTGGAACTACAATGCCTAGCCATTGTGGAAAGTGTGGATAATTTCCGCACCTGTCTAAATGGCAGAAAGTTTACAATATTTTCTGACCATCCCGCATTGCAGTGGTTGAAAGAGATCAAAGCTCCGTCAGGCAGATTGTTTCGATGGAGGTTAAGATTGTCAAGATACGAATATGAGGTCCGTAGCATAAATGGAGTACAACAATATGAAACGGGCGTTGTAACTCGTATCCCATTTTGTGGCTTTCTAGATGCGCCACTCATACAGAGCCAACAGTCTTCTCCACCGGGAAAATCCCGCGTGACTATGGATCCCAATAAACTGCGCACCGTCTCCCGAAAAGGAGTACTTAAAACTATAGTCCCAAATTCATTTACAACCAGACTTCTTAAGTCCGTACACACACAACACCACCACCCAAACATCTCCAAGATGACGAGACTCATCTCAGCACAATATTATTGGCAGAACATGACACAGGACATCGCAAAACAGGTAAAAACCTGCCCCACCTGCCGATTCGCTAGAAGAATCGATGAATACAAACAACCTGCACGTAAAAATACCGACACAGGTACCCAAACAAAACAAAATTCGTACATAAAGCACAGCGTACACACAACACAAACAATGCCAAAATTACCACATCCACGTCAGGGAAAAGATCACACATTTCAACCTAAACCAATTACCACCGACATATCTCTAATAAAACCATTGACGATCAAACAGGAGAACTGTAAACCTGACAACCAATCCAATCATATCACACCACTCCCTAAAGATATCAAACAGGAGAACTGCGAACCTACCAATCATTCAAATTCTACAACTCACAAGGTTCAAGCAAATATTTCAGAGTCCCCAGTTACAAAAATGTGGACGAACATGGGGCAATATCCTATATTTCATCTGATTCTTATCCTTTGTTTGTTACTTCTGCCATACAACTGTATCCCAATTTTGTTCATTAAATACTTGTTTATCTATGCTATGCCCGATCAGAAAATCTTCGAACTACAAGAGGTAGTTTTTAATTTAGGACAAGCATTTTTTAATTTTGGACAAACAGTTTTTCATTGTGGACAAGCATTTATAAAACTTCTCATAATTTTAGGAACCATCTTCGCAGAAAATCTAAATAAACTACGAAGAGATAACAGTAACTGAAAAGATTCAATTAGAAAAAACAATTAGGCGTGCACAAATTCAATTAGGAAACCAGGAAGTGAGAAGGGACACTTCCCCGCACGACAAAGACGCCGGTCAGCAACTACATGCAAATAGACGGGGGATAAATTGGGAATCACCCCAGGGAGGGACTTTGTTTCTCCACATCGCCCCCCTGCTTCCGGTTTCTAATTACCGTGGGGCCCCTCGACCAACAGCTGAATTGAGGTCAACTGTGGGCTTCTCTAAGTGTCGTTCAGTTTGGATCCCAATACGAGCTACATATCGACTTTTACAAAAAACATAGTTCAATTATATTCTCACAAGAAACTTAAGACACACAGACACTCCAAATGAGTTCACATTTCTATTCTTTTATTCTTTTAAAGACTTCCAAACTTTACATTTTTCACACTAGGCACAAATTCCACCTACGCGTAGACATCCCAGACCTTAGGATCTTGACAACACATAGAATTCGTTTCACACATTTCTTACACAAAAACTTCTAACATTTTTTCACAACACACACAAAGACAAAAAGTTACACATAATTGAGCAAGTAAAACATTTATAGGGCAAAATGGAACAATCAATACATTTAGATCAGGGCATGTAGATACCAAAGGGTTCCAACCAATACATCTTATTTTTCATATCAATCATTTTTATTATTTTCTCTCAATTAAAAGTTAAATATTTAATCAATTTATCAATTTATTCAACTTATTACCACTTTTATCATTAATTATCATTTTTTTTTCCCAATTAGTTTATATTATCATTTTATTTTATCAATTATCATTCTATTTACCACTTGACTTATATTGTCACAACTCAATTATCAACGAAAACACTGGTTTTCGATTAAACTAAAAACATTAAATCACCCTTTATTGTTGAAACCTTTTTATTTTTCATTTTTCCTTTTTTCAAGCACTCACCTTTGATTTCGTTCAACTCTTATTTTTATTTTTATTTTGATTTCTCAAAAGACCTAATGAAAACCCCTTCGATTTCATTCCCAATCTCAAGTAGGATAGTAATTAGGCAATTCTTTTTTTTTTCACCAACGCAACAAAGCATTTTCTCTTTTTTTTCATACAACAAGGCCTTTTCTTTTTTTTGTGCAACCAAGCCTTCACTTTGATTTCATTCAACTTTTATTTTTATCTTATTTTATTTTGATTTCTCAAAAGACCTAATAGAATCCCCTCGGTTTCCATTCCCAATTCCGAGCTAGAATAGGGTTAGGCATTTTTCTTTTTTCTCTCACCATTCAACCAAACACATTCAATTTTGATTTCATTCAACTTCTTATTTCATTTTGTTTTGATTTCAAAGCACCTTATGAAATTTCCTCGATTCCTTTTTCTCAGAATTCGAGCAAAAAAGTAACTAAGCAGTTGTCTTTGTCACCATGCAACAAAATATATTTCTTTTTCAACCAAACACATTCAATTTTGATGTCATTCAACTATTTTTATATTATTTTTATTTTGATTTCAAAGCCTTAATAGAACTCCCTCGAATTCATTTCTTAACTCGAGTAGAATTCGTTTAGGCGCATTTTCTTTTTTTTTGCCCACTATGTACCATAACATTCATTGATTTCTTACAATTAAAAAATTTTTGATTTCTATTAATTATACTCAACCTATATCATCAACACCATTCTATATTACTTATTATATCGCCACCAATGCTTGTATATAGACTCAATACCCACAACTAATTTTCCCACAAAATTATTTTTCACTTTACAGAATTCTCTCAGGCTAACCCCTTCTTGAATTCTTCACATGTAGGGGGCGCATCTGTCATAATTTGTATATAATTAAATGCAACCCCGACCCACTATGTATGTACCATGTATGATTTTCAAAGACTTAATAAAGAACAAGGTAACTGGAGGAAAGAAAGTAACAAAAAATATAGGAAGTAAGACTAAAGCTGGCACGACTATTTTGGCACCCCTGTGTCAACATTGCAGGGGCAGAGACCGGGCGTCTCTAGTGACCGCAGAAGTTATTTTAGCCAAGATTCACTCAATACTTCCTGACAAACAGGACGTGTCGAGTGACCAGAAGTTATAAAAGTTTGAGAGATATCCAGTACTTCCGGCAAAAACAGGACGTGTCTAATATCCTTCGAAACTATAAGCGTCAAGACACCAAACACTTCCTGACGAAATCAGATATACCAGGCAGGGCACAGCTTTCACCAAAGGAAGCCGCCGGCCTATCAGAAGATAGCACCTTAAGTAGGTCAACCAATAGGGAAAGATCATGTGAGATCTCTCAACCAATCAGAGAGAAACTGACTCGTGGTGTTAAATCGAAAGACAAGAATGGTTAGTAGTGATTTAGCTTCCAACGAGGTGACATCGGCCCTGGACCTCTCCCCACTCAGCTCATAGCTAAGTACAATCACCACCATGTGATCAGTTAATTAACAATCAAAATCGCTCCGCCTTCTCAAGCTTTCTTCCCTCCAATCCAGTTGCCTTTTATTTTCAAACCTCACCATGTGTCCTGATTATCCCTAACTGTGTGCTTCACTTACCACTCAACGACTGCGCTTCAATCAAATATCACCATTCGCATCCAACAATAAGAAACCCCGCAACGATATTGCCACAGAACGGTTAAGTCGACAGATTCTACAAAAGTGTAATACATCAAATATTACAGTGATATAACAACTATTGCATCGTATTACATATATAATAGAGTATATATATAAATATAATTTTTAAATATTTCAGTTGTGCACTTTCAATATATTGGCAATATGTAAAAAAGAATTATGTTAATTTAATTGTCTAGATCCTGCTGGAGTACCTCAGGGCCATCTAAGCCGCTACCAGAAGTCTGAAAGTACCATAGACCACTGACTCTTCTGAATCCCATCTACACAGGTGAGATTATACTACCTCAAACATATTTAGATGAATTGTTTTGAAATACTGCCTATAATACAGAAATTGGATATATGAATTATCAATTCTTTTCACAGATACCATACAGGATATATATGTTTCAATATCATTTTAATAGGTACATATATTATGTAGAACTTATTCGACACTTGTTACATGTATTTATTTGCTATAAAAATATTATATTGAACTTTTAGATATTTGTTTGATAAGTAAAATTGACCATTTTTATATGTGCTCATATCGACTTATTAGTAATGTACGTTCTACTCATGGTTATGACAAAATATGTTGTTACATAACCAAGTATGAGTGTCGATGCTATGATGAAAATTCTAACTAAAATAATACAACTACCTATATCAGGTAAGTGCTCAACATTTATTAATATGAGAAAGAAGTTACACTTCCAGCTAAATATATATCTGAGCTTCCTATATATACCCGAAATCTAACTTGTTGGTTGATTCTCCAAGAAATTCGCAAGTTATTAAATAATGGAATTACTACATAGTTCTATACAAATTCTATATTCACTCAATTTGTTACATCACACGGAAATTCCAGAAATACTCACATAAATCCAAAAAACACCAAATTGTTCCTGCGGAGAAACTGAACAAACTGCTCTTCATCTATGAATATCTGATCTTTACATAAATGAGACACATAGATTGTACCCTGATATAAATGATTTAACTCTTTTACATATCTACCTTGTCTATATAAATTTTATAAACTCTGTTGATTAATTTATGCAAATTTTTAAATACCTAATTCTAAGTTTTCACTTTTTTGTTTGTTACTTCTCTCGGTTCTAGGCGAAATATTTTAATATTGCGACTGGGCCTCCCCCTAAAATGTTTTTTTAATTATTTTAAAAGCTTACCTATTTTAAGTTTAAACATTGAGCCTTTTGAGAAAAAAAAAGACCTGCTATGGGTATATTCTCAATTGAACCTTGGCCTCCTGTTGCATGTTTCCATCGAACCGTTTATCCTTTATAACTATTTTCAAAATATAGCGTAAAATTTATTTTTCAAAGGATAAACATATACAGAATTCTAGTTATCCACGTCGAGGTATAGTGTCAGATCTTGGAATTACAGAACGTGTTTTTACAGAAGGTTTCTATGGACCTTAGAGTCCTGATCATAATGTGGCTTATTCTCATTTTGATGATCATAGTTTGATGTATGTAAATATTTTTGAAAGGTTATCAAATAGAAATAAATCAGTTATTGTATACAGAGGTTTAATCTATTGATGTTTAAATTGGTCAGGGAAATTTCCAGAATACCAATTAGTTAATAATTTTTCATACACACATGTGTATTTGAAAACATCAAATCATCCAATTTAACAACCACACACAACTTTACGAAGGTGTTAGGTGATCTACAGCAAGTTGTCTGTGTCCAGTAGGAGTGGCCATTAAGAATTCAGACCACTCAAATTCTCCTGGTCAACGCTGAACCAGATGCTTTCCCCAAAAAAGGACATCAGGTGCTGTTCACCACAAGAATATCACACAGAGAGTCAACCAATTCTAACGACGATTCCTGTGAAGTACGGGCTCACACACCGGAGGACTAAATCAGCGCCCTGCGTACAAACTTCTCCTTCGAGTGACCTCTTCACAAGGAAATTCACCATTTACCACAAATTGTACCAAATAAATGGAACAATTTCTTTTTTTTTTCTTTCGGCACTAGCCACTATTTAACCCTTTTTAATAAAATAATTTGAAAAATAAAGTCTCAATATTATTATTTCCAAAGCTCCTTTTCAATATTATCTAACCATGATCAATAAAACAATTGTTTATTCAAATTTATTAGAAACACTTAACATGTGACCATTTATAACCTCAGTGAAATCACTAAAAATATTTTTGGAATTAATATCATTCTTAAAAACAAGGTAAAAATACTTTTAAAATCAATTTTTAATGCAAATAAAATTCTATTTTTCAATATCATAAATATATATATATATTTTGACAATTACACCGCAAATGTTTCTTTTGAACGAAATTCGAAATTTATTTTAACGAGAAATAACGATTATTTTTAACCTTAGGGTTATTTTTTTCCATTTATCATTACTTTTTACAATATATCCTATCACACTTTATCCCTAAGTATCGTTATTTCTCCTTAAAATAAATTTCGAATTTTCGCTCAAAAGAAACATTTGCGGTGTAATTGCAAACTTCGTTCTACAATCATAAGGCGCATTATATTGTATCATATATATGTATATTCATATTATAGAATCTAAATTTGTTTATCGATAATCTCTAAACCACTTAGGGAAATATCTGTAAATTTTCAATGGTGCCTCTTTCTACTCTTGAGTGTTATACTAATCATGTTTTTCATAAATAACTTTTCATATCAATTTCATTTCCGAAGTTTCACATAATTATTTTAATATTGATGGGTTAAATCAGGTTCTTAAAGAAAAATAATTTTAAAATGCTAATAGCTGAACAATTTTAAAATATTGAGAAATCTCTATCTTATCTTTATTTATATCACTCTTAACACTAGCCATCTTCCTATTTTTGTTTTCAATTTATAAATATATGTGGGGATGGATGATGGTGGTGAGCGCAATCTTGGTCGAGTGACAAGGGTTCCACAGGGGAAGAACAACACAACTCTTTTGGATGGGTTTGAATAGAACCTGCGAGGGAGGGAAGAAAGTTCGGCGGAGACGGCTGGCCTTTCACATCTATGGAACGTACACTGCCTTGGTTATGTCTATGTTGAGCACACCTAACTCGTAGCACGGTCACCTACGTTTTGCCTTTTGCTTGTCCGAGATAATCGTCATCGACTATCTCGGACTTCTCATTGGATGAGAACCTCACAAGTGCGCTTTGGTGATTCGTAACTAGTTTGTCCTCCTTAAAGGTGATTGGCTCTTAACCTCCATTGCCGTCATGATTACAATATTCCAGGAAGAAGAAGGCCTTTGAGCTCAAGTGGTATGGATCCAGGACAGTGACCTTCACTTCCTAGATGATGCAATTCTGAAACTTTGTTTCTTTCCATCTCGCGAGGTCTAAAGTTTATTAAACCTTTAGATGATACATGGTGTATATATTGTGGTGGGGGTACATAATCGTACGAGAGATAATCACAGAGGCGTTCCCTAAATGTGAGAATTTGTAAAGGGGTACCCTGAATTGAATTCTGTTGAAGAGAAAGTAATTGTGTGAGGAAAAATTAACTAGAAAGCAATGTGAGGCTATGTACAAGTGTCAAAAATGAAATCAAAAGAAATAAAAGTGATTTGTGCTGGTGGGAAAAATTGTTGAGTGGTTGAGAAAAAAAAAGAAAATTGGGCCTACACAATTATACAGACTTATTGTATGGAAAACTACATCAAGGGAATTTTCTTTATATATATGAATGATATCATTTAAAAAAAAAAAGTTATTATATAAAGGTGAGTATTTTGATTAATTATTTTGATTCTTTAAATAAATCAAATTTTAAAATGTAGAAAATGGTTTGAGAGAAAGAGAAAAATTGTATGTAAAGAAATACAGGATAAAAATGTTGTAATGGTGAATAGTTTGGTGAATGCCAGGCCTTGTATCTAGGTCACACGGAGGCACACGTCCGGTACTAATTTTAATCATCTGCGGGGGGTGGGAGTCGGACGACCTTTTCCGATTAGGAAATGGCCTTTTGTTGTCGAGGTTTGATACACTTGTAGATTTTTGTCTCCTGTGCGAATTTTATGGGTGTAAACATGGTCCTTCCCAAAATCGCGTTCATATTATGTGTGCAGGAGACACGGGAATCTAATTAACCATAAGGGTGTATATAATTGTATTTGGTGTTGGTGTAAATGTTTTTGGAGGTGTAGTGTTGTCAAAGATCTTAAGGCCGAGTGTTTTGTGT
The DNA here is from genome assembly GCA_030710605.1 of Cordylochernes scorpioides. Lineage (NCBI taxonomy): Eukaryota > Metazoa > Arthropoda > Arachnida > Pseudoscorpiones > Chernetidae > Cordylochernes > Cordylochernes scorpioides. The sequence continues at coordinate 34,478,215 of CP092873.1, read as the reverse complement.
TAATTTTTCCCGAGCCTTAATGCGTTCTAAAGGGTTTCATGCGGTCCCCTAGGGCACTTAAGTTATGCTCGCCCGATATCCACTTCGGTATAACGAGAGGTCGTGACCGGAATCTAAGCTTTTAATACAGGTCTCGAGGAATGTCCTCGACCCTTTTGAGTGGTCGTCCCTTATCTTTATATCTATCTGACTAGTCTATGTAGATAAGATCAACTAGATCACCGTAAAGAAAAGCGATGGATGTGCCAAACTGCGTCAGATGCATCTTTTTCATTTTAGCTATACTTATAGTTGAACGAAATGTTGCGCGCGCTAATATCGCTACAGGACTAAATGTTTAATTATAGTACCCACCATGACGCTGTTTAAAACCCTTTATGATTAGGCAATGCCATATATTTGTCAACTAACCAAATGGGTTACTCCAAACCGCGTATACCAATTTGCGAGGGATAGCTTTGCAACCTTGTGGCAAATATTAATCAATTCTGAAGTATATTTTCTCCCTTGGTTTCTTTCCCATCTAAACTTGAACCTTCAATAGGGCTTTTTCCTGCTCAGTTAAGGATGTATACTGAAGCATTTACTAACTCTGCCCATAGCACAAAAGATAGCAAAATTCATTGTTAGATTACTTCAATATCTTTGCCATCTCCACTATGGTTTCTAACTTCCACAATTCTGTTCTAGGCTAATCGGAGCTGTTAGTCTCTGAGATTTTATATTTTTTCTTAAGAATGTTTCCAATCTTCTTGATGTCAAATTATCCTCCATTTTCACTTGAAAATCCAATAATTTGATTTTCTGAATTATTTGCATCTACAGGCATATCTCTTGAAGCTAGTGCAACTTGAGACTTTTGTCGTAGAAAAAAAAAAGTCTGAACTTCCCAAATGATCTTTGAAGATAACACAAAATAACGAAATATTCTCAAAGATTCAATAAAAGCTCCAAAATTATCTGCTGAGATTAGTTCTCCAGACTCTCTGAGCTTTAGTCTATTGTCAATCTTTAAATGATGTGCTTTTCCATAGTTATATCCCTCATATATTTCTTTGACAATTTTATGTTCATATTTAATTGATATTCCAGAATTTTCTCATTATGACGTTTGTCTTGATTTCTTACAGCGCTCATGATATAACTTCAATATAGAATAATTTTCAGTCATTAAATTTTCTTCGAAAAGGGTTATCTTACTTCATAACTTTCATTTCAGCTTTGTACAGACCTCCACTGACTTTCCGTGTGCCATGAAGTTCCATTGTGTGGTTTAACTTCAAACAGCATTCCTTTGCAGTTGACATAAAGCCACTGTTTATATTTCTCTCCTGGGTAGGTATATATAACAGAAAATAATTTATATTTTATTTATGAGACATTTCAAACATATTTTAGTTGTCCAATGACTTTTTGGCCATTTATTCTAGAATACATTTTTAAGGCCTACTTTTCAATGGCAGGTAGAATTTTACCATTCATAATAGTTACACCATGTGGAGAAGAGAAAGCCCCAAACTCTACCAAGATATCTCTATATTTGGTTAAATGCCTTGATACGCCATTATCAATAAACCACTCATCTGAATTTTCTTCTATAGAAAATATTCCTTCCTCAACTACTTGCAATGCCATGCCAGAAGAGGTATATTCCTTGCTTCAAATTATTTTATATTCTTCTCGTTTATGTGGACTACCATCAGAAATCCACTTCGAACAGGATTTGACCCAATGACCAAGTTGATGACAGTAATTGAACCTCCTCGATATATTTTTGTATTTTGTATTTTTTCTAATTTTAACTGTGAGAGCTTTTTGCCTTAAGGAATCGCTGACTCTGGATTTTCCTCAAAATTCCCTCTCATAAGAATACAGTTGTGTGGTTAGATCATCAATTGTTCTTTTATTTTTTTTTTGGCAACAAGTAACTTAATTCGAATGTTTCTAGTCGTCAGGTAAAGTGTCCAAGATTGTGTATATCGAAAACATTTTTGGAATCCTTTTTTCCTTTTGCTCTCTAATCCTTATTTCACTCCATAAATTTTTAAGATTTGATATGTAGCTGGTAAAATCGTCATGGCTTGACCACTCGAACTGAAAGAATTGCAAACAAAGTTTATTCTCTGATGTTTCTTCAAGCAGCTTATATAATTACACACATACTTCTCAGGCAGACAAAACCTACATGCATGGTTTCTTCTGTCTTCGAGTTGGTCAGAATTAACATTTAACAGCTGTTAACTAAATTCATTTCCCGTGATTTATTAAATGTTTTATTTGTTATTCCTTCAAGCGACTGTATGGGTTTATTCAACCTTTCTTCTATAACCAATAAAACATCCGTATAAGTGTCAAGTGAAAATTCATTCTATTATTCCATAATTGATAATCTTCCTCACCTACTAACGTTCCTAACTTGTAGTTTTGAGACATTCATTTCCAATTTTTGTCTATAATTTTGTATTTAAATATTATATTTTAATATAATATTTGCATTCTGAAATTCGTATAAACAAAAATAAAATTATGATGCAGCTATTTTTTCATTGAAATCTTCTCCGAACAATTGAAAGAAAACTTGTGCATGTACATTTAATAAATGTTGTACACTTCTAGAAAAATTCCGCCTTTGCCAGAGTTCTTTCTTACAGAATTGAAAGGTAGTGGCACTGCCACCTTAATCTCAAAATGCTACTTGTAGATAGTAATCCTCGTTACTGCAGGGATCTTTATTGTCTCGGGATGAGTGCCGACGCTGAGAATGCAGATTTATGAACCCAGGCAGGAGGGTAACACCTACAGGAATAGGAGTCTCATGGCAGGACAGCTGCCACCAGCTACGCTCCTTAGCTTGAGCTGGATTTTTCGTGGATTCGATGTTGTCAAAAGACTCCCATGTTCCGCGCTTCCGAGGGCGTAAAGATAAGTTGAGCGTTAGAGCAGAAGTGCCATCAGAGAAGTATGCGACCTTCGCCAGTTTCTAGCGCTTGCTTTTATAAGGTATTACTTTTTGAATACATGAACGTGTTCATTGAATAAATATATTCCGCAGGTTTGTTTTGATGAGACATGTTTCCACCACTTCACGCCAGAAAAGGAATATAATTCGTAACAGTTGGTGGAATCCAGTGTTACGGCGCCAAAGAAAGCAAAGTCGATCGCCTCTACCTGAAAGTTAATGGCCAGTGAATTATGGAGTGATAACTATTGTTCTGTTTATTGTTAACCTTGAAAACAGTAGAACTATTAGAAATAAATTATAATTTAGCCTTCTTGACCAGCTGGATGCTAAATTTTCGCAGGAAAGACGACTGGCTTGAGGAATAAGAATTATATTTCACCGAGAATGCTCTATCACTAACAAAATTGTGTTAGCAATGGGAATTTGAAATACGATTTTCTCGGCTATACCTCATTTACTTCTGATTTGGCACCCTTATCTCTTCCCACAACTAATGCTATTTGTTTATGCAAAGCGCTTCGCGTACAAAGAAAATGTTAAAAGCGCTAGATGAATATTTTTTCAGCCTTCCAGATTTTCATTACCAGGAAGGAATACTGGTTTGGAAAAACGCTGGAACAAGTTTATTGAAAAGTCAAAGAAGGTTATTTAAAAAAAAAAAATTTTTTTTTTTATTAATGAAAATAACAGTCTCACATTGTCAGGTTGAGAACTTTTATCCTTACCCCGAAGATGTTTCTATGTTTTGATGTCTCGACCACATAGATAGAATGGAACTATTTACAGAATATCTTTCAAACGAATTAGTTGTAGTAATACTCTGTGAATGAGATGTGAATGAGAGTGAAGAAAATGTTGTGAAGCTATAGATAATTATTTTTTCAGCCTTCCAAATTTTAATTTCCAGGAAGGAATGTTTATATTGGAGAAAGGCTGGACCAAGTGTACACAAAAGTCAAAAGAGATCATTTGAACAAATATTTTTTAAACTGAAAATAAAAGTCTTACATTGTAAGGCTTGTAGTTTTACCATGTGATTTAGTGAATACTAGGTTATTGCGTCAATTGAGATTGATTTTTAAACACTATATAATTGCTCTATTCTCTCTCAATTACGAGGTATCATTGGTTTTATTGATGTGGATGTGGAAGTGTGAGATTTATATTTATGGGATGCGATTTCAGGTTTAAATATTTTATTGAAATAATCGGAATTCGCTGATATGTCTTTAAAAGTTAATAAAATAATAATTTTGGAATCATATGTGGATTTTTGGCTATACTTTCTTTATTCGGGATTAATGTCTTAGACCCAACAAGGAAATGGTATTTAGGGTCAAATATGCGTGAGTAGGCTGAAACGTGAGAAAATATTTTGAACATCGGTATAGGAGTTCTTTTAGAGAGGATCAAAAGAGATCTCTGAAAACAAGGACAGGATAATTATCGTGTGAATGACAAGAGGCAAAAAGTAAAGAAGAGTAAGTTTAGGTACATCTTAATGAAAGATAGATCTATTAGAACTGAATAGACAGGAATCGAAATTTTCAGAATTTCCGTCAATTTTTCATTCAAATTATGTCCCAAAAAAACAGTACTCTTCTAAAATATTTGTCTTCTAACACTTCACTGTGACATTATTTTAATACAACAATAAAATATTTCAGAATATACCTATTTAACATATATATATAGCCAACAATTATTGAAAGTTAAAATCAAATTATTATTATTAAAGATTTCCAAGGCATATAATTTGTATGATGGATCTTTCAAAGGGAGATTTCTCAGAACTGCCAGAATCGAAATCCGGAGATCCTAATCGACGTGCCTTAATTCGAGCCTCTTCAAAAAAAGGATCAAAATTACTTCGCCCTCTAAAATGTCTGGCTTATTTGCCTTTCTACTGGCCCCGTCTTTTCGACCCAGAGTGAGAATAATTTTATAGTTCGAACTTATATTGATGCTTCACTTTCAAGGCTCTGAATATTAGAAAATGTGAACAAAACACGAATTTTCAATTTTTCTAATATATTCAAATTTACCTATTTCCAGTTTCTCATCTCAAATCAGAATATTGAAAACTATTGGGCATCTTCTGACCACTAAAATGAGCGTTTTTGAGATATCAGGGCGCCAACTTTAGGAACAGAAATCAACTGAACGTTGATTTAACCTTTCCCCTGATTTTCCCCCTTTTTTTTTTTGATAAATCAAGAAAAGCTTTCCACAAACGCGCTTCGGGTTTATGGTGTTTGTCAGCCTGCACCACGCTGACGAGGGCTAACATCCCGGAACGCGTTCCTGGTGTATCAAAAAATGGGTTGACCAAATATCAGGGATCAAGCTAAATCAATCTTTGGTTGATTTCTGTTCTACCAAATTTCTCTTTGCCATATAAAAAACGCCCGTTTTTGTGTTCAGGATATGCTCAATATTTTTTTATTATCAACACCTGACCTTTTTAATATTTTCATTTTTTATTATTATTTTTTTACATATCAGATAATTTATAAAATACTAGTGGAAGTGTACCCGGCTTCACCCGGGTTTTATCCGAGTGAAAGTTTGCCTAACGAATATTATTGATAATAATATTCCGGAACACACCGAATATTATGATAATAATATTCGTTACATTATATTTATTATTTGTATATGAAATATATTTTTTTATCAAACATATTCACTTTCTCTACTGAATAGATTTTTAAAAATATATAAATAAATAAAAATATCTATAGATATACTTCATGATCTTAGCCAAAAGGCCGAGAAACAATATTTCATATATAGAGATGACCTGGCTTCGTGTGTCTTCTGCTCGAGTGAATGTTTCGCTGGTAGAATTTTGTTCCTGTCTCCTAAAAATTATTTTCTGGCTTCCCCCAGTCTGCTTTAGTTATTAGTTCCTAAAATAATTTTGTTTGTGTCAATCAAGAATGATACAGCAATATTGTCATCATTTTTCTTACTAAAAAAAAATATATTATTGCTCAATACTTGGCTAATTATATTTTTCATGGTTAGAAGTGAGACAAAAAACTCTTCCAGATTCAATGCTCTGTCCTGTTTAAATTTCAGCTAGATTAGTTACATATTGAGGGTGTGAATAGTCGACAAACATATATATATATATATATGAAAAAAACAATTGAAAATATAGAAGAAAAGTGGGTCACAGGTGTTGATATTAAAAATAAAGAAGGCATTTCCTGACCACGAGCACATGTGCTTTTTAGATGGCAGAACGCCATCTAGTGGAGCAAAAATGAACTAAAGTTTATTTAACTTGTTCCATGATATTTGGTCAAACCAATTTCTTGATAAATCAAGAAGAGCCACCCACGAACGCGTTTCGCGCTGTTGGCGCTCGTCAGCGTGGAGTAGGATGTACCACTGCGACCAAAAAGAATTTTGGTCCCAGAGGCTCCTTTAGAAACCAAGAAATGGGTATTTTAAATCCAAACTTGCGCAAATACGCTTAACACATGAAAACACAATAGAAAAAAGAAAAGATAAGTGGGTCAGGTGGAGATATTGAAAATAAAAAAAGGCATTTCCTAACCACGAGCACATGTGCTTTTTAGATCGCAGAGCGCCATCTATATTTTTTTTCTATTATTTCTTCTTGTGTCAAGCATATTTACGCAAATTTGGCCTTAAATACCCATTTCTTGATTTCTTAAGAACCCTCTGGGACCAAAAATATTTTTGGTCGCAGTGGTACAGCCTACTCCACTCTGATGAGCGCCAACAGCGCCAAACGCGTTCGTTGGTGGCTTTTCTTGATTTATTAAGAAATTGGGTTGGCCAAATTTCATTATATTTTGCTCCCTTAGATGGCGCTCTGCCATCAAAAAAGCACATGTGCTCGTGGTCAGGAAATGCCTTCTTTATTTTTAATATATATATATGTTCCCGGCTTCGCTTTACCCGAGTAAAAGTTTGCTTAACAAACATTTGTTAAAACGATTCTAGCAACATCCAATCCCTACTAACTCTATACTTGTCTATACTCTCGATAATTTGATTTTTTCCGGTCCCTTGAAAAATACTCGCTAATTTGAATAAAATCAATATTAATTGGTCCATTCAGTGATTCGAAGTTTAAGGAATAGTACCTTTCCACAAACGAACATTTGTAAATAATTGTATTTAGCGAATGTACCCGGCTTCGCCCGGTTTTTACCCGAGTAAAAGTTTGCCTTAAGAACATCTGTCAAAACGATTCTAGAAAACATCCAATTCACCTATATAAAGATTTATAAACGTATATAAATATTGTTATATGCGTTTAAATATATTTTTGAAAAACTTTTTTTTTCAAAACAGATACTAAATAAAATATTTTCTTTGAATATTAATTAATATTGAAATGCCAAGGTTTTTTACAACGCGTCATTGGAATATTATATTACTAAATCCTCACATTATTTATTAAATTAATTATACTTGGAACACATTTTAGCATTTTACAATTTATAAATGTAATTTCAGAAGATTCCGCGAGAGGCGCAGCTTGCGAGTGAAAGAAGAAAATTTGCAAATAAAATTGCTACGAATATTTATTTCAAATCAAATTCAAACCCGAAACCTTCCCAGTAATATAGTAAAAAACGTCCTAAAGTTTCAAGGAAATTAGATAATCATACCTTTTACAAACCTTAATCGTGTAAACAAACTACGTGTAAAATTATTAACAATATACTTTATACTATATCCCTAATATAATTTATTTATTGATATGCGAATTTTTGTACAAAGGGGCATTGCAAATGTGATATTCCTTACGTGTGAATATATACATAATATAATCCCGCGATAAACAAAATATATTCTTTTTGAATAAATAAAAATATAACATTCACATATATTTCTACATTATAATTATAAATTAGGTTGAAATCCTCTGAAGAATATAAATAATAGAATCAAAGCGTGTGATGTCCTGAAGAAGGGTTATTGACCCGAAAGCTCGCCTTTATTAAAACTCATAAGATACGCATCCTCGCACGCTTTGATTCTATTATTTACATTATAATTATACAATATAATACACTGCGGCCTGTAATTGTAAATCGACACTAGAAGTTACACCGCATGAGTTTCTTTTCAACGAAAATTAAAATTTTATTTCAAGGTGAAATATCGACTATTTCTAACCATTTTGGATGAGGTATGAAATTACAGGCCGCAGTGTATTATATTGTATTATAAGTTACTTTATGTATAATTTACGAGCGGAAAAATACGTCCAGGGTACCCTAGTGGACATGGCATCTGCCCGGTAAGCGGAACATTGTGGTTTCTATTCCCATCCCTGGACAGCTTTATTTTCCGTTCGTCATTGCTCTTCATAATTCATCCTTTCATACCTCATCCAAAAAGGTTAGAAATAGTCGATATTTCACCTTGAAATAAAATTTTAATTTTCGTTGAAAAGAAACTCATGCGGTGAAACTTCTAGTGTGATTTACAATTACAGGCCGCAGTGTATTGTATTATAATTTACTTTATGTATCATTTACGAGCGGAAAAATATGTCCAGGGTAGCCTAGTGGACATGGCATCTGCCCGGTAAGCAGAACATTGTGGGTTCGATTCCCATTCCTGGACACTTTTATTTTTCCGTTCGTCATTGCTCTTCATAATTCATCCTTTCTATTTTATACGGCCCTCTCTCTCTCTCGTGGTCTCCTTTATTTCTTCGGAAGTAGGGCTTCATTCTTTAAATATGGAAGACGTATAGGTCTATGTTGGATTAATATTTGGGTGCTTCTAGATAGTTTACAATCAAATATTTACTAATATTATGTATATATGGTCTAAAGTATCTTCTTAGAATATCTTCTTTTTATTCATAGTTTAAATCATATTCGATATATCGTCTTCAAAATTGTTTTTTAGTATTAAATCATTTCAACTGTTCTCTTTACAGGATGGACCTTTTGAATTTAGATTTTATTACAATAAAGGTATGATGAAAAGTTTCATCATCAATTTTGATATGAATTACTATATTCTCGATCATATAGAGACATTTCACATTTGTAACAACACAAAGAGTGTGGAATTAATTTATTTCTGATCATATTTTTCGCATTAATAATGTCGATAACTGACAAGTTGCGCCTGGGTTCACCAAATCATTGCAAAATCCGAAGTCGTTCAAATATATTTGGAACATATATTTATGGTCTTTTTTTAAATTATTGATGGTCAACTTGCTTTGGTTTACCGAATCAGACGCGTCACTTAGCTTATATCTTCTAGGATAGTATATCAGTTATATTTCTTTGAAAATAGACACTTAACCAGTAAAAGGTTTTATTCACTCAATTTTTCAACAAAAATATTTTGTCTTCCTCAGGATAAATTAATATAATTGATCCATTTAGCACAAAGCGTTTAAAATGTTGAAATATATTAATTTTAATACCTTGTCAAATGCTTTATTTTTATTTATTTCTACCAGCGAAGAAAAAATAATTTTAGTTGAAACGTTGAAAAATAAAAACCATTACTGGTTGAAGTGTCTATTTTCAAAAAAATATGAATGACAGCCAGACAACCTCTATCTTCACAATATCAGTTATATGTAAATTAAGGGTTTGTCTTGAGATTGGAAAAGGGTTTGAAGGTTTATTTTCTCTCCACTATTATCCTCTATTCCGTATATTAAAATCTGGTGTTCTTATAGGTTTAGTTTGTGTATTTATCTGAAGATTGTGTTCTTCAGTACCTATCGATGTAACCTGGTTTGTTACCTTTGAAGCATACTAGTATACCATCATCAACTCTAGTTTTATTCACTTGATGCTTCCGAGTGGTGTTTTACTATACATTTCAGACGAATATTTGTTTATTGGGAGAATTTAGAAGTCATTTGTTTATAGATGGTATTTTTATAAGCTTTTGCTTATTTTGGAATTGTTGCGGTCCTTGGGGGACTTGAATTATAAATTAATTTCTCTTTTCCACTCTTCATTTATATTATTGCTTGTGTGATTGAAATAGTCCACATTTTTAAAGGTATTCATTAGTACTTCTGTTGTGCAGGAGAGTTCATATATAATGCTAAAGACTATTATTTTTGTCAACCAATTTATACAATTCTCTCTCTCATTCTCTATCTTCCATTGATGGTTTGAACTTATCGCAGAAGAGTAGAATTTCGTCTGCTTACCATATAGCGGGATCGTTCCAATTAGGCATTATATGTAGTTTCTTTCTCAGGTTTTAATTTGTATTAAAATCTCCAATAGGATATGTTATTTTATTGGTTCACACATAAATTTGGTAAAATAGGGCTTGTACATGTCATATAAGGTTTTAGCTTCTCTAAGTTCATGGCAGCATACCTGGATATTAAATAAACTGCCCACACACATATATATATAAATCCCATTTCTTCTCTAAATTGGATTCATTAATTCGGATTTTCATTCCCATTGTACTTGCGATTAGTTATATTGCCCTGTATAATTACTGAAGATCAAATCTAGCGGCTCCACTAGATTTTGACCGTCCTGAGGTGTTGAATTCATGTCAATATTCGATTATCGATACCAGAACGAATATTCAAAAACAGATTTTTTATAACATTTGAGCATTTTTCCTGATGATGATGTGCGGTTGGACAATGAAGAACACACTTTAATTAGAAATCACATCCCAAGTTTTACCAAAAGGGAAATCATTTTTATTACTGAAAAGGAAATAAAGGATTTGTGCTCGAATCTTAATATCAGAAAGGCGTGAGTAATTATATGATTAAGCACTCATTATTATCAATCCTACCCAGTTTAGTCAAACTCTTTAATGAGTGTCTGGTGCTGGATTACTATCCTGAAAGCTGGAAACATTCGGTATTAAAAATTATTACGAAACCGCAAAAAGCTGACTACGAAGCAATTAATAGCTATCGCCCAATTTCACTAACATCAAATTTCTCAAAAATATTTGAAACGATCATTAAAAATAAAATACTCAATTATTATGATCATAATAACTTACTGAGCCATAGACAGCATGGATTTACGAAAAGAAAATCTACAATAACGGCATTGGACAAAATAACCGAGACCATACTGAAACACAAACAAAACGAATTGGTTGCATTGATTGCCATTGATATAAGTGGTGCGTTTGATAATGCGTGGTGGCCTGCCTTAATAAAAAGAATGGACGAAGACCACGTCCCAGCAGTTCTTATAAAAATCATCCAATCATTTTTAAATCGGAGAAGAAAAACAAGTCTCACCTTCTCGAATACAACAATTTCAAAATATTTATCAAAGGGATGTCCTCAAGGCGGACCATTATAACCTTTATTGTGGAATATAGTCCTGAATGATTTGTTGATCAACTTCGCATCCCCAAATTCTGAAATAATCTGTTATGCGGATGATGTTTCCATTGTTTGCTGGCACAACACCATAAAAGGGTTAAAAAATGAAACAGAAAGTACTTTAAATTATGTAATACAATGGTGTACAAGAAATAAGCTAAAACTAAGCCCGGAGAAAACCGGCTTAATACATATGCACGGCAAACAAAATATTCTAATGGGAACTCCAAACTTCATAATAAAACCAGTGAAAGAAGTAAAAATTTTAGGTATAAAATTTTCTAATCACAGAATTAAATCAAAAATTAACTTCACACCCCACATTAATGATATTCTTTGTAAAATCAACCGTATGAAAAATCTGTTATTTTCACTCTGTGGGAAAATGTGGGGATTGGATGCTAAAAAAAGATTAATTTTATATAAAACTCTTTTCAGGCCAATACTAACCTATGGATCTGAAATATGGTATAAATTTATTAATGAAAGAAGTAAACAAAGATTAAACTCTCAGCAATATCAGATTCTTCTTTGGGTAGTGAGAGCCTATAAAACTACCTCATCAAATTGTATTCATAGTTTGGCAAAAATACCTATTCTCACAGATCACATAGAATCGTTGATAATAAAATACGATTTTGCCAATTTATCAAGAGAAGAAATTAATGTATTCAAACCGCATGCCCCAACTATAATTCATAACTTCATAGAATCAAGAATGGCTGAAACAATAGCTAACACTAATGAAACATTCCGAAAATTTTTCCCATTTGGAATTCCTTTTTATTTTCGTCCGAATTTTTATAACTCACAGTTCGTCACAGGTCATGGTAATTTTGGAGAATTTTTGTCGAAAATCGGGGCAACGGATGATCCTAGCTGTTTCTGTGGAAAAGAAAACAAAGACTCAATACATTTATTAATAGAATGTCCAATATTTCACAGCTACAGAAGTAATCATTTTTATCCCATCGAAGAAATTTGCGAATTTGTATATAACAAAGACACTTATGTAAAATTCAATAACTTTTGTAAATTTATTTTGAATTTTCTCTTCTGTTTGAGAAAACCATCGTTTCAGTTTTAATTGTGTTTTTAGTCGGTTATTGAGTTGTATATAATGAATTGTATATAGGTTGCTAAAATAATTTATTTTATATTTTCTCTTCTGTTTGGGAGAACCATCATTTCAGTTTTAATTGTGTTTTTAGTCGGTTATTGAGTTGTATATAATGAATTGTATATAGGTTGCTAAAATAATCCATTTTAGATTTTCTCTTCTGTTTTGGAGTACTATAGTTTAAGTTTCAATAATGTTTTTAGTCCGGTTATTAAATTGTATTAAATGAATTGTATATAATCTGCTGAAATGTATTTAGGCGCAAGTATCCCGAGCTGGGATATCGCGTCCGATATGTCAAATAAATAAATAACAAAGAAAATCTTCACAAATTCCACCAGATCTCAAATTACAACTAAAATATATATTAAGAAAAAGGCATCTCCTTATCGTGCAATTGAAAGTTGCTGATGGCTGGCGCCATCTGTCGGAATAAATATCAACTATTCTCGTTGATTTTTAATTATTCCAGAATTGGCCAAATACCCATTCTTGATTAATCAAGAAAAGCTAACCACGGACGCGTTTCGGGCTGTTGGCCCTCATCAGCGTGGTGCAAGCTGTACCTCAACGACCAAAAATTGGTCATTAAGGCATCCTGAAAAATCATGAAACGGGTAGTTAAGGCCAGAATTGCGTGAGGACGCTACACAATGTGAAAAAATAGTACAAATATAACATTGTACTGGGATAAGGTGCATAAATTAAGAAAAAGGCATCTCCTTATCGTGCAATTGAAAGTTGCTGATGGCTGGCGCCATCTGTCGGAATAAATATCAACTATTCTCGTTGATTTTTAATTATTCCAGAATTGGCCAAATACCCATTCTTGATTAATCAAGAAAAGCTAACCACGGACGCGTTTCGGGCTGTTGGCCCTCATCAGCGTGGTGCAAAGCTGTACCTCAACGACCAAAAATTGGTCATTAAGGCATCCTGAAAAATCATGAAACGGGTAGTTAAGGCCAGAATTGCGTGAGGACGCTACACAATGTGAAAAAATAGTACAAATATAACATTGTACTGGGATAAGGTGCATAAATTAAGAAAAAGGCATCTCCTTATCGTGCAATTGAAAGTTGCTGATGGCTGGCGCCATCTGTCGGAATAAATATCAACTATTCTCGTTGATTTTTAATTATTCCAGAATTGGCCAAATACCCATTCTTGATTAATCAAGAAAAGCTAACCACGGACGCGTTTCGGGCTGTTGGCCCTCATCAGCGTGGTGCAAGCTGTACCTCAACGACCAAAAATTGGTCATTAAGGCATCCTGAAAAATCATGAAACGGGTAGTTAAGGCCAGAATTGCGTGAGGACGCTACACAATGTGAAAAAATAGTACAAATATAACATTGTACTGGGATAAGGTGCATAAATTAAGAAAAAGGCATCTCCTTATCGTGCAATTGAAAGTTGCTGATGGCTGGCGCCATCTGTCGGAATAAATATCAACTATTCTCGTTGATTTTTAATTATTCCAGAATTGGCCAAATACCCATTCTTGATTAATCAAGAAAAGCTAACCACGGACGCGTTTCGGGCTGTTGGCCCTCATCAGCGTGGTGCAAGCTGTACCTCAACGACCAAAAATTGGTCATTAAGGCATCCTGAAAAATCATGAAACGGGTAGTTAAGGCCAGAATTGCGTGAGGACGCTACACAATGTGAAAAAATAGTACAAATATAACATTGTACTGGGATAAGGTGCATAAATTAAGAAAAAGGCATCTCTTATCGTGCAATTGAAAGTTTTCACATTGTGTAGCGTCCTCACGCAATTCTGGCCTTAACTACCCGTTTCATGATTTTTCAGGATGCCTTAATGACCAATTTTTGGTCGTTGAGGTACAGCTTGCACCACGCTGATGAGGGCCAACAGCCCGAAACGCGTCCGTGGTTAGCTTTTCTTGATTAATCAAGAATGGGTATTTGGCCAATTCTGGAATAATTAAAAATCAACGAGAATAGTTGATATTTATTCCGACAGATGGCGCCAGCCATCAGCAACTTTCAATTGCACGATAAGGAGATGCCTTTTTCTTAATTTATGCACCTTATCCCAGTACAATGTTATATTTGTACTATTTTTTCACATTGTGTAGCGTCCTCACGCAATTCTGGCCTTAACTACCCGTTTCATGATTTTTCAGGATGCCTTAATGACCAATTTTTGGTCGTTGAGGTACAGCTTGCACCACGCTGATGAGGGCCAACAGCCCGAAACGCGTCCGTGGTTAGCTTTTCTTGATTAATCAAGAATGGGTATTTGGCCAATTCTGGAATAATTAAAAATCAACGAGAATAGTTGATATTTATTCCGACAGATGGCGCCAGCCATCAGCAACTTTCAATTGCACGATAAGGAGATGCCTTTTCTTAATTTATGCACCTTATCCCAGTACAATGTTATATTTGTACTATTTTTTCACATTGTGTAGCGTCCTCACGCAATTCTGGCCTTAACTACCCGTTTCATGATTTTTCAGGATGCCTTAATGACCAATTTTGGTCGTTGAGGTACAGCTTGCACCACGCTGATGAGGGCCAACAGCCCGAAACGCGTCCGTGGTTAGCTTTTCTTGATTAATCAAGAATGGGTATTTGGCCAATTCTGGAATAATTAAAAATCAACGAGAATAGTTGATATTTATTCCGACAGATGGCGCCAGCCATCAGCAACTTTCAATTGCACGATAAGGAGATGCCTTTTTCTTAATTTATGCACCTTATCCCAGTACAATGTTATATTTGTACTATTTTTTCACATTGTGTAGCGTCCTCACGCAATTCTGGCCTTAACTACCCGTTTCATGATTTTTCAGGATGCCTTAATGACCAATTTTTGGTCGTTGAGGTACAGCTTGCACCACGCTGATGAGGGCCAACAGCCCGAAACGCGTCCGTGGTTAGCTTTTCTTGATTAATCAAGAATGGGTATTTGGCCAATTCTGGAATAATTAAAAATCAACGAGAATAGTTGATATTTATTCCGACAGATGGCGCCAGCCATCAGCAACTTTCAATTGCACGATAAGGAGATGCCTTTTTCTTAATTTATGCACCTTATCCCAGTACAATGTTATATTTGTACTATTTTTTCACATTGTGTAGCGTCCTCACGCAATTCTGGCCTTAACTACCCGTTTCATGATTTTTCAGGATGCCTTAATGACCAATTTTTTGGTCGTTGAGGTACAGCTTGCACCACGCTGATGAGGGCCAACAGCCCGAAACGCGTCCGTGGTTAGCTTTTCTTGATTAATCAAGAATGGGTATTTGGCCAATTCTGGAATAATTAAAAATCAACGAGAATAGTTGATATTTATTCCGACAGATGGCGCCAGCCATCAGCAACTTTCAATTGCACGATAAGGAGATGCCTTTTTCTTAATTTATGCACCTTATCCCAGTACAATGTTATATTTGTACTATTTTTTCACATTGTGTAGCGTCCTCACGCAATTCTGGCCTTAACTACCCGTTTCATGATTTTTCAGGATGCCTTAATGACCAATTTTTGGTCGTTGAGGTACAGCTTGCACCACGCTGATGAGGGCCAACAGCCCGAAACGCGTCCGTGGTTAGCTTTTCTTGATTAATCAAGAATGGGTATTTGGCCAATTCTGGAATAATTAAAAATCAACGAGAATAGTTGATATTTATTCCGACAGATGGCGCCAGCCATCAGCAACTTTCAATTGCACGATAAGGAGATGCCTTTTTCTTAATTTATGCACCTTATCCCAGTACAATGTTATATTTGTACTATTTTTTTAAAATATATATAAACAAATGTTTGAAAACAAAAATCTGACTTATCATAACGCCACGGATGATGATTCACATAGTAGGTACCATAGGTAATGATGTTAAAATGTTTCGATAAATATCTAGAAAGACAACTCCCTGTGTCAAACCAAACATTCTAAATAAAAATACTGATATCAGTCAACCGGTTACAGAATCTTCCGCCCAGCCTGAAGTTAGCTTGCTCCATGAAAATTTAAAGCTTTAGATGTGAAACAACCCTTTATCTTATAAGATAATCCATTCTGAAAATTTGGGAGAGGAGCAGATAGAATCATTGTTTAGAACCCGATATAATCTCTGGGTATTTGACTGTTTTATAAAAACTTGTGGGATATCATGAAACAAATATCTCCCTCTCTGAACAACTTTCTTCACCTATATATGTTCCGATTAATATAATTATATTACCAATCAATGATTCTTTGATTTTTCTTTTCATTCCACCTTTAAGGTGTATTCTTTTGATATAATCAATAGACTATCTAATGAGATGGGTGATTCTCGGAGTACAATATATCAAACATCCAGTTCCTATTGCGATAACATTATCAATTCAATATAGTGAACAATAATATACCTATATATCTACATAAATCTCTCACTTTTACGTTTTAATTTAATATATTCATACACATAACTTTTTTAGATTTAATTATAAAATGAAATTATTAGTTATTTTAAACCTAAAAACACTAATCTTTGTACGTCATTTTCAGTTTAAAAAGCTCGGAAGATTTGTGGAGGCCTAGTGAAATTGCCTGGCAAATAGCTGGATTTATGCTGCCAAAAGATAATATCTTCCTTGCATTGGGACTTCGGCAGCCAGCCAAATGCACTAAAGTGCCCACTCATATCACAGTGTATCGCCAGCCGATCTCCTGGTACTCGCGGCCTGAAAATGAAACGCCAAAGCCAGTGGCGGTGGAACCTACAGCCTCACCCAGTCCTGCTCTTCCTCAAATTGCGGAGGAACCAACAGCCTTACCCAGTCCTGCTGTTCCTCAAAATGTGGAGGACGATGAAACCCCCCCAAAGTAAATATATTCCCAATATCAAAATATAAATTTATATTTCATAAAAATATTTTCCTATCAATATTTAATAATGCAGTGAGTAGATATAGAGAGTGAGCCAAAGGTCATGCAAAATTTAAAAAAAAAAAGAAATCTCTGCTAAAATTTATTGGAATTTTTTCATTACAGAAAGACAGTAAAATGTTTTTTTCATATTTGAAAGAGAAAATATGTTCAAAATGGTTTCATTTCCTATACATAGTGGCAAATCATTGTCTGGGGTTAAACTTGGGCCTAACTGCCCTTTTGGAATATTTTTTCTATAAAAGCCTTGCTAATAGAAATATATGTATTAATACATGTTTATACTGTCCCTTCAAGCTTATCGCCAGGTATAACTTCAACTTATATTCATAAAATGTTTGAATTTAATATCCACTAATTCCGAACCAGTGTCAAATATTGATATGATGCATTATAGCGCGCCATCTGTAATTGAATGTAACTTTTTTCCACGTGTTTGATTCCTTATGAATTAAAAAAAATTTCCACTGCCCTTTTTGTGATGAGAAAATAATGAATTATTTATCTAAATTACACTCAAAATTTTCAATTTGCTTTTGTTTCCCCCCCAAAAAAAAGCGTTTGTAATACAGATTATAATATATATTCCAATAAGATTAACTGATTCTAAGCTGATACATTTGATTTCCAGGAAGAAGGGGCGTTTCCGACGGGCGCTTAAGAGAGTCTTGGTACTCTTTTGTTGCTGCGGGCGCCGCAAACGTCCTAAATACTAAGTAAGTGTTTCAATATTTCCTAGAGTATAGCTTGATTGATATTATTTATTTGGGTCGTCTGTAAAGTTTTTTCCGTGTCATTTCAAGATTGTGTTCTGATATCAAACTTCATGACCTTTTGCATATTTCAGGTGATTTAAAATCATGATCATATAGAAACCGTAATTATATTCCGGATATGAAAAATTCCTTACCATGGTTTCTCTTTTTATTTTATTATATATATATGACTATTTTCAAAATATAATCAAACTTTGACGTTCATGTGTTTTCTAGAGACCTCATCAAAGAATGAGGTCCTCTGGCGCCCTCGTTGGCCTAGAAGAAGTCTGGCCTACAGCGCCGCTTCCAGAAAAGCCAAGAGAACGGGGGCTCCTTAGAAAAAAATTCCTTTGCAAGGTCGGTACGCCCTTACTAAAGTTGTACTTTCTCATTGGATGTTATTCAGGTGAAATTATCCTGGGAACATATACTTTATGTACCTATTGTATTGTTGAACATATTGTTGCACCAAGTTGCAGCTTTGCAGGGTCGTCGAACTTGGTTTCTTCCTTCTTGGTGTTATTACGTTTCCCGAGCGGGTTTTCATATTCAAAGCAAATAAATTAAGGTGAAAGTAAATAATAATAAAAACCTTTCAAAGTTATTGTGTTTATTTTTTCTTGGTCTTCCTCGTAGGTCGTGATCCGCAGCCTCCCTCTAGGTCCTCTCTCGCTCCAATCACCAATCAAGATATATGTACAATAAATATTATAAAAGGAATGAAAATATAAAAAGGAATGATGATAATCTAAATATTATGTTCAGAATAAACATTGAATTTCATGGAATATTCTGAATAAATGTAAGGCGAATTAAAATTATTGTAATAATATAGAGCAAGACTATATTTGAATTATTTAGAACACAAATGTATAAAAAAAATAAAAAGGCATATCCTGACCAGGAGCACATCTGCCTTTCAAATGTATTTTCGATATGAGGTTCAAAAATATGAAAGTATTTAAAAACACATCTATGATTTGTTTCACACTAATTGAAAGATATTCATTCCATGAGAGTTCATCGAAATATTTCATTTCAGGCGTATTTATAAAAATCAAATATAATTTTGTTTAATTATAAGTTGTTCTCTTTCTTTTAGTTTTGCGCCACTGATAAAAGGTATTGTAAAAATAAGTATAGGGCAAATAATACATATAAACTTTGCAATTGCCATATATAAATCCACTCTTCTCCTTAAATAATACTGATGTATTTGCAGGTGATACACCATGAGAGTGACAGCACTTCCAACCATTTCATCTTAATCTACCATCAACTCTCTCAGATTCCAACAACTTCCTAGTCTAAATGGAGCTGAAATAAACCGCTTGCCTCAGTACAATAGAACTACAATCTGTTGGAGACAACGAGCCTGAGCTTATCCACTGGCTGGATAAGACCATCAGCATTTTGACATGGCGGTCTTCCTTACCATGCTGTTCCAACCATCTTTCAACTCCAACTAGAAGATATAATCTCCCCAACTACAATATTTATATTCATCATGAAAATAATTTCCTTCTGCATCACTCTCACACATGGCACTTCAGGTATGTTATTCTATATATATATAAATATATATACATATTTATTTATTTATTTATTTATCAAATCATACGCGATATCCCTACAAGGGATGCTTGCGTCAATAACAACACTAAATTCAGATACTATATTACAAAAAAAAAAAATAATAATAATTACAAGATTTGAAAAGATAAGAAAGAGGACATTAAAATCATTCTTGATTTTACATCACAACCAACAAAATAAACAAACCAAAAATATACAAATAGGTAATAATTAAGGTTTTTTTAACCAAGAGAGAAAATCATAGATATATTTACAGAATTTTCTAAATTTAAAATACGAGTCCTTACTATTTACAAACATAAAAAGATCCTTGTATTCGATGTTTTCCCCGGTTTCTGTAGTTCTGGAAGATTGGGCACTCAAGAATCAGATGACTGGAATCCTGCTTTCTCTTTCCACATAAACATCCCGGATCGTCTATAGCTCCTATTCGAAACAGAAAATCTCCGAAATTTCCATGACCAGTAACGAATTGCACATTGTAAAAGTCAGGGCGGAAATATTTTGGAATGCCCAAAGGGAAAAAGAGACGAAAGTGATCACTTGTATTAGAAAACATATCTTCCATTCTTGTTCTTAAAAATCCATTTATTATTGAAGGAGAATGTGGACTGAACGTTCGTTGGTCTTCCTCGCTTAGTTGGTCCAA
The DNA here is from genome assembly GCA_030710605.1 of Cordylochernes scorpioides. Classification (NCBI taxonomy): domain Eukaryota; kingdom Metazoa; phylum Arthropoda; class Arachnida; order Pseudoscorpiones; family Chernetidae; genus Cordylochernes; species Cordylochernes scorpioides. The sequence goes on along the minus strand of CP092873.1, from coordinate 34,457,867 downwards.
TTCATATTTAATCAATCTTGATTCGTTAAAATCAGTCAGGAATGGGATCTCTGCCAGACAGTGGACACAATTTGAGGAAGATGTTTTAAACGATCTAGTAGCCCAAAGAACAATTTGGTATGGCATCGAATTTAATTTCTGTTTACAGCGGTTATTTATTTGGTAAAACCAAATTTCAGCTCTATATGTTAGAATAGGTCTAATTAGCGTCTTATACAGAATTAACCTTTTATTAGAGTTTATACCCCATATTTGCCGCTGAGGGAAAAAAAGCAGATTTTTCATGCGGTGCGCCTTATGCAAAATCTCATTGATGTGCGGGGTGAAATTTATTTTTGTTTTGAACCTATGATTAGATAATTTCATTCCCAAAATTTTGATTTCATTTGAAGGCTTTATGACGGTTTTTTGAAATTCAACTGGAACCTATGGAAATTGTGAAAGTGAATCAAGTTTGTTTTTTCTGGATTTATTTTTAACTTGTTTGAGCGACACTATTGAGTGACATAGTTTAGGGTGTTCACTAACTCAGTCTTTAGACCCTCTAAATTATAATGCCAACATATAATAGAGATGTCGTCCGCGTAGCAAATAATTTCAGCGTTTGTTGATTTAAAATTCATTAAAATATCGTTTAGCAAGATGTTCCATAATAACGGTGTCTTCTTGCTGGATCAACTGTTTTCTGTTGTACCTGAAAGCCCTGATCCTGATCTGCTTGATGTCTAGAAAGTCCCCGCTTCCCGAAATCCCCCTTCCTCGTGAAAAAACAACGGATTTTTTTTCTGGCTGGGTATAAAATGTCGTTGACCTAGCAAAGATCACCACCCTCTGAAGTGTTAGTTGGGGTGAATCTATTCCTGCCCTAGTGTGAATCTACTGATTACCTGGCAAAAAGAAGAATTGATTAGTTCACTTTCTGTGCGAAAGTTGCGCCTACATAACTGCTGTATGAAAGGAATAGATCGTTGACCTCACATGAAAGTCTTTGCGTCCGAGGACTAGAATTCCTAGTTGGGGTGAAAGTTTCTCTATTCAAGCGAAAATACCGCTTTATGAGAACTTGTAACCTGGCTGCATGTTTCTCTTATCGCTTAAATTCTAGATCTCAGAACCTCTATATGAGTTGCAGAGTTCATAGTCCTAGCGAGGGCCTTGATCAACGAAAATCTTAGGTCGTTGTCGTCGCAAAGTCTGCTTACTGAATTGCTTCCTAGTTGCTTTTGTGACAGTGAAAGTCCGGCAATGTGAGCTGCTATAATGTGATTCAATGGATTTATTTTCTTGGGAACTTTCAGCTTCCTATACATCTAGTTGGGTTGTAGAGTTGTTATCCTCGAGGATGTTCCTGAATTGGTCCTGCTTCTGAACTGCTAGCTACGTCGGAAAGGTTGCTCTCCTAGATAAATTCCTGATCACTGGAATTTCAACCTCGTTGAACCAGTCTATTTTCTCACGAAAGCCTTGCCATCTGAAATATCAATCTAGGCGAATATATCAATCTTCCGTCGAAAGTCATGGGCTCTCGAATGCCTGTTGGTTTGAATGTCCTCGCGAAGCTCTTGCCCCTGAATTCTATCTAGGGTGAACATGTCACTATCCTCTTGAATGTTTGGCTACCTGAACCGCTATATTGGGTGAAATGTGGGAATTCTCGCACTTCTATTCTGGACAAGAAAACCCTATGTCGTTCCGGGAAATGTTAGTTATAATGCAACAGTCGTCATCATCACAAAGTTTTCACTATCTACAATTTTATATGAATTGCTCTATATTTCACTCTGTTTTAAGCTGGATTCAACAATTTGAATTCATAGCGAAAAATCGTCAGCTTTAATTGTATGCTGCGGTGAAATATTTCCTATCCTCGCGAAAGCCCTTCTCATCGAAGAGTAACCTGGGCGAACTGGTCGTTGTCATAGAAAAGGATGACCTTCTTCAACTTCTAACTGGCGTTATCATATCCTTGAATTTCCGAAGGTCCTGCTATCTCAATTATTAATTTGGTTCAAGTCTCCCTAGCCTTGCAAAACCCTGCTAACTGAATTGCTAGCTTTGATGAATCGATCCATGCCTTCGAGAAAGTTCAGCACCCTGAATTATAAGCAAGAGTGAACAGTTTTTTGTAATCGTGAAGTTCATGCATCTAATCCTGCTATTTATAATGAAAATATAGCTTATTTCTCAAGGTCCTACTCAATGAAATGATAGCATGGTTGAAAAGGGCGAAATCCTTGACAAAGGCGCGCCGCCTGTAGTGTAAGCTGGGTTTATAAAGTATCTTTCATCACAAAAATCCCAATTTTCTAATTCTAAGATGTTTTGCAAAATACGCTGTCTCTGAGGAAGTTGTACCCTTAATTTCTAGCCTGTGGGAATTGGACCCTGTCCTGGAAAAGGTCCTGCTCCTCAAATTAGAATTGAATAGTTTGCAAAGGTCTTAAATCTCAGTAGGGCGAACAATTCCTTTTTTCGTGAAGGTCGTGGTTAATGAACGGTTAGCTGAGTGAATGGGCTCTTGCCCTCGAGAAGGTCCTGTCTCCAGAACTGCTTTTTGGCTTATTGGATCATTTCGCATAAAAATACTGCTTTGTAAACTTGAAATATTGTTGAAAGTTTCCCATTTTTTTTTATGCAGGAAACGTTGGTACTACTGTCAAATCTGAAAGCATGAATTTTGATCATTCAATTGGGATGAAAAGGTGGATCTCTTTGTGAAAGTAATTATATTTCAATTGCAATCTGAAGTGAACATATTCCTAATCTTGCGAAGGTGATGCTCCCTGTTTTGTTCTAGCTGAAATAAATAGTCCGCTATATTCGCGAAAGTCCAGTTTCAAGAATATCAATCTGGAATGAACATGATGGTGTTTTACGTAAGCCCTGCTCCCAGAATTACTATCTGGTGTGAGAATTTCGCTGTTCCAACGAAAGTCATGCTTCCTGAATTACTAGTTGGGATAAACAGTTTCCTGTCCTCACAAAGATACTGGTTAACGAGCTGAGGAAAACAGTTCCCTCGAAAGACCTGTTCATTAAATTTCTAAATAGGATTAAACAGGTTGCGATTTCTCGCAAAAGACATAATGCAATAATTGCTAGTTGGATTAAAGAGGTTTCTGTCCCTGCGAAAATCGCGCTCAGAAAAATTAACTTTGCCGAACTGTCCCTATCTTTTTGAGGCTCCTGTGTGTGCTCTCCGAACTGCTACTTGAATTAAAGAGGTCGCTGTCTTTGCGAAACTGCCCACCCTGAATTATCAGCTGAGATGAACACTTTCTTGTCTTCGGAAAATATCTACTCCTGTACATGGTATCCGGGTTCAATATATTTTTGACCTCCTTACAGCCCTGATCCACGGACATTTAGCTGGGATAAACTCTTGTCCCCGCGAATATTCCACTTTTAGAACCTCTTCGCTGGGATTAATTTGTCTATGTCTCAGCGAATGTCTTGTTATATGAATTGGTAAACTGATTGAATGCGTTCTTTTTGACCGTAAAAAGCTACCTCCTATACTATTAACAGAGTTTTGCAGGTCACTTATCCCTCAAAGGTTTTGATGCCTAAACTGCTAGCTGGGATGAGCATGTCGCTGCTTTTGAAAGATTCTGCTTCTTCAACTACTAGCTGGGATGAACAGGTAGCTGTTTCGCGATAGTCCAAGTTCCTTGACAGCTTGCCTGGTTGAACTGGTCTCCTTCCTCATGTCTATATGAAATCTTAACCTGGGAGAATAAAACTGGCGAAGTAAGCGAAGCCTTTAAAATCTCTACTGCTAGTAGGGTGAACAGGCTGCTGTTCTCGCAATTTTCCTCTCCATAAACCAATAACTTGATAGAACACTAGCTTTTCTCTCAAAAGTAACCTGCGCTGAACTACTAACGATGATTGAAAAATCGCTGTCTTTGCGGAAGTCGCGCCACATGAATTCTTAGCTGTAGAGAACAGGTCCCTGGCATAGTAAAGGCTCAGCTCGCTGAACTATTAGCCTTGTTGAAGGTCAGTGCTCTACGAAATGCTTTCTGGGGTCAATTAGTCGCTGCTCTCACCAAAGTCCTGCCCCCTGAATTTCTAGCTGGGGTTAAAGTTCGCTGGCTCGCGAAAGTTCTTCTTCCTGACTTGCTAGCTGGAGTGAGAAAATCACTGTCCTTTCACTGCATTACTGTTTCCTGAGCTGACATACTGATTGTACAATTCCTTGTTCTTGTGAAAGTCGGGCTTCCTTGAAGTTAGTCTTAGTCAGTCCTCGCTGAAATATGGTTACCTCTTCTTTTATCCAGAAAGAATCTCATTATGAACTCTTAAAATGCATCGACCTCTACTCATAGCCGGCCGTAGCTGGTTTCTGTCGTCAATAATGGACTGATACTTGTCCTGATATGATCAAGTTAAATGGGTTTTGACTGCCCGCGAAATTTCTATGATCTGCCTCACTAACCCACAATGTTTGGACAAACAAATCGCAAAGGCGCTGCCATTCCAGGTAGCCAGAAGAGATTGTTAAAGATCAAATAACTATATTCTATCCGAAATCAACAATTGTACTTCTTTGCAAAAGTGAATTCATCTCACCTGATAACCAATATGGACGGGTTATTAAATCGCTAAACTACTGCCAGCCATTGTGAACAAGCTCCTATTCTTGAGATATCGCTACCATTTTTCCTGGTTAGGTCAATGATACAATTTATTGAAAGAGCAAAACTATTACAGACCAGATATATTTGGTGGCGAGTTCAAGAATGCCTGACCTCATTTCACTACTGGCCAAGCAAACGCTAACATATGGATCGACCCGCATGGAAACTTCTATGAAAGAAAAATATCCAATAATCAAATTAGTAGGCTGTGATCACAGCAATATTAAACCAGTAAGATGTTTAATAAGAATGGAATATTGATACGACAGCCACTTACCACACCAAAAGAGAGATTTTACCTATATAGATAGAGTTGGTAGGGCGTCATGAAAATATAGCCTATTTTTATATAGATTTTCACATTATTGGGTTGTAACCTTTGTGATCGACTCTCTCGATATCCAAATCTATAAATATTTCGGAATAAAATTCCATCCAATTTGGTTATATTTTGTGATAGCATTTTCACAATGAATGAACACCAATGCAAACTCATAGGTATTTCATAATATTTTTTAAAATAAAAGTTAGATCGTTTCGATAAATAAGTATACCATCAATACAGTAGAACTTTCAAATAAATTGTTCTTAAGGATAAAAGCGTCAAGGCCATTTTTATAGGTGGTTTCTCATTGTTTACTTGGATCTACCATAGAACCTCTGATCAGCAATCTATTCCATCATAAACGATTCCATTTGTGAAATTGAGATAATATTATATAGCCTGGCCTTTAATAAAATACTTAATACTGGAGTAACCACAATAGTTTCCTTTATATTTGAATGATTTCTCAATTTTCTTCTGTCCTATTGATACGTGTTTTCAAATGTTGTGAATTATATAAAATAGAGATGAAAAAATGCGAGGGTTTCTAATGGTTACTAATTCTTCAATATGTCTGCTAACAGAACATCTCATATGGAGGGTAACAAAAGTGTCCCAGAATTTTCCTAATTCTTAGAGATTATGTAGGTTCGACCAAATTTGTTTATTATTATAATTTTAAAAAAGCATATAAATATATTACAGAATTGAAATGCGTATTTTATATACATGTAATTCGTCTTTAAATGACAATTAATATCTATAATATATATATAAATTTATACAATTAACGAATATTTTTAAAATTTGAAAATTTGTTTGAATATTCTCTTCATATTTGAAATATAAAACGTTATGGATGGTTTCGTAACATGGCTATATTTAGTTTAGAAACATTTTTGTTATGAGCCTTCATAATTTTTATCCTATAGTACATCCCTTTTATTTTCAGGAATAGAACATATATTTTTTACAATCAATTCTAAAACCTGTCGCTACTTTTTCTCTATATTTTACAATAGGTTCTAAAAATATATTAGTATGTGATATATTTTTTTAGTTTATATAATTGATTATTTATTTTTAATTAATTTATTTTTAACTGGCTATAGAAAAATATGCATTTTAAAAACTCCTAACATCTTCTTTCTTATTTCCACGGAATCATATTATAGTATCAAGCTTGTAGAGCTTGAGACTTTTGTGGTGTCTGCTGGGGATGAATAGAGCTCATCAATGGATGAGTCAATACAGTAAATTATGTGTTTTGAAGTTTCAGGTTGACAATTTCACTTAGTACATAGTGAGAAAACCTTGCAACCATTCTGGAAAGTCATTGTCCGTAAATGATCATACAAAAGTCTGGAAATCAAAGACTGTTGTTCTCTTGGGAGGACAAAACCGGTGCTTGTCCCTCCTGCTCAGTACCAGTCATATGCTAACTACTAAAAATATACAGGAATTATATTCTTCTGAATATGTATCAACTTTCTTTAACACAACAACCTGTGAAAGAAAACTATAAAAACTCCTAGTTTAATGAATTCTTTATCCTTAGCCTAGGGGGTAAATTGACAAAAAGAAATTCCTCCACATGTCTTTGATGGGGCAGTCAGTTTGAACACTAACCAATAATGGAACACAAAGGAAAATCATCATAACCTTAGAAATTTATATTTACAATGATAAAGAAGATATACTTTTTTTTAGATTCATATTGATTCAAATTTCAGCGTCAATTCTATTTTTGCAGACAGTAGAAATTTTCTATATGGAAACATTGATAGTTTTATATCAGTTAGAGACACCTCTTAATTCATGATGATATAGTCACCTTTGAAACTAATCCATAGAGTCAAACGTCAAAAGTCCTTACAGATGAAATGCTTTTAATATTTACTTTATCATCGCTTTTATAAAAATCTCATGGCGTGGTAAAATATCTTGTTTTCTACTATTGGATCTATGTATTAATATGTCAAAAAATTATTAAAACAAAAAAATAGTCTCTTATTAAGTAAGTAAAATGTATGTATAGAAAGTCAAATATTCTTTGTTACAGGGGTTTCTCTCAATGGGCGTACAAGAGGACAGCAGAGGATAATCAGAGTGTTTCTGCTTAACTGTCATTTAAAACCTGTTGGCTTAAGCATCAGAATGGAACCTGATGTACGTTGCTGATTACTGAAGTGGATGCAGAACAATTACCCTTTAAAAATGGTAAATGCATCAAAATGAGCTTCTCATAATTTTTTTTTTTATATAAAATTTTGAATAAAGAACCTAAAAAAATAATATTTATATATTCACGGTTTTATATATGATGTTATTATTTTCTTCCATATTATATTTATCAATAAAATAAATAATTAACCTAGGTATTACACCAAAGTTAAATATTACTACTCAATTATTGATATTGCTTCATATTTGCTCTACATATAGTACCAAATATCCATAATACACGCAAATATTGAATACCCTTCCATTTCCTTTGATTCATTGTATCAACTTTTCCTAGAAATAGAATACCTGTGATATTCAAAAATAAAATACCTCACCATTATACATTCCTTGAGAAAAACAAATTTACTATCGAATCATAAAATACCAGCTATTCCCAAGAGCAGTTCACTCTGATGCTGACAATTAAAACCAAAACCCAATTTTGGATGATATTTTGAATACTTATAAAATCCGCAACAAATATGATTTTAGATGAAGCTATTGAGAAAAATTGTGAAGCAGATAAAACAAATTTATTCTTTTTGAATTTTTTCAAATACTGAAGCTAGCAATCTCAGATTAATAATATGTTATTTACCGTTATATGTTGTAAAATTTATTTTTTAAGGCAAATGTGGAGAAGATCTTATTGAGGTGAAATAGTTTTATTCATTTTCATTGAATCTATTAGTCTGAACCATTATTTGAAACACTATCATGAGATCTTTAGGAAAATATATTAAAATATTTTTTTAAATAAAGTAAATTCTATTAATATATAGATTAATCGTGTAACGCTTCAAGGTTTAAACACCGCTTCAATGCTTAACAATTAATATTGAAAATATTCTCGTTAGCAACCAATTGATTTCAACACTTCTTAAAATTATAAATGAATCTCACTTTCATTTGAATATTTATAGAACGCATAAATGATTTTATTATTTTAATTATATATTTTTCGTAGAAGTATTGAATTATGTTTCAAATAACAGTTCCTAGTGTGACGAAATAGAACAAACGCGGAGTTGTACTTGGATGAGGTTAATAAATTGAAGGAAAGGCATCTTCTGATCGTGCAAGTGTTATTTCCTAATGGCCTTCGCGATTGGTCGAAATAAATATTAACAAATCGTTTATTTTAAAATATACCAGAATTGGTAAATACCGTTTCTTGATTAATTAATTTCGCTAACTTGCAATTTCAAAAATTCCGGGTATTGGCCTCAAAAATATCTGATAATTATGTTTTTTTGAAAAATCGAGAATAGGCTATATGAGGCCATGAGAGAAAGAGAACGCCAAAATATGTATAAAATAATACGACGTGTTTTTATGAATTTAATTTTAAAAAGGCACTTCCCCAATCGTGCAACTAAATTTTCTGATAGCTAGCGCCATCTGTCCCAATAAATATCAACTAATTGTTGATTTCTAATTATTCCAGAATAGACCTATCACCCCTCCAGCTTGAACCAGACTGATAAGGAGCAAAATCCTGAAATTCCTGCTTGGGTAGATATCTAGATTAATCAAGAATGTGTATTTGGTCAATTTGGGAATAATTAACAATCTCAACGACCGATAATTATATTGTGAAAATCAATATTTTTCATAAAATAAATTTTAAAGCATATGTTTCATGTTGGCTCTCTACTATAATATTCAATTTAAAATAATATTTATGGATGTATATTATTCAAGTTGATAAATGCTCGAGATTTTAAAATTTGTTTTAACACAACTCTTAGTTTCAATCCAAGTTAAATTTCTGTTTATTTACTTTCAAAAAGATGAGAGGGGCTTTTAAAGAGTGTGCTCTATTGAAATGATTAGGTGAGAACCCTATTATTTGGACATGCTTTTTATTAAAATTAGAAAGAAACTGTGTGTTTGAAAATCATAACTAAATTTAATATATTCTTAATTTTTATATGGATAAAAATCCTTAACTTTTATAATATTTGAAACTACTAAAGACTATAAATGTAGTTGAAATTTTATTACAACTAATGAAATCGGGGAGAAGTTTTCTATATTTGAAAGAGAGAGAGAGAGAGTGTGAATAATTATTACAGAGTAGGAAACTTAATAAACACATATTCTTAATTCTATATTGAAATTTAATAGCAACCGTGTGTACGAATATCTCATATAACAAAATTCAGTATATTATATATTTTATTTTAGATAAAAATCTTTAACTTTTATAATATTTTGATGGAAAATATGTTTAAAAAACCTGTGATGTATTGGCGGATTAATTTAATATTTGTTTATTTGTTGTCACAGAGTTGATGATGATAATTGTGTATATATGTATATATATCGTGTTTGTGTTTTGAGAGTTAGTCATTTTTCTAGTATGGAATAGTGTAACTTGTTTGTTTATCGGAATTAAAGAGTTATACTTTTTTCAAGTCTTATCTTTAGAATCATTGCATTGGCGACGAGTTTAGAGTAAGAACCCGAGCATTGGTATAGCGGAATATGAATAATTTTGTTTAAATATTAAAGAAGTAATAAGTTATTGGAAATTTACATAAGAAAAATTATTTCATGATGGCTCATTACCATTTTAAGGAATTTGAAGAAAAAAATGAAAATTTTTGCTCATTTATCGAGCGTTTGGAGCAATTTCTAATTCTAGAAGAGGCTAGTGAAGAAAAGAAAAAAGCCTATTTGTTGACTCTAATTGGCGGGAAGGCGTATGATACATTGAAAAATTTATGTAGCCCGAAGTTGCCTAAAGAGTATAAATATGAAGAGTTGATTGAGAAACTGGTTGAATATTTTTCCCCAAAGCGATCTATTATAGTAGAGAGATTCATGTTTTTTGGAAGAATTCAAAAGGAAACGGAAAGTGTTTCAGAATATCTTGTGGAAATCAAGCGGCTAGCCTCAACGTGTGGATTTGGCGAATTTTTAAAATAATCCTTAAGAGATAAATTAGTGTGCGGATTGAGAGATGCAAATATCCAGAGGAGGATCTTGTCGGAAGGAGATGTGCCGTTGGCAAGAGTAGTTGAAATTGCGTTGTCGATGGAGGCAGCAGAAAGAAATACCAGAATATTCCATGTCAATGAGCCTGCAGATAGCGTGGACAAAATACGCGCAGAAGTCAGTGAGCAAAAGAGAAAGTGCATACATTGCGGGAGGTTGCATAAAGACTTATGCAGATTTAGAGAGGCGACCTGTTTCAGATGCGGGAAAAGAGGTCACTTGGCAACCATCTGCAGGAGCCGTGGGGAACACACAAGCGAAAGACAGGTGAGCCGGTTTCTGAACCAGAGAAAGATTAATCTAATCGAGGATCAGGAGGAGGAAGAATCTGTTCAAAGAATGGTCTTTATGAGGACCTATGATTATAGAGTCAAGTATGCTACGAATGACCCTCCCTATGTGATTAAGATGAGAGTAGAGGACACTTTGATGACTTTCGAAATTGACACGGGTAGCTGTCTGACTTTAATATCGGAGAAGGATTTCAAAAGATACCTCCCAGACGTGCAGGTAAAGGAAGCGGGAATAATTGTTAAGACCTATGACGGAACGGTGGTACCGATTCTGGGTGAAATAGATGTCAAGGTCGATTTTCGGGGAACGATCGCTAAGCTTAGAGCTGTCGTGGTGAGAGGAGAAAGGAAGGCCTTGTTGGGGAGAGAGTGGATCAATGTTTTGAAAATTGGAAATTCTATTGTGAATCGGATGCCTTTGGAGGACACGTTGGCGGAATTATTGAGTCAACATCAGGTTGTGTTCGGGGAGACAACAGATCCAATAAAAGGATTCGCATTTGCAGTGAATATTCAGGATGTAAACCCCATATTTCATAAGGCCCGACCAGTTCCCTTTGCGATCAGAACGGCGGTAAACGAGGTACTAGAAAGAATGGTGGAGAAGGACTACTTGTATCAAGTACCCAGCAGCAAGTGGGCAACTCCAGTGGTGGTTGTGCCCAAGAAGAATAATGAGTTTAGGATTTGCTGTGATTTCAAAGTAACTTTAAATAGGTTCTTGGATACTGCGGCCTATCCGCTGCCTACTCAGCAGGACCTGTTTTCCGTATTGGCTAGAGGGAAGTATTTCTCTAAACTAGATTTGAGCAATGCATACCTTCAATTAGAGGTTAACCCTAGCACCCAGCCACTCCTAACTATTAATACGCATAAGGGGCTTTTTAGGTTTAAAAGAATGCCTTTTGGATTGGCAAATGCCCCTAGTTTTTTTCAGTCAGTTATGGACAGAATATTGGCGGGAATTAATGGGGTTATTTGTTACATTGACGATGTACTCGTATCCACGGCGTCAGTGGAGGAACATATGGCAGTATTAAAAACTATTTTTGTTCGGTTGCAGAAGCACAACATAAAATTAAAAAGGGAAAAAATGTGAATTTCTGCGAAGAGAAATACAGTATTTAGGACATCTCATCAAAGAAGATGGTATTCGGCCTTTAGAGGACAAGATACAAGGGCTACAGAAAGCCAAAAGCCCGACAAATGTCTCGGAATTGAGATCTTTTCTGGGATTGGTGAACTATTATGGAAAGTTTATTCCGAATTTGCCAGAGATTTTGGAGCCACTTCACAAGCTGCTAAAAAAGAATAGTTATTGGAAGTGGACAGGGGAGTGTGAGGAGGCGATCTCGGAATGTAAAAAAAGAATTACCTCCGAGAAAGTGTTGGTGCCATATGATGCCACGTTACCCTAGTCTTTGGCCACGGACGCATCTCAGATTGGAGTGGGGGCGGTGCTGTCCCATGTTATCGAGGGCCAAGAGAGACCAATCATGTTTGCCTCACGAACACTTTCCGAGGCCGAACGTAACTATTCACAAATAGAAAGAGAGGCTCTGGCAATAATATATGGTGTGACTAAGTTCCACCAGTTTATCTATGGAAGACAATTCACCCTAATTACAGATCATAAACCCTTGGTATCTATTTTGGGACCGAGAGCAGGGATTCCCACCTTGTCTACTTCAAGATTGCAGAGATGGGGACTGACTTTGGCAGCTTATACCTATGAAATTAAATTCCGACGAACTCAAGATCATGGAAACGCAGACCTTCTCTCCCGGTTGCCAGTAGAGAGTGACGAAAAAACCGGTTTTGAATCAAACGTTCATATTATCATACGTGGAAGATTTGCCGGTTACAGCAACAGAAATAGGTGTGGAAACTAAAAAAGATGAAGTATTGTCAGTGGTGAAGCGCTATACGCAGCAAGGCTGGCCTGAAAGAGTTGGGGAATACCTCAGACCCTACTTTCAGAGAAAGTTGGAGTTAACTATGGACGGGGAATGCTTATTGTGGGGAATGCGAGTGATCATCCCGTCTTCTCTTAGGAAAAATATGTTGAGTTGTCTACACGAGACCCATTCGGGGATGGGCAAAATGAAGGCGGTTGCTAGGTCGCATTTTTGGTGGCCGAATCTTGACAACCAGATTGAATGCATGGTAAATGGGTGTAAAAATTGCCAGCAAACTCAGACAGGCCCAAGTAAAGTAAACTGGAGACCGTGGGTGTGGGCAACCAGGCCCTGGCAACGGATCCATATGGATTTTGCATTTAAAGATGGAGTGAATTTGTTAATTGTGGTGGATAGCCACTCAAAATGGGTCGAGGCGATCCCGATGAGAGAGATAACCGCAAGAAAGACGATTGAGCAGTTAAGAATATTGTTTTCAGCGTATGGGTTACCAGAGGAAGTGGTGTCGGATAATGGCCCACAGTTTACAGGGGTAGAGATGAAGAGTTTTTTTGAGAGAAATGGAGTCAGACAAACTCTGATTCCAGCATACCATCCACAGAGTAATGGTTTAGCGGAAAGAGCGGTTCAATTGATAAAGATGGCCTTGGAAAAAAATAAAAGGAAGTTTGAAGATACCATTCAAGATACACTGTCTAGAATTCTCCTCACATATCGATGCACGCCGCATGAGACAACTGGGAAGACCCCATCAGAGCTGTTTATGGGTCGGTCTCTGCGGACCAGACTGACGTTAATACACCAGAGCCTGGACAATAGGGTGAGAGAACGACAGGCCAGGCAGATGAGGTATGATCGAGGAAGAGGCCAAGAGGAGTTCGAGGTGGACGATAAGGTGTGGTGTAAGAATTTTAGGGGTGTCGGATGGATCCCAGGAAGAATAGTGGGCAGAAAGGGGAGCAGAGTCTATACAGTGTTGATAAATGGACAGGTGAAGACCTACCACCGAGATCAGATAAGGAGAAGATGGACTAGTGGTGAAGATGGAGATGAGGCCAGAGAGAAAAGAGAGGAGGAAGATGACCCAATATGGATGGCTCCTGAGAGTATAAACAGCCGGAGGGACAGAGAATCGTTTTCGTCGGAAACAGCTGGACTGCCGCAGGATCCAGTGTCCGAGGACCAAGGTGTGGAGATTGAAGGCAGCCCAAGGGAATCCGCGTGTTCCTCAGACAAAGAAGCCCGGACGGAGGAAAGGCCCCTGCCAAGAAGAAACCCTCCAAGGGATCGGAGACCTCCTGTGCGATATCAAAGTTTGTAGGGGGAAGATGGTGTGATGTATTGGCGGATTAATTTAATATTTGTTTATTTGTTGTCACAGAGTTGATGATGATAATTGTGTATATATGTATATATATCGTGTTTGTGTTTTGAGAGTTAGTCATTTTTCTAGTATGGAATAGTGTAACTTGTTTGTTTATTGGAATTAAAGAGTTATACTTTTTTCAAGTCTTATCTTTAGAATCATTGCAAAAACTCTAATATTGTTGTTAAAATTGTTCCAACTGTTGATATGGGTGAAGTGTTCTAAATTTAAATAGTTTAGGTAATTATTAAGTAGTACGAAACTTAATACACCCTTATTCCTATTTATATATCAAAATTTAATAGAAACTGTGTGTGCGAATATCTCATATGAAAAATATTAATATATTTCTATTTTTATTATAGATAAAATCTTTAATTTTTATAATTTTTAGAAAAAAAGTTATTAAAACTCTAATATTGTAGTTAAAATCATTTCAACTGTTGATATCGGTGAAGTGTTTCAGGGTATTTTGAATAATTATTACACAGTAGGAATATTATACACACATATTCACATATCTAATTTCTGAACATGCGATGGTGTTGCAGCAAGGCATAGTAATGGATTTCACTCTCTTCGCGAAAATATATAAAAAGGATATCAGGCTCTATTGAAGAATTTGCTTACCTCGCGAATGTCCTGCGCTCTGAATTTATAGCACTAGGTTAACAGTTTCTCTGTCTTCGCGAAAAGCCTGGATCCTAATTTACCATCTTAAGAGAAGTGAACAGCTTATATTCTATCTGGGCTGGGAAGTTTGCTATCCTCGCGAATATTTAGCTCCAAGGACAATACGCTAGAGTCAATAGGTTACTTTACTCGCTAATCTCCTTCGCCCTGAATTTACAGCATTAGGGTGAACAGTTCCCTATCCTCGCGAAAGACCTGCTTCGTGAATTCCCAGCTTTGTTTAAACAGGTCGCTGTTAGCACGAAAGTCCTAATAACTTTTTGATAGCTGTATTGAACTTCTCTCTATACTTGCGAAGATAAAACTTCTGAACTGTTAGCTGGGCTGAAGTGAAGGTCTTAGTAAAGATCTAGCTCTCTGATGTGCCACCAGAATTTAATTGGCTGCAGTCCTTAAGTCCCGACCTTGAACTACCAGTTGGAATGAAACCTTCTTGTCATTACGAATGTCATTCACCCTGAACTGCTCTCTGGATTGAATATATTGCTGACCTTGTGATATCCCAGCTTGATTGACTGTTCGCTGAAGTGAATATGCCCCTGTCCTCGCGAAGATTGATCCCAAAAACCTCTTGCTGGGATGGACGTGTCTTTGTCTAAGCGGAATTCTCTCTAGGTGAATGGAAGACTGTTCTAATATATCCCTTTTTGTGATAATACTCGCTCCTTGTATTGCAAACTGAGTTTCACATTCAAGTCTTTGAGAGAGTTTTGAACCATGATCTCCTAAATGGGATACGCATGTCGCTGTCTTCAAAAGGTCATCCTCCTCGAACTTCTAGCTGGGATTAACAGGTAGATGTTTTGCCATATTTCAAATCTCTGAACTGACAGCCTGGTTGAACCGGTGTTTGTCTTCGTAAAATTCCTTCTATCTATACTGCTTAGCTGAGTGACCAGACCCACTTATGACGAGCATTTTCTTTTGCTAGTTGGGCTAAAAGGCTGCTGTGTATTCTCGCAAATGCCGCGCTCTCTGAACTTGATAGAGTTGATGCTAGCTTGATAGAAGAGGAGGTTCTTCTCACGAAGGTCGCGTGGACTAACCTACTAGTTGGAATGAAAAGATCGCTGTCCTTGCGAATGTTACGCCACCTGATCTATCATCTGCAGCAAACAAGTCCTTGTCATCACCAATATTCTACTTCCAGAGCTACTAGCTTGGCTGAACATGTCGGTGCGTTTGCGATATCTTCTCTTAGAAATGCTATATGGGTTGAAATATTTGCTGTCCACAACAAAGTTCTGCTTCCCACTGAATTGCTAGCTGGGGAGCTGTCCTCGAAACACTTCATCTCCTTCAACTGCTAGCTGAGTTGAACAAGTTGCTGTACACATGAAAGTCTTGTATCCTGAGCTGCTAATCTGATTTCACAGTTCCCTTTTATTGTGGAGTCGGGAGCCCTGAACTGCTAATTGGGTGAAAATTCCCCTGTACTCGATGAATATCATTCAAATCTTTCATCCAAAATGGATCAGTTTATAAACTCTCAAGGTGCTTCGAGCTCTATGCCTAGCCGTGCTGGTTTCTGTCCACACGAGTGAACTGCTACCTGTCCAGCTAATCAGGATAAATGGGTTCTTGTATTCACGAAATTGCTGTGATCTGTTCTACCAGCTCAGAATCTCAGAAGCTCATATTCGCGGAATCGCTGCTATTTCCAGGAAGGCCGGTGTATGTATTCCTTTTCACCAGTCTTGGTAGCTGAAGCTTCCAATGTCTTGAACTCGCCAATGTTCCGTCTCCAAACAGAAACGGGAACATTTGTATCAACCCACATGGGAGTTTCTACGAAAGGTAATTATTTACTAATAAATTTAGTAGGCTATTTTCTAA
Organism: Cordylochernes scorpioides; assembly: GCA_030710605.1. Classification (NCBI taxonomy): domain Eukaryota; kingdom Metazoa; phylum Arthropoda; class Arachnida; order Pseudoscorpiones; family Chernetidae; genus Cordylochernes; species Cordylochernes scorpioides. Next base: position 34,441,563 of record CP092873.1, on the reverse strand, counting down.
ATAGGTAAAATGTTTAATACGGAGAGATAAATATTGATATTTATGGCAACATTTCAGAATCTCAGAATCTTTAAAAACATATTCGCGGAATCGCTGCTATTTCCAGGAAGCCCGGTGTATGTTTTCCTTTTCTAGCACATTCGTACAACTGTCCTGAAAGCAGTAATGAACAAGTTCAATTCCTTGCGAAAGTTTTATCCCTTTTCTTGGGGTTTCTTAAATCCGAAAGTGTTGCTAACCATTGTAAGCGTTTCTTACCTTTAGAAAGGGCTTTCACCAGTCCTGGTAGCTAAAGCTTCCAATGTCTTGAATACGTCAATTTTCCGTCCCCGAACAGAAACGGGAACATTTGTATCAACCCACATTATATAGGCTGTGATAATATGATTTATTAAATAAATAAAATGTTTAATAAGGAAAGAGAAATATTGATATTTTGACGGCAACATTTCAGACTGATCAACAAAATACATTTTAGTTTCTACTTGAAAAAATTGAAGAATATAAATAATAAAATATAGAGACCACTTATTGTAAGCATCTAGCTTCCCAATAGTATACCTATTTGAATAATTCGAACGCACATTTCATTTTTTTTAATATAGACCTAACAACTTCGTGATGTTCGTCTGTACCAGAATGTACTTTATATGCTGATGTAAATTTTCATCTTCTAAATAAATATAAAAATGAATCATCTAGAAAATATGAAATACAAAATCAGAAAGCATGAAACATTAGTATCAATATGGTAACAGATTATATATCTTTAAAAATTTTATTTATCTTGCTGCCATGTCTGTTTGTACAAAAATATTGTAATCAATGAAACAAATGAATCAAAACTGAAAAATCGTGAAATCAATTTTCACATATTTCACGTTCTCAAGTAGTTCTGGCCTTAACTGCCCTATTCATGATTTTTTTTAGGGTGCCCGAATGACCAGTTTTTTTGGTCGTTGATGTATAGCTTGCACTACGCTGAAAAGGGCTAACAGCCCGAAACGCGTACGGTGTCATAAAATCGGCCTTCTTACCTTCTAGACAAGATGGACAAGTTCCTGGACTCGAGGCAGTGCAATCATCTGACAAACAAGCTTATAAATACAAGTTCCTGGACTCGAGGCAGTGCAATCATCTGACAAACAAGCTTATAAATACAAGTTCCTGGACTCGAGGCAGTGCAATCATCTGACAAACAAGCTTATAAATACAAGTTCCTGGACTCGAGGCAGTGCAATCATCTGACAAACAAGCTTATAAATACAAATTCTTGATATCGAAAAAATGTCGCGAACTAACCAGCTAGCCAAGGTAGACATGTGCCTTGTCCCAAGCCTATTATGTTGTTAGAGCTGATACCGAGGAGAGAAAATAAAATACAAAAATTCTTCAACTACAACTTTCTTTCAATTTAACGATGATGGATCAGTTCCAGGGACTGGCGGCCTCGCTGCTGGGTGACGCCGGAGATACCAGTATCAGGATCAAGCCAACTAAAGAAATGTCATATCAGGTATGAGAATTATTTTTGGTTGGAATAGTTTGGTCAAAATATTTTAAATATATAAAAATAATGTGAATACATAAAAATGGTAAATAATCAAAACTTACAATTATATTAAAATTGAGTCATGAAAATTATAAATAAGGAGTAGCTAGTAGCGTTAGGAATATTTTTCTCAATATATATATATATTGAAATTAAGAATTGAAACTTGAAGCATCTGTAGAGAGTATGTGAGAACTGAAAAATACGGAAATAAATGAAAGGTGTATTTGAATATTTATCTTACTTAAATAGAGATCATTTCATCACATTCTTTAATACATCTCAGCTTCAACGAGAAAGATTCATTAACTCTCACATGCGAAAGATATTAATACCACTGAGAAAACAGGTGTATCAGGAATTACATGTTTTAAACTGGAATCAACTCTATATGATAATAAATGTAAATTTTCTCTCCAATACTATGCTATTTTGATGGAATTAAATAGAACATTATGTCAACAGCGAATATTTATTATTCGACTTATTTTGAATTTTCTATTGCTACGAACTTCATTAAAAAATGCTGATATAGATGGACAAGGAGAATTATTTTTATGTAAAGGTATAGTTGGCTTACTTCTTGTCATTCCCATATAAGTTAATATTTATATAAAGTTAATTATTATATTTTTCAATCTGTTTTAAGATATCTATGAATTAACTGAAACACGTGATGAAAATATGCTGTCTCTGATTTTTATATAAAATATGTTCATATAAAATATTGATACTTTAAAATAAAATACTATTTATAAGACGCTACAAAATATAAAATACTTAAAAATACATTTATATATAAAAAAAATTATACAAAGTATTTTCTTCATGTTATCCTCATCACTATAAATAATATTATAAGTGTTGTGAAGCGTTAAAAGGTACGATTCGCTGTGCGTTCCAGCTTGCTTGGCCACCATCTAAGTCATTCCCGGCCCACCCTGTTTCAAAACAGTATTCCCTACGTTACAGTTGACTACCTGAAGATGTTGGAGCTGTACGTTCTAGCTGGCTTGACCACCATCTACGTCCTACCTGGCCCGCCCTGATTCAGGACAGTACTCCCTACGTTACAGTTAACTACCTGAGGATGTAGGAGCTGTACATTCCAGATAGCTTGACCACCATCTGCTCTATTTCCGGCCCGCCCTGATCAAATATAGTACTCCCCACGTTACAGTTAACTATCTCAGGATGTACAGGCTGTACGTTCTAGATGGCTTGACCACCATCTACGTCCTACCTGGCCCGCCCTGATTCGAAACAGTACTCCTCCCAACGATAAAGTTAATTGCCTCAGGATGTACGGGCTGTACGTTCCAGATGGCTTGACCACCATCTACGTCATTCCCGGCCAGCCCTGATTCAAGACAGTATTCCCCACGTTACAGTTAACTACTTCAGGATGTACGGGCTGTACGTTCCAGATGGCTTGACCACCATCTACGTCCTACCTGGCCCGCCCTGATTCGAAACAGTACTCCTCCCAACGATAAAGTTAATTGTCTCAGGATGTACGGGCTGTACGTTCCAGATGGCTTGACCACCATCTACGTCATTCCCGGCCAGCCCTGATTCAAGACAGTATTCCCCACGTTACAGTCAACTACTTCAGGATGTACAGGCTGTACGTTCTAGATGGCTTGACCACCATCTACGTCATTTACGGACCACCCTGATTCAAAACATTACTCCTACCCACGATAAAATTAACTATCTCAGAATGTACGGGCTGTACGCTGCAGGTGGCTTGACTACTTTCTACCTCATTTTCGGCCCGCCTTGATTTAATACAGTACTCCCCAAGATACAGTTAACTTTCTCAGGATGTATGGGCTGTTTAACCATCATCTATGTCATTCCCGGCCCGTCCTGACTCAAGACAGTACTCCTCACGTTACAGTTAACTAACCCAAGATGGAATATAAATGCTCTTGTAAGAAGTCCAAGTTCCATGTAGTCAGGTAAGTTCTCAGAGCAGTACTCTCTCTGTTGAACTGCTTCTGTGTATAATCAACATAGTTTCGGCCTCTCTTGGAATTGTGAAAAGAGTATATGAACAAAGATAAAATTGATATTTGTTCGCATTATAATTCAAAGGGCAATTGAGTAAAATAGAAACTTAGATGTGTGATTATAGATTTTAGGAACACTTAAATTATTTAAAATATGTCCTTTCTTCAAATTAAAAATAGAGAATAAGTGTTTTAAAAAGAGTCTCGCTATCTAAGGAATGAATTTTGATCTGAAAAATATTTAATTTTCACAAAGTTGTTTTTTTAATAACTAAAGTTATATTAACATATACCTCTCTTAAATTTGCGATTTTTTCATTGAATATCAAAGCGTTAAGTAAAAAGTTAGACGATGACACTAATTCGGATTTGAATATATTAGGTGTTGTGGTTTATATATACAGTATAAACAGTAGAACTCTGCTAAAATAAAGATTTAGATATAGCAAACCCTACCTTATAAAGAACCTGAAATAATCCCTAATTTATTCTATAATACAGTGAAGGGTACGATATAGATTATTTTTTACTGTATATATGCATAAATTTACGGCGCTCCACATTGTTTATAGAAACTCACTTTAAAATTATCTAGTCATTTACAATCCATATATAAATAAATAATATAACTTATAGTAAACCCTTATATAGCGAATTCCATTGCAACGGAACCTGTTATTCACTAGAGGCATGGTTCGTTGAAGACATATTTCACTGTTTGCTATAATGAAGGTTCGCTATATCCCAGGTTTTTTTAGCGAGTTTCACTGTATATGAAAATCATGCTTAAAGTATTGGTGTCACACACACACACACACACTCGGCCGTGCGGCGCGCATTTGTCGAGCTCCGCCTTTTTCCCACCCTGGCGGGTGTATGGCTACCGGCAGTACGCCGAATTTAGCACGGGCTGAAAGCCCATTAAAAGCTGATCAAACGCCTCAAAGGCACAGCAACGTAGCACAGCCCTGTGCAGAGAAATCTGCAATTTTCAATTCGCAGAGAAATATCTCGAATACTAATGAGAGAATTGAAACTTATGCAAATTCTCCCGCCGGCGGAAGAAATGTAAATTCGGCCGCGCCGTTCAACTTGGCGGCTCTCCCTTCTTCTAACCGCGGTGCCGATGCCCAAAGAAACTGGGCAGACTATGCCGAGAATGTGAATTCTGAGGAGGATGACAGCTTCACAGTCGTAAAAGGCAGGAAGAGGCGCCGCAACTCGCCGGATCTGCCTGCCATGGCCGCGCAGTCTAACAGCGCTGGCACTTCTCGCCGACAGCGACCGTCGACGGGACTGATGCCCCAGGTCCAGGAAATCAGGACCACGAGGGCACACGTCATGGAGGCCAGGGCTCGCCAGGCGTCCTGCACCGAGGAGCAGTGCTGTTTCCTCGAGTTCTGTCCGGAATACCAGACCTACCAGTACATGAAGGCTTTGGAAAAGGTGGTCGGAAGCACAGGAAACATTGTCCAGTTCACTAAGGTGAACGGGCAATACTTGGTCGGACTCGCCAACAGATCCCTGGCGGAGCGCCTAGTTCGAGAGGGCCTCGAGATCGAGGGAACCCTTCTCAAGACCTTCCCCTTCAGGAGAACTTCAATCAGAGTTACGATTGGGAACCTCCCTTCTTTGTGGGAGACGCCGCCGTCATGGATGATCTCTCCAGATACGGCCGAATAACCTCCATCGCCCCCAAACAGCTTAGGGTTGGAGAGTTTAATTTCACCGACGGCCGCCGGGAGGCCTTTATACTCCTCCATGACGGCATAACCGTCGAAATGCTCCCCTCTCGATTCGAACTGAGGATCAAGGGCGAGCCATGGCCAGCTTTCCTGACCCACGGAGTCAAATGCTCGAAATGCCGTGGTCAAAGTCACCGAAGAGCAAACTGCCCCCAACTCCATGGGCGTCCTACTACCGCCAGACGGCCTCACCGCCCCCTTCCACCGGCCTTCCACCATCGACCGCACCTGGGCTGCCTGGACCGTCTCCGGCCGCGCCAACCCCGCAGGCGCCTACCAGCCCAGCTGTCAGGCTTTCCGGCGCTCAACCAGATGCCCGAGTTGCATCCCCACCATCTACGGCGCCCCGGCCGTCTACACCAGCGCCTCCGGCCTCATCTGTGCCGGTGGCGGCCCCTGTTCCTCCATCAGTGGCCCCTGCACCTGTAGATCCCGCGGGCCCTCGCTCGGCAGCAACTGAGCCGACGCCTCTCGCCCGGCCGGACTTCATTGCCCCGTGTGGCCCTCTGCCTGCACAGGGGACCCTCGGACCTGCGACCCACACACCGGATGTCGACATGACCACCACTGAGGAGCCCTCTGCTCCCTCACCAGCCGCAGTTTCAACACCCCCACTGCCTGCGCCTCAGCCTGCTGGGCCGACACCATCTGCTCCCCACAAAGAGGATCCGACACCGGCTATGACACCTCCGTCCCCACCACCCACCCCGATGGAGGAAGACCTGCCGCCGAACCTGGGTGATTGCATCGATGGAATTTTAGGAGAGATCATCATTTCCAATATCGACCCTGGACCCTTGGTCGATGATGAAACCTCCTGGACCGACGCCATTGATGCCATCCTACATCCCCATTCTAGGGCGCCTTTCCTTGCGAGACCCTCGCCTATTTTGAAGAAAAACTACGCTGTCTTTTTCGAGGCGGCCATCGAGCGCGCTCGGGATTCCCATCCCAGGATCCTCAGCGGGTTGTCCGAGCTCAGGAGGGCCTTGGCTCCCAAGACTAGACGTCACCGCGGCAAGCGCTAACCTAATGTATATACCCCTCTCTTCTCTCTTTCTCTTTGAGATGTAACATTGTCTAGAAGACAATAAATAATTTTCAATTGTCAATTGTCATACACACACACACACTATCAGTATTTTATAATTGATTCTTTTAACTCTATCGAAAATCAAGAAAAAGATCACCCTCCTTCCCAGTACAATTTCACTATTTTCTATTTATCTTCTAAATATGTTCATTGCTAATTGAATCCTTAATTTCTTTGTTTTTTAATTCCGTGGATCACAAACATACTTTGAAAGAAATATATAGTAAATTATTTGGTCTTTACTATGTTTAACCTCGTGTTTTTTCAGTACGCTAAAATATCATATTTTTATTTTATAGATATCAAACAGTGTGCCTTTGTATATAGAATTGAAAGACCTAATGCCGAATTACCAATTTCAACATCATAATCATTAATGGTAATTTTTTAACAGTTAACTTTACGATGAATACATTCTTCGTTGATTTTTCAATTTATAAATTTATGTAATTAGGTCTATATATTCAGTGTTGGGCTAGTCATTAGGAGAGTTTGGGCAAATATTCTCTCTCACTCAATAAAAATAAGAATTGTATGTTCCTAATTTATTTCGAGAACTGTATAGTGTGGCTGCCCTTAACCTTTTAGAAATAAATAAGACAACCTGTACTGAAGACACTACTGTACATTTGTTTACTAGCCAAAAAGGACTTGTTCTAATAATGTCATGTGACCACGCAGCTTTCTGATGTCCTACTGTCCTGGACGAGAAGGTCTTGCTAATCAGACCTTACCAGAATGTACGAACATATAGACTCGATAGAGTTCTGAAATCTGAATCCCTAGCCGAATAGAAACCCTGTACCCGTACTGACGACTCACATTCTCGCTGAAGGAAAGGAGTTCGAGGACACAAGACAATGCTACTGGCTGACCAGCAACTCTTAACTTCTGACAAGATAACTGTGGTTCACCCATTCCTGAACAAGTAGCAATCCTGACTAGTGACCGGATAGCCGAGGTGGACGAGTTCCTAGAAACCAGAAACTTCTGTCAGGCCGTCCTACTAGGTGAAAATTATATAAAAACCCGTTAACTGTTGCCACTTGACCTGATATTTTGTTGAACAAGTTGCAAGATGAATAGTTTCACTGTTGACTGACGCCTGCTAGCAGCATATGGGCCGAGCCCTCGAAACAACAGCCACAGCAGGTATGACGGGCTATTCCAGATAGCCATACTCCTTTAACCATCCAGCATTGCCTTGCCTTGATGTCACAAACACCGCAGATTTAGCTTTGGTTACAGATAAAATCTCCAACCTATATTAGAGTCATTTGACTTCAGCAAACGTAAAACCTCTATGTTAACGTTCTTATTGTGATAAACGGCCTTTAGTCTTAGGTTGGATTCAATATAAGACAGTTAAGCCCTATCATAACTTTGAAAATTGATAATGATTTCCAAATATTAAAATTAAGCGAATAGAGAAAAAAAAATATTTTTTTAACTTCACTTTTGACGAAAGATAATTTTTTCTTTTCTGACTCAATGCTATTTTTAAAACCTATATATCTTTATTTATTATATTTTACTTTACTCTTCCTTTTCAAAATGCTCAAAAATATATATATTATAAAAAAATAAGATTGTCTGCGTTTTTTTTTTTTGTTTTTTTTTTGAGATAAGTGTTTATTTGCTTGTAGAGGAATTATTAGTCATTTGCTTGATCTTGAATGTGATATTGCAGTCGTGGTAGAAATAATAAAGCTGTTCAAATCCATATCTGCTAGTTATTTTTAAATTAAACTTATAAAATACATAATCTGAATAAGTATTGACTGATTTAAGGCGTAAAGAAAATGAAAGACTCATCTACTTAAAAAGTTTGAGCCAGCCAATGAGAAACAAAACCAACAGGTTTATATAGAGAAAAGCCGCGACGTCTGGCGGTCACTTTACAGAATATTTAATTCTAGAAATTCCAATTTTAAGGATTTTAAGAAGATATTTTTTCTGTTCTGACTTAATGGTATATTAAAAGTCTGTAAATCTTAATTTATTATATTTTAATTTACTCTACCTTTTAAAGATACTCTAATATGTATATATTAAATTATATATATAATTATAATTCGTTAATAATTCAGACTGTGTACTTTGCATGTATTGACAAGATGTCAATAAAATTATTTTAAATTTTAATTGTCTAGAAATCACTGGAGCATCTCAGTGCCATCTAAGCCGCTACCAGAGGTCTGAAAGTGTCCTTGACGACTAACTCTTTTGATTCACATCTCAAACAGGTTAGATTTTACTACCTTTAGAAACATCAATTTATCCAATTTTATCAACTACAACTTTACGAAGGTGTTGGTTGATCTACAGCAAGTTGTCTCTGTCCAGGAGGCGTGGCCGTTAAGAATCCCGGTCACGCTCAGCCAGATGCCCTTCCCAAGAAAGACATCTCACCTGCTGTTCACCGCAAGAAAAGAACACAGCGAATCAACCAACGACGACTCCTGTGAAGTACCGGCTCACACACTGGAAGACCAAATCAGCGCCCTGCCAACAAACGTCCTCTCTGTGTGACCTCTTCACCAGGAAATACACCATTTACTACAAATTGTTCCAAAGAAGTGGAACAATTTTCTTTTCTCTTTTTTTTTTCTTTTGGCACTAGCCACTATTTAACTCTTTCTAATAAAATAATTTGAAAATATATAGTCTCAATATTATTATTTCTAAAGATCCTTTTTAATAACAACTAACAGTGATAAATAAAACAAATATTTATTTGAATTTTATTAGAAGCACTTTACATGTAACTATTTAGATAGAACCTTAGAGAAATAGGTAGGAATAGTAATATTACTCTCCAAAATTCAGTATAGTTTTATTTATAAAAATCAACGTGAAAATACTTTTATAATCCATTTTTAATGCAAAAATATTTTTATTTTTCAATATTATATATTTTTATTCATATTATAAAATATAAATTTGTTTATCGATATACTTCTAAACTACTATGGCAATTATCAAATTTTGAATGGTGCTTCTTTTAATCCTTGGTTTATTTCAGGCCAATTTTTATTTTCAGAAATAACATTTCATATCAATTTTATTTCCGAAGTTTCACTCAAGTATTTTAATAATTGAAAGTTTAAACAAGGTTCATAGAGAAAAATAATTATAAAATGAGAATAGCTAAAAAAAAATAAAATTTTAGAAATAGCAATCTCGCTTTATTTATATAATCCTTTACACTAGCCATATTCCTATTTTTGTTTTCAATTTATAAATATACAAACATCTAGATTTAGTCTGATTTAATGAAATATAAGTGATATTTCTTCTTGTTTTCTGAATGTATTTATTTTAAATTCAGAGTTCCATGTTTGATATACGGTCTTCGCATTCCTAGCTTTTCTTAATATTTAGTACTCATTGTGATTTCTTCTGGGCGTTTATCTTTTATTTTCTTTGTTATTTATTTTATCCTTTTTAATACAATTTCAAATATATTACCTTATTTTGATCTTTTAAAAACCATTTTTTACATTTTCCTCCATTTCCGTCAGTTCACAAATCTTGATATCAAGTTTTCAAAATAAATGCAGAGGGAAACTTGAAGTCTTAATTTTTGAATTTGAAAAATAATTCAGACTTTTGGACGGTAAAAAATTATATTTTCTATTATTTTTTTCAAATTTGTATTTAAATTTTTATATACCTTTCGACCAGACATACACACGTAAAAATGAGTGTTTTTTAATCGGCTTGTTCAATTATACCAGCGTTGCATGCGTGCAAATTTTGATATTTATAAGTGGCCGTGATGGGTGTGAACAGCATAGAGGATATAATTCATATATTCCCCTTTGAACGAACAAAAATAGGTGCAACCGTTTCAATTGCACATTGAACAGCTGGAGTTCCTTAAAGGTGTGGTCGAGATAGTCGGGAATGGACTAATTTTTATATTCCGTTCAAATGCTGTGATCAATATATTTCCATACAGTATTGGACCAACTTCCGATAGTTAAAAAAAGTGTCGTTCTCCGAGGACAATACGTGTTTACCTGCCATAACTTCCACCACCCAATTCAAGAATAGACGCTAGTTTGGCAGCATTTGATTTATAAAACTCCTCTGGCTAAAAATTTAATATATAACTAGCCGAATGACCCGGGCAACGCCCGGGTTTTACCCGATTAAATGTTTTTATTCAAATACTATTCGTTACAATTATAAATTGGCACCGTGGATGTCACTTTTGTGAAACGTCCCGCTCCAAACTTTGTGTGTTTTAAAAATATAAAAATAAAAATGTAAATTTTCACAACGATATTTGAAAATTATTATATTTTGATTTTCAAATACTATTCGTTACAATTATAAATTGGCGCCGTGGATGTCACTCTTGTGAAACGTCCCGCTCCAAACTTTGTGTCTGAGAAGCGATATTTTTATAGAAAGATGATCTAGATTTTGTTTTATGCTCGAATGAATGTTTTTTCTGTTAAAATTTTGTTCCTGCGTACACAAAAAAAATGAACTGGTTTCACCCGTGGTCTCTGCTTTTTGGAATTTTTCCCGATATAATTTTGTATCTGATAATCAAACATAATACAGCAATATTGTCATCATCATTTTCTGACTAAAAAACAACTTTTAATGCCCAGAACCTGTCAATTTCAAATTTTCTTGCCTAAAATGCGAAAAATACCTCTTACAGATTTTTCTCTATGTCCTCTTAAAACACGTTTTACATGTACATTAGGTCAGCTGATATTACTTCCCATCTTCACCGCTAGAGGCGCTGCTTGCGAGCGAAAGGGCATATTTGCAACGCAATTTGCAATTAACTCGAATAATATTCGGGATAGAGACCTGATATTTTCACTATAAGTTTTTTCCAGATTCTAATATATATATACTGTTATAATATTAGTCAGATTAGTTACGTATTGTGGACGTGTATAGCCGACATAGAAACACATATACATCATACACTGACGTTTATATCAATTTCAAGAATATGGTAAATGCCTTGAGCATATGTTTTTGGATATATAAATAGATTCTCCCCCTCTCTCTCTCTCTCTTGTATTGCTTTCCTTTGGGCGCCAGTGTCCTTGGCGGGACATCGCGCTTTGTATTTACAGTTGAATTTAAGTTGAATACACTGACGTTTATATATATATATAGGGATAGATTAATAAAAATAGTTTTCAAACCTTTATTAAAAATCACTTAAACGAAGAATTATAAATTATATATTTATATATATTTTTTCTCAGTTTACAGGTGTTATCTTCGACCATTGCTCGCGAGTCACAGTGTCCTGGCTATTAACACATGACGAGTTGAAGGATAGAGGTGCTCTCCCTATCCCTAGATACCTTTCAGAAATGCAGATGTTATTATTTGATAAATATATATTATATTTTATGAGATGAGAGATATAGAAAAAGATAAGCAAATTGCCAAGATAATTATTGTTTCAAATTGTTATTGATAAATGACAAATAAATTCATAGATATAAATGTGTTAAAATTAAATAGGCAGGTTTGATAATTGTATATTTACGGAAGATGTAAAATATTTAATGAAACATATAAAAATTTATCAATCAATTGCTCACATCAAATCATACTAACTTTGAAATCCATTATGATCGTTCCCATCGCTGCTCTTATTTTAAATCATATAAATATAATAAAACTGAGAATGCCTCGGACCTTGAGTCTGTTGGATTATGCTCTGCCAGTAGCATAGAAATTCCATCTATGCCTTCTTTCTGTGGTGAATATTGTTGCACCAAGTTGCAGCATTGTAGGGTCGTCGACCCCGGTTTCTTCCTTCATGGTTTTATACACGTTTCACGAGCGGGTTTCCATAGTCAAAGCAAATAAATAAAAGTAAATAAATAATATTAAATGAACATAAATTACCTTTTAAAGTTATTACGTTTATTCATTCGTTCAAAATGTATAGTAGCCTGTGGTTTCTTGAATCGTGGTATTGTACGCGTGGGTGATGAAAGGGAGGATTTCGTCCCAGTTCTTCTGGTCTGTAATTACATACATGCTAATCATGTTTATTAGAGGTCTATTTAGCCGTTCAGTTAGTCCGTTAGTCTGGGGGTGGTAGCTCGTTTTGAAGCAGTGTTTAACCTTTCACATTTTCATGACCTCCTTCATCAAATTGCTAGTGAACTGTTAACCTCTGTCGCTAATCAGAAACCTTGGGGCCCCTTGATGTAAAAAAGGTTGTTCGATTAAAAATGTAGAGACTTCTTTCACTGTTGCTTCTGATACTGCACGATGTGAGATGGCACGTCTTTACAAATTCTGAAACATGCTTCAGCATGGAAGGGCCAATATTATTTATTCTTCAAACGGTATGTGGATCTGCCGACGTCCAGTGGCCATTCAGCATATATTTGTGGAAGTGACTCATGATTTCTTTCCTTCTCTTCTTCGGCACTACAAGAAACCATGCTCTGCCTTCAGGGTTTGGGTTATTCTTATATAGACATGCATTTTCTTTTTTAAAATTCTATGTTATTGCTCGTTTGCTTCCTTTAAGGCTTTTCTTAACATTTTCTATGAATTTATCCTCTTCATTTATTATCTGATTCAAAAATAGTCGTTCATAATCTTCGAACCAATCCCTTTCAGATAGGGGTCTTCTAGATAAGCCATCCGCATCCAAATGTTTTTTACCCGATTTGTGTATTATATCAAAATCGTATTCCTAAATTTTCAGTGCGCATCTTGCATTTGCGTCTACCTGTTGGATCTTTAAGATTTTTCAGCCAGCACAATGCGTGATGGTCTGTAATTATCTTGAAGTGTCTTCCATATAAGTAGGGTCGAAAATTTGATATCGCCCACACCACAGTCAAACATTCCTTATCAATTATCAATTATTTTATTTCCAAAGCGCTATATCCCGCAAGGGATACTTGCGCCAAACAAGAAGAAAAGTTTTCGGTAGTTGAATAATTTTGCTCAGATTTACTTAGAGTTCGACTCAAATATGATATCACCTTCTCTTCCCCACTGATAATTTGGACTAGTGTTGCACCTAAGCCGATGTTAGAGGCGTCTGTATTATTTTGGGTGTTTTCATTTGGATCAAAGTGACCCAAAATTGGCGGATTTATCAGAACTCTTTTTAAGGTTTTGAAATGCTTATGCTTGATTTTCTGTCCAGGTAAATTGCACATTTTTCCTGATGAGTCTTGTCAATGGGTCAGCAATTAATGAGAAATGTTTAATGTATTTTCTATAATAGGAACACAATCCTAGGAATGATTGCACTTCTTTGACCTTCTTGGGCTGAGGAAAATCCCTAACGGCTTTGATATTATATTCAGCCGGTTTTATACCCTGTTGGTTGGTTATATGACCAAGGATCTCAAGCTCTTCAAAAGCAAATCTGCATTTCTTGTCTTTCAGCATCAAATTAGATTCACTAAAACACATTTTAAGACAGTTTCAAGTCTTCTAAGGTGAGATGGAAAGTCTGAGCTGTATATGATCACATCGTCCAGATAACTAAGGCAAATCTGCCATCTTAGATTTCCAAGCACTTATCCATATTCCTCTCGAAAGTAGAAGGGGCGTTACATAGTCCAAAAGGCATGACTTTGAATACATATAATCTGTGGTCGTAGTGAAAGCTGTCTTCTCCTTGTCTTTCTCTTCAATTTCGACTTGCCAATATCCCGTTCTAAGGTCTATTGCTGAGAAGTAATTCGATCCTTGGAGAGTATCCATTACGTCATCAATTCTTGGGATTGGATAAACATCCTTCACTGTTACCTCATTTAATTTTCTATAGTCTACACAAAATCTGAACTTACCAACTCTCTTTTTGACCAGTATTAAGGGGAAAGACCAGGGACTTGAAGATGGTCTAATAATGCCTTCTTTGAGTATTTCATCAATTTGATCTTTTATAATGTCCCGCTCTTTGGGGCTCACCCTATATGGTTTTTGCTTTATCGGTTTTGCATCCTCTGTGTCGATCCGGTGTTTTGCCAAATTAATCCTGCCTAACCTCGGCGAAAACAAATCAGCATACTTAATCAAAATTTGTTTTAACTCCTCTTGTTTTTTAGGTGGTAAAATTTTGTTTATCTGAAATTGGATTCGTCATTTTCAATTTTCTCTAACTCCTCTATGAAATTAACCTCTGCAGGAAGGCTCCCATAAGCTAATGTTTGGTATATTATAATTTTTGAAGGTCGAGGATAAGGGTTTGATATCCAGATATGAGTGTTCCTATCCATGACAGTAAGCAAACTTCTTGCCAATCGAAGACCATTTGTTTGAATCATTCTGCTGTTCTCTTCGATGACATATTCGCCATCCTCTACTTCTATTGAGGCCTTAATCAATCTAATAGACAGTTCAGGTATAACAGTATCATCGACGCTTTTTATATTTTTAGTTCATAATTGCTTATGTCAGGTTATTCGTCAGATCGTATTTTATTATTTCTTTTTTGCAATCTATTTTCGCGTCCATTTTCTTAAGGAAATCTTTTCCAAAAATTAATGTTCTTAAATGAGTTTCCAAGATCACAAATTTATGCGATAATGTCTTTTCGTCAATATTTATATTTAACAATATACTTCATACAATGTCTAATATTTTTATCGACTTCTGCACAGGTTTTTGCGAGTTTACTTATACCATGGCCTGTATCGAGGGCCGTTCTGAGGTCGACCACTGATAGTTCAGCGCCTGTATCAACCAAAGCTTCAAAGGTCCCTATCTTGTATACATGAATTTTTAATTTGTATTCAGGGTCCAACTTCTTGATTCCATTTATGGTCGACTTGCTTTTGATTGACAGATTCAGACGCGACGCTTAGTTTAAATCTTCCAGCACGCAATATCTATTCCGGGTAGGAATATTTGTGTGTGTATTATGACATACATCAGCATAAGGCCGAGGTCCTGATTTCTATGATATTTCATTTATTTGGAATTTCTCTTCGACCTTCTCTTGGGTAGCTGTTGAATCCTCTTCTAGGATTTTTACAAACTTAACCCTAGAATAACGGGCCACGTGCCCTGGCTTGTTGCACATGAAGCAGATTTATCTTCCATCTTCCGTCCTATTTTTGCTCACTTCTTGGATTTTATTGTATGTGTTTCTCTGAAGGTTTGGTTTCAGCACACAGTTTGGATTATAAGGACGTCTAGGGTAGAGGGCTGGGGCAAGTTGTTTCGATACTGCCTGGGAGTAGGACGGGAGTCGTTTTTGTAGTATTTGGAAACAGGGACCTGGAAGTGGTCTGGTAGTTTCGTGTGGCAGTCGGCGGCACGTACCTCGATTGTTTTTGGGGTCTATAATAGCGTGGACCGTTATATAGGCTTCTGGATTTTTGCACACATTCCCTATACTTATTTTCAAAAGAATCCATTTTCTTGCACACGACAATAAGTTTATCTATTGTTTTAGGAGGGTTTTGGTAGAGCGCGAATGAGTACTCTTTTTTTAAGTCCTCCAATAACATGTTCAATTTCGTTTCTTCTTCCATTGCCGGGTCAACCTTGTTGCACAACACTAGGATGTGTTCCGCGAACCTGATTGCTGGTTCATTCCAGTGTTGCATTCTTTTAAGCTTCATTCTTAATTCTTCTTTATTAGCGTCTAAGGAAAAATCTTGAATGAGGCGGATTTTAATATTTTCCCAACTCGTGAAAATAGCTTTGTGCAAATTCAACCAGGTTTTGGCGCTTCTCCGTCATGTTCATGGCGGCATAACGCGCAATTATGTAGCCTGCCCAATGGTAGAGGAAACCAATCTCTTCGAGAGATTCTATCCATGGGCGAGGGTCTTCTGTCCCGTTTTACCTCGGAAATTCTATATTGGGGTTCAAAGCAACTGGATCGGAACTAACATCTTTACCAATTGTTGCACCAAGTTGCAGCTTTGTAGGGTCGTCGACTTCGGTTTCTTCCTTCTTGGTGTTTTACACGTTTACCGAGCGGGTTTCCATATTAAAATCAAATGAATAATATTAAATGAGAATAAATTATTTCTTAAAGTTATTACGTTTATTTATTCGTTGTCTTCCTCTTAGGTCGCGATCTGCTGTCCGCGTCCAGTGCTTCTCTCGCTCCAATAAGCAATTAAGATATATGTACAATAAAATATATTACAAAATGAATCAAACTATAAAAGGAAAATATGATAATCAAAATAATATGTTTTTAATAAAAATAAATAAATACAGGGTGATCCAAAAGTCCCGCACAACTTTAAAAATTAATAACTTCGCGAATATTTGCGCTAGAGCAATGCGGTAAACACCATTGTGTTCAGGATGCAATGGGATTTTTTATGACAAATAATGAAAATTTCGAAATTGATTTTAGTTAAAAATTTATTCGCTAGATGGCGCTCTACCAGAATCAGATATTCAGCGGCTAAATTGTTTGATAAATTGAAAAATATAACTGATCGACACGTATTTTTATTTTTGAATACCAGGAAAGAACCCTAATAATATCAAATGATAAAATAATAAAACACCATTTCGCCAAAAGTTAGAAGAAATGGTTAACGATTTTTAAATACAATCTGAGATATGTAAAATAGGTATATGCAAATTAAAACATGTAGCAAAAAAAAAAAGATATTTTAGATGCGGTTTGCTGGAATCCTCTCAGCTTTTTAAATTTTGAAAATAATAATTTTCTATTTTTTTAAATTCAACTTTCTCTCAGTATCGATTATATTTATTTTAATTCATTTGAAAAATATTTATCTATCTCTGATGATTTATTTTACTCTGGAATGCGCCGTTGTTGTTTTTGTCGTGTCCAATAAAGAGCCTCAGATTGTCCATGCATCTCTATCACTGCAGCAGCAGCATTGTCCACTATCTTGGGTGTGTAAAGCAGCTGCTCTGGGTCTATGTCAATTTTCTGCAAGGCTGCGGGCATGAGAATATGTGGGTAGGTCTTAGTACCACACCAGGACAGTTGTTGCATGTTCTATAGGTTCTTGTGCCATCTGGATGTATTGTCATCCTTTATAATGTTTTGTTCTAAATCTTGTTATATTTTTGTCATTTTTCTCTCGGAGTTTATTTACATTTTGATCTTTTCTTATTTTTTGTTTAATTATTTTGTATTTTGCAAAAGCATTAGCGTCAAATAATGACATTTGTTCTTTCCTTTGGCTCAACTTTCTGGCTTCTTTTGCAAATTCAACTGCCATTTCATTACCCCCGATCCAAACACTGGCAGGAATCCATTGTAGAATGCAGTTATTCTCCAATGATATCAGTTGAGTAGTAACGAGTGTATTTTCTGTGTGATTATAGTATTGCCCTTCTGAATTGCTTCTAGATCGGATATGAAGTCGTTGTACGGTATATTATAATTTCTCCTGCTTGATGCAGGGATGGTTGGTTCAGGCATACATCAAGAGCTTTCCAGATAGCTGTCAGTTCACAAGTGAAGTTTGACGAAATCTTTCTTGCTCCTTCTTTGATTTTGATGTATGTTCCATCTTGCAGTATTATGTTAAAATTCCAGCCCCTCCATTACTTATGGTAAGGTCTGATGATCCATCTGTATATGCTGTTAAATAATTTATCTGATCGCATAAACCAATTGTGTCAGGTCCTTTCTTTTTAAGTATGTTTTTGTTCTCTTTTTTTTTTATTGCAGGGTTCATTCAGGTTAAGATTGATGATTACATTTGATGGCAATGGGGTAGGAAATATTGGTTATTCTCGAATTTGAAATTCATTATGTTTCATTTTTATGCTCTTTCTAATATTGTTGTTGTACTGAAGTGTGGAAGATCTTTTGAGCCTTTCTTTTTGTGTCCAGTTTAAATAGGTTCTATGGGATATGTGTTCGGTTTCTTTAGTTTTTTAGCTATTGGTGAATTTTATTGTTTTTTAATTGTCTTCTGCTTTCAAGTAGGTCTAGACCACATTCTCTCTGAATTTTCTAATTGTTGGTATTTGAAATAGAACCAGTTAATTTGGCCGCTTTTGCTTGAACACTGTCTAGTCTTCTTTTTAGTGATGAACTTGAGGGAACCGAAACAGGTGTTGCACATTCCATTATTGGCCTTAATAAGGTGATATATGTTGTTATGAGAATTTTGGGTTTTGCTCCCCAATTTGTTCCACATAGCCTTCTCAGAATGTTTAGGTTTCTGGTAGCTCTATTTGAGGTGCTAATTATGTGTTCTGTAAATCGCAATTCCTCATCAAGTATCACACCTAGGTAATTTGCAGATCAAATTTTATCAATTATATGATTGTTTATGCTTATATCGGAGTTGAATTCATGCCTTTTTCCTGTCAGTGAAGGAGACCTATAGGTTTGTGTTTATTGGGTTTATTGTCATTTTGAGTTTCATTGCCCACTTCTCCAGTCCTCTCATTGATGTGTTCAGTATTTTCTGATATTTCTTTACTGCTACTTGTGTGCCATATGGCTATATAATCTGCATAACAGGCAACTTTTGTGTCTTCAGTGAGGATGGATGTTGTTAAGGTTGTGTCGTAATTAGATGTACAACAACTCAAACTTGACCATGACTCTTTTTTTAGCTCTTATTCTTTTCGTTTGGCCAACAACAAATGTCCAATTTATATACACATATATTTTTACATAATGAGGCTTTAAATAATACAAATAATATTCTTCTATTTACATAAACAACAGTTAACATATAGCGAGATGAGTAGAGGACTGAGCACAGATCCCTGAGGTACACCAGCCCATGTTCTTCAGTCCTTGGAAAATGTTCCATTGACCCGAACCTTCATCCTTCTTCCCCTTAAGAAGTCTGTAATCCAGATTATGGTTTTTCCTCTTACTCCGATGTTGTGCAGCCTTTCAAATAATTTATACACTCGATAAAAAGCTGAGGTCTTATCCAGGATACGGCCGTTGTCTTCATTGGCGGTTTTTCCTAGAAATCTATTATTGATTGACAGAAGTAGAACAGTTTATCAGTTGTACAGAGTCTGAATCTTTAGGCAGTTTGGTATAAGTTTATTTTATTATTGTTAGTGAGCCAGACTATGAGCCTAGAGTGGATAATTCATTCTGTTATTTTACAAAGTATGCTGGTGAGATCAATTGGCCGATAGTTCTTGTATTCCTTGGCATCTTTGTTTGGTTTCAGTATTGGCACTATAATTGATATCTTCCAATTCTTTGGTAGTTTACCAGTTTGCCATGAAATGTTCAGCATTTGTAGGAGTTGATTTTAGCTTTGTCTCTAAAGTGTTTAATCATTTAACCAAAAATTAGATTATCTCCTGGTGACCTCTTGGATTTAACTTTCTATTGATGAGTTTAGCTCATTCAGTGTGAAGTCTCTCGAGTAAATATCTTGTTGATGGTAATTTCTTGCTTGTTTAACTAACCTGCTTTTATTATTTTTTAGAGTCCTGCCTTCATTTGTATAGCTGAGTCTGGAAGTGCTTGAAAAATATTCAGCAAATATTTCAGCCATCTGTTTGTTTGTTCTCGCTATTCATATCGGTTAGAGTATTGGAGGATCAGTGTTGGTTTTGATTGTTTTATAACACTAATTATATTCCAGTGATGGCTTTCCTTTGTTGGATCCATTTTTTCGCAGAATTCTGCCCTTTTTACTCTCTCTCTCTTGTTTGAATATCCAAATTTCTTGTTCTATTTTGTGACTAATTTCAATGAGTTACTTTATGATTTCTTCTGTTTTATTTGTTTTAAAAGGTTCATTGATATTGTCTCTCTCTGCAATCGATATTTTTATTGCCTCGATATTGTGGTCCTTCCAGTAAAGTATTCACAGGTCTTTACGTCTACCTCTAGGTATCGATACTTTTTCAGCTTTGGATATGTTCGAAGAGAATTTTTCCAATTTTTTGTCAATCGTTCTGTGACTTAATTCTTCGTTGCACAGTTCTTCAAGCTTTTCTGTGAATTTTTTTCCAGTGTTCTTTTATTCTGTTGGAAATTCTCAATTTTGAATTTTAGGGTTGTTAAAATTGGTCTGTGGTCACTGATTGCACTTTTCAGAATTTTCCATTGTGTTGTGGGTGCGATGTTGTAATTTATCGTTGTGATGTCTATTGCGGATTCTGTGCCTGTAAACTTGGATAGATAGGTGTTCTTTTCGTTATTTAACGGTGTAAGGTCGAGGTCGGTTAGCATGCCCTCAACCTGCTGACCTTTGTTATCCTGGACAGGTGATCCCCAAGTTGGTCTTTCGGTGTTAAAATCACCAAGTATGATTGCGATATCCGAAGACGCTTCACTTAATGTCTCTATCAGGCCTGTATTGATGCTAGTATTATCGTGGTGATAAACATTTATGATTGGAATTGTTTTATCTGTAAGATAGATTTCTATTGACTGAGCTTCTGTCGTGATTTCTCTAGGCTTACTCTGATTATAGGCGATTTCTTTAAATATGATTTCTAAGGTTTTAATCAAAACGGCAAGTCCTCCTCCGAATTTTCCCGGTCTGTCCTTTCGTAGTAATATGTACATTGTTGTCACAGAGAAGACAAGTCAGCTCTTTATTTTCCTCTGGGTACCATTTATATTGAGTTGTAGTAGATTCAATTGTGTCCTCGTAGTAGATTTCTAATCATGAGCTCGAGCTGCAGCTCCTGACGCGGCGGTTACCCGGACGCGGTAGCATTACTGGAGATATCAGTTTTGCTCTTCATTTGAAAATGGGTGCCGTTGCAACGTTAGTCATCTTGGAAACGAACCAGAATTTGGTCAAATATTCCAAGGGTCCAGGGGAACCGCAAGGAGGTGTGGTCGGACTTCTCCCCTTCCCCCTGGAATGCCGTCACTACAGGATAAAGCACTCTTGGTGAACTTTTTAAATTGTGATTCAGAATCTGCCACTGAAGCTTTACGAGCGTTTCGTTCCTTTAAAGATATTCGAAGCGGTAAAGGACCCATGAGTTGCTACTCTCTAAAGCGATTGATAAAAAGTTTTAAGGAAACGGGATCTCTGGAAGCAAAACCTCGGAGTGGAAGACCATCGACATGCAAGTCAGTGGCTGTTACGGTTTTTCAGAATGCTGAAGCTATTGAAACGTTATCCACGTATGGAGAAGTAAGTGCTCGACAGGTTTCTCGACAAACAGGGATTTCGTATGGAACAGTTTGGAGAGAACACACATTTAGGATTTTTCTATAAAATACCCTAACAAAATTCAAAGTTTTCACGAGTTGAAAGTGTGCGATTTTGAGAAGCGTCAAGAATTCGCTGCATGGGTTTTCCGGCAAATTGATATTGATGAAAACTGGCTGTCAAATGTTCTAAGAACAGATGATGCTCACTTTTATCTAAAGGAGGAATTTAACATTTAAATCTGCCTCATTTTGGCAACAGAAAACCCTAGGATTTACAGAAATACCACTTCATCAGCACAGAGTTACAGTTTTGTGTGGGTTCACTTCTTCTTTTATTATTGGGCCATTTTTCTTTGAAAAAATCAATGGAAGAATTTTAAAAACCGTTTTTTCTAACTGGTGAACGTTATGTTCAACTTTTGAGAGAAAAGGGTATTCCCATATTGCAGGACAGAAAAAGCACTAAGCGAAATAACATTCATGCAAGATGGAGGACCTCCTCATATCTCCCGCGGTGCCAAACAATTGCTGAAGGATACGTTCGGTGAAATTCGTTGATAAGTCGCCACTTTATATACCAGTGGCCTCCAATATCACCAGACTTGACGCCCTACAATTTCGGTTATGGGGGTACATTAAGTCTCGTTTTTATCGATGCCGGCCTACCACATTGGCCATGTTGAAGGCTTCTATCAGATGGCACGTTTTATAAATTTCAACTATTTAATTGTGACCCTTCTGTCATCTATCGTCTGCAGGCGGTGTTTGAGAATGAAGGGCGCCACATTGAGCAAGGATTGTGACCTAATACAAGAGAGAAGGCAGTTACCTCATGTGTTATATTTTGCAGCTCTTTGTTTTGGGTTATGGAATAATAAATTCTGTCCTCACATCTTAACTCATTTTTTTCTGTGAACAATAATATTTTGTTTGTGATTTGCCCACATCTTATATTATGTCGTGCAGGCCAAAGTGATATAACTTCTCGAATAACACTGGTATACACAATTTTATCCCTTATGTTTAGTCTATCGCTTTTCGCTCATTAGAAGAAATAGCATAAGGAATATTCTCTGTATCCCCCCCCCACCCCCCCCCCAACTTTAGAAATTTTGCGCAAAAAATAATACAAAATGATTTTACTACCACGTTTTTTCAACGCAAAAGATCGATTTAAAATGATTTTTTTAGGAGATACATTCTCAAAATTATGTACAGTATAATAAACAATGATAACATTTGACAAACCCATAGGATATTTGGAATAAAGTACGACAAATATATTTTGTCACTCCCCTTTATATTTCATTTTTGGATCACGACAAATATCCAGTTAAATAGTCAAGTGTCGCCAATTAGTCAAGAAACTATACATTCCTTATAGCACGAAATCCTATTAGTAGTGCCATCATAATTTTTGGTACTATATTAACATTTCAAAAATCGTGTATTGATATCAGTAGTTATTTTCAAACATTCAATCTATTTCAAAAAAACTCCATCTAAAATATAAATATTTTTTTGCTACATGTTTTAATTTGCATATACCTATTTTACATATCTCAGATTGTATTTAAAAATCGTCAACCAATTCTTCTAACTTTTGGCGAAATGGTGCTTTATTAATTTATCATTTGATATTATTAGGGTTCTTTCCTGGTATTCAAAAAGGAAAAATACGCGTCGTTCAGTTATATTTTTCAATTTATCAAACAATTTGGCGCTGAATCTCTGATTCTTGTAGAGCGCCATCTAGCGAATAAAGTTGTAACTAAAATCAATTTCGAATTTTTCATTATTTGCCATAAAAAATCCCATTGCATCCTGAACACAATGGTGTTTACCGCATTGCTTTAGCGCAAATATTCGCGGAGTTATTAATTTTTAAAGTTGTGCGGGACTTTTGGATCACCCTGTATATGATTTAAATTTTAAATATATTAAAAATAATATTATAAATAATTTTAAAAATACGCGCATTATTCATGATGCAATTATATACCTATAATATCTCTTTTTATAAGACCGGTAGTTCTCAATAAAGCTGTATGTGTGTGATATCTAATTCTTCAATAGCGGTAGCTGAACTATTTATTTTCTTATTCTAGTGCATTTTTTTAGTAAAATCCTTTGTAAAAATAATTTATTAAGCAATTAAATATTTTGTATTTTTTAATTCATATTTACCTTATATTTTTGATAATTTCTAAAGGTCAATATATATTCTACAGAATGCCTAATGGTTCTATAGAATAACTAAGAGATGTTTTTATAATTCTAAAGGTCAATATATATTCTACAGAATGCCTAATGGTTCTATAGAATAACTAGGAGATGTTTTTATAATTTCTAAGGTCAATATATATTCTACAGAATGCCTAAAGGTTCTATAGAATAACTAGGGGATGTTTATAATATTTGAAAATCACTTCGTATTTTGCCTTCAAAATAAATTTCTGCTGAATAAATTTCGAATCTCTCTTCTCACTAAAAATTATATTATGTTCAAGGAGTATGGGCTAGGCAGAGTTAGAATTTAAAAAATATATATATATTTGTTTTGATTTTTCAGTCCAATATTAAAAATACAAAAAATAATCATAATAATATATATATATATTAGGGTGATTTCAATGATAATGATTGTTTTTAATTTTAATTGCACTTATAACAAATACAGAATTATAATTACGTATGACTCTATTTAAAATAAAACAATTTTATGACTTTGCTGCAATGCTAGATTAATGTGAGGGCCTGGCTCATCAGTGGTGAACCTTCCGGCGCTTTCTCCAATTTAATCTACAAACCGCTTTACTATTGTTCTGGATTGAGTTCTTATATAACCTTAACATACTATTTAAAGCATTCAAATGGTGTGTTTTGAAACAAATTATGGATTTATGCTTCAGAATTGTAGTATATTGTATTAATATCTAAATTAAATATATAATGCATCAAACAATGCCTTCCGCAGAATTACAAATAATTCATTGTTTACATCTTTATCATTTATTAGGAGGTAGAGCCTCAGGCCCAATGTTGCAAATATCAAAAGTGGACCCCACCTGATCACTTTGCCATAAGGAAGACCAAAATATCGACAATCTTCTCTTCAGATGTCGCGCCTACCACGGTCGAAGTTTCCAAACAGCCCACCCTCCATAAGTTTTTTACTTCTGAAGACCTGCGAAATATCCCCAAGTACAAAATCAGACTGGCGATATCTGATAAACTGGATGTCCACCAATAGAAATTTGGTCTTATCAATCCGCAAAGTTGGGCAACTCCAGTACGTGGTTCCAGGCTTCCAGGTTACATCAAGAGAGAGAGAGATAGCGTGGGTAGTTGTCTTGGACTTGTTAAGAAACTTCAGGCTTCAAAAAAGTTTGATGGTGATAAAACAGCATGATCTTATCAATTCTGATCACTATAATACCAGGAAAATGACTTGTGCATTAATTAAATTGGTTTTGGACTGTGTGACATTTCATAGATTCTTTTATAAGACTCTTGTTGTTCACATCGAATTTTGCAGTATAGGCACAATATAAACAGATTATTTTTGTTGCGATAGTGATAAAACACTAGCTGCTCCTGTCTAACAATACGTATTTTAGAAAGGTAATGGTCCAAGGATGTTTCCAACCTTAAATCTGAACCTAAGAGTCATTTGTTCTGAATGTTTATCAAAAATCTCTCGTGGATTTGCTAAACTCAAAATGAGACAAATTTGCCGAATAAAGAAGCCATCAAGATGAAATATTTAGGTTTTGGCTAGTTTATTTTTGAAACAAACGACGTTTTATGAGGTTTTAAGTGATGGAGAAGGCTCGACTATTATAACCGATGATCAAACCTTACATTCTACAATTCAATTTCTTGATATTATATGTATTCACCTCTAAACCTCTACAGATCTATAAACGTGTTCCCTAATATTCATAGGATATTTATCTTCAAATCTATCTGGTGTTCTATGTAGATAAGATCTATTTGATAACCGTAAACAAAAGTGGTAGAAGTGTCAAACTGCATCAGATGCATTTTTCCATTTGTAACTATACTTATAGTTGCAAAGTTTTTTGCTAATATTGCTACAGGACTAAATGTTTAATTAAAGTACACACCATGACGCTGTTGAAGACCCTTTATGATATGTCAAGCTTCATATTTGTCAACTAACCATTTGGGTTACTCTGAACTGTGTATACCAATTTGCGAGGGATAGCTTTGCAACCTTATGGCAAATGTTAATCAATTCCTAAGTTATATTTTCTCTCGAATAATATATTTCGAATAATCCATAACGTCCTTCCCGAATTTACTGATTCTTCGAATGACTCAAGTAGACAATTTTCTGTCATATAAACTTCAGAAGTTGAAATGAAGTCATCAAAACCCTTGAACTTTGTCAGTTCCTGTGAACCTCTTTATTTGAACTTAAATGATCTTTCATTAATTTATTATCATACTAATCTTCTAAAGATGAGTTAGAATTTCGGTCCTCTTTACTTTCTTAATTTGTGAAACTATTTTTCGTAGTCAATCTTCTGGTTCATCTGAAGGTATTGTCCCTAATATCTCACAATTAACAAGAGGAATTTATTGAAATACCATATCTCGTGAAATTATAATAGTATTGAATTACTTTATCCATACCCTAAATCTCTCATCATTATCATATCCGATAACATTTATCTGCTTTGTTTTCCATTTTTCTGTATTTTAGACGAGGAATATGAACAATGTTGCACAATTGTTATAGTACTTCAATGTCCTTGCCGTCTCTACTATATTTCAATTTTTTTCTTGCACCCTCCATTTTGTTCTGGATTAAGGGAGCTGTTAATCTCTGAGTTATTCCATGTTTTCTTGAAAATGCTTACAATACATTGTTATCAAATTCCCCTCCTTTATCACTCGAAAATTCAATAACTGATTTCCTGAAGTCCTTTACAGGCATATCCCTTAAAGCTTTTGACTCAGATATGTTTGTCGCAGGATAACACATATCTAAACTTTGTGAAATAACCTTCGAAGACAACAAAATATCGAAATTACCTATAAGATTCCACACAAGCTTCACAAACATCTGCCGAGATTAATTATCCAGGTTTAGTGATCTTTGGTCTATTTTCGAACTTCAAACAATGTGTTTTTCTAAAGATACACGCCGCACACAATTCTTTGAACAATTTGATGTTCATATCTATTTGATGTTCCAGAATGGTTCTATTTATGAGTTTTGTTTGATGCTCAAAGCGCTCATGATATAACTTTAGTATAGTATCAATGGAAAGGCATTAAATTTACTTCTACTAGGTTATCCTACTTCAGATCCTTTATGTCACTTTTACAGAGACCTCCAATGACTTTGTCACGCATTACATTTTTGTTGCTAACTTCAACCAGCCTTTGAAGTTGACACAGAGCGACTGTTTCTATTTCTGTCCTGAATAGCTAGAACAGAAAATAAATATATTTTTATTTTCTAGACTACTAAACATCTTTTACTCTCCTATGATTTCTTTGTCATTAATTCTAGAAAAAAAAATTATAACCACATTTCCTATGGCAGGTAGCATTTTACCATTCTCCGTAGTTACACGTGTGGAGAATGGAAAGTCTCCAATTCTATAAAGTAATCCTGATTATTGATCAATAAACCACTCCTCTGAATTCTATTCTCTATAGAAAATAACTCATTTTTTACTACTTGCAATGCCATGGCAGCAAAGGTATTTTCCTTACTTCCAATTATTTTATCTTCTTCTCGCTAGGTGGCCTGCCATCCGAAATCTACTTTGGACTAAATTTATCAAATTATGACAGTAATTTTCACCCTTCTGAAGGTTCTTATTATATATATGAAGTTTATTTCAGTATTATTTTATGACTTTAACTGTGAGAACTTTTTACTTCAAAGAATCACTGACTCTGGACTTTCCTCGAAATTCACTCTCATAAAAATACAGTTGTGTGGTTATATTGTTCAGCTGTCTTCCTTCAGCAACAATTAACTTGATTCTGAAGTTCTGAGTCGTCAGGTAAATTATCCAAGATTTTGTATTCGAATATTTTTTTGAAATCCTTGTTTCCTTTTTAGTTTATAATTCTGAGTTCATTCCGCAAATTCTTGATCTTTGATACGTAGCTTATCATTTCTTCATGGGTTGACCATTTGAACTGATATATTTACAAACAAATTTCATAGATTTGATTCTCTCATGTTGCTTCAAACAACCTCTATAATTATAGCCCATGCTTCTTTTGAAGACTCAAACCTCATGGCTTTTACCATAGTTACTTCTGAGTTGATCAGAATCAACATAGCACAACTGTCAACTTTATCAAATTCCCGTAAATTATGAAATATCTCCTTCGGTCTTTTAAAAGCGATTGTCCGTTTTTCAAACAGCTTATCTTTTATGAACCACAAAAACATCCGCATGATAGTCAAGTGAAAACTTTATTTTATTATTTCATAATTTTCAAACTTACTTACCTCTTAAAGGTCTTATAATTTGTAGTTTTAAGGACATTCATTTCCGAAATTTTCTTTAATTTGAAATATGAAATTTAAATAAAATATTTTCATTCTGAAATGCATATTAACTGAAAATATAATAGAAAAATAATCATGCAGCTATGGTTTTCGTTGAACCTTTCTCTGAACGATCAAAAAAAAAACTTTTATAGGTGTACATTTCATAAATGTTTTACCCTGCGACAAAAACTCCGCCATCGCCAGACCGCCAGAGTTTTTTCCTACAGAATGGGCAGGTGTTGGCACCGTCACCTCAATCCAAAAATGGTACTTGTAGATGGTAATTTTTGATTTCTACAGTGATCTTTATTTTCTCGGAATGAAGGCCGAATGCAGATTCAGGGTTTCACTTAGGAGGGTAACATCTAGGAGCAGGAGTGCCACATATATGGATTTTTTGGTTATACTTTCTTTATTCAGGAAGAATGGTTTAGACCCACCAAGGAAAGACTAAACAATTCTTTCACTAAAATGTAAATGGTATTTGAGACCAAATATGGGTGAGTATTCTATAACGGGTGAAAAATATGTTTAATAGGGGTATAGGGACTCTTCTATACAATCTCCGAAGACAAAGATAGGATAATTACGAGTGTGTGACAAGAAACAAAAGGTAGAGAGGAATAGGTTCGGGTACATTTTAAAATAAGATTGATATATTAGAGCTGAATGTACACAATAATCAAAATTTCTAGAATTAGCGTCGTTTCCTCTTCAAATTATATCACAGAAACCAAAGATTCTTCTAAATTCTAGGTCTTCTGACAATTCTCTGTGACATTATTTCAACACAGCAATACAATTTTAAAACGAAAATCATGAAATTTCTCCTTGATGGCTTATGAAAGTGCTAAAAACGAGGAGAAAAAGTTTTCTTTATTAAAATATATGTTACGAGCTTTCGGGCAACCAAGCCCGTAACATATATTTTAATAATAAAACCTTTTCTCCTCGTTTTTAGCACTTTCATACAACAATACAATATTTTAGAATTCACCTATATAAAAAAGCCAACAATTATAAAGTTAAAATCATATTGTTATTATTAAAGATTTACAGGCATAGAAGATTAAGGGTATATATTCCGTGTTTCTAATTTAATTGTTGATAGTTTTATCATGATTGTTAGTATAGTTTTGTTTCATATTTCCAATTCAGACAAGAAAAACGCTTCAAAAGTTAATATTCAATATATTTGTTATATATCAATAATCTGATTCCAATAATATCACACATATATATATCTTGCACATATATATAATGCACTAACAGTCTTTAGTTGAATAAGGTTTTAAGCAATATCCTCCAAAGGTACTGAAATATCATAGCGATCTACATACTAAAATTGTCGTTATATTTTTCTTCGTCGCGTCTCACACTTATTTTATCCTCCAAATATTAGTAGTTATATTTATTTTTATTTTTCAATTTCCAATTATATATTTTTACTCTCAAATTTTACTTTATTTATTTATCATCAACAACTTTCTTTGTTTTCAAAACATGTACATTTGTATCATTGAATTTTATTAATTTATAATAGTAGATATTCCGTGTTTCCAATTTAATTGTTGATAACTGTTATCATAATTGTGTGTATAATTTTGTTTATATCTTTCATTATTTCAATATTTCACAAACAAAACGATTCCAAATAAATCAATAAATATTTCAATATATCTTGTATATTTCAATAATCTGATTCCAATACCATCACACATAAATAACTTCTATATATATATACAAAGGTGATTAATAAAAAACGATAAAAGTTTTTAAAAAGTGAAAACTAAAATACAATTTATTTTTTAATCCTATACATAACCCCCTTTTTCTACACTTCTTCCAAAGGTCAGGTAGCTTTTAAATTCCCTTTAAGAAAAAATCTTGCGTGTGTTGTGCAAGTCATCCATGCACCACATTTTTAACCTCATCATCAGTCTTGAAAGTCATGCCATTAAAAATCTTTTTAAGTGTTCAAATAAATAATAATAACTCGGGGTTAAATCATGAGTGTAAGGGGGATAGATTAGAGGTTTAAAATTTAATTTATTGATGGTATCAATGGTGATATTTGCTACGTGGGACCGAGCATTATCATGCTGTAGGCAAACACCTTTGCTCAGCAAACCACGCCTTTTGGAACAATTCTTGGCTTTAATATTTTTCAATGAGCTCTAAATAAACTATGCTATTAACTAGAAAGAGGAATCATATATCGCCGCAACTCTTTTTTATTAACGCGATTAAGGAAGCTTTCGGGCAAGCCCTTCTTCAGCTAATTATAGTGTACAAAATACCTTAATCGCGTTAATAAAAAAGAGTTGCGGCGATATATGATTCCCTCTTTCTAATTTGTCGAAATCCGCAAAACCGTTTATCATGTATGCTATTAACTGTTTGGCCTTTAGGTAGATAATCTATAATGCATCCTCTACTGTCCCAAAAAATAGTCAAGAGTACGTTTACAGCAGAAGCTGTTATCCTTGATTTATTTTTATGTGGTCAACCCTTGTGATGCTATTCTGCACTTGATCCTTTAAAGGCGATGTATAGGAGATTGATATCTATCGGGGAGTTCCAATATACTCCTCTTTATTTTTTATTTAATTAAATAATAAAAATGCAAAAGGTAATCAACTTTATTATTCGAAATACACAAAGGGTGACAAAAAAATCGTTCGATGCGCGCGTCTCGTAAAGTCACTCAGGCGCGATGGGCAAACAATTTGTCGCTTTCTCTCCAATCCTTTCTTCTTTTATTTAAAAGATATATTGAGATATATTAATTGTTAAATAAATGATTCTTTCTCTTCTATTTATAGTACTAAAATCACTACCATATAATCTATAGTTTTTGACTCGTCGCAAATGTTCATCTTAATTTCTTCATGTTTCATCATCTTCCAACAATATTATAAAATATATTTGCATAGAAAACATAAAACTAAAATATTTTAAACTATAATATATTTGGGAGAAATATTTTTTTTCTTCATCATTTTATTTGGTACTGAAGGCAAACCTTAGTAATAATAACACAGGGTCAACATTTTATCATTTTTATTAAAAGGGCTAAATATTACTTAGAAAAAGAAAGAGTAAAAAAAAAGAAGAAAAATAAAAAAAAAATCATATTGTCCCTTTTCATATTGGGACGAAACTCTTGTTATTGGTGAGTTTGTACTGGTTAATAGCTCGCACAAAGGAGATGTTTGTGCGCTGGGCGCTGATTCCATCCCCAAGTGGGCAACCAGTACTTCACAGGAGTCAATGTCGGAAATGGATGGTTCGTTTCGAGATCGTCTTCTACGCACGTTATGAACTGCGTGCTGTGTTGTTCTTTTGGGAATCTTCTTCAACTCACAGTTAGCCAGGGGCACTAGAGTGGTTCGGATTCTCTAAGATCACTGCTCCTGGACGAGTTCAGTTCGAAGTAGATCAACTTGTAACTTCATAAAGTTGTGTTTGCTCAGATTGTTGAACCATTGAAGTTTCTAAACAAAACATAGCAGATATTTTACACAATCAATTCCTAGTTTTGATAATATTCATAAAATATTAAGTATGGAAATTTATTCACCAAAAGGGCAATACATTATATACACATTAACATATACATATTTTTACCATCCACATAAGCAAATAGCACGTCAAGTTGAGCATACGCCAAGCAAGAGACTTATGACTCGGGGAACCTTCGAACTTTATGTACATCAGACATCTGTTGTTATATCTTGACGTTTAAATTACCCCCCTTTGTGGTTACATCTATTATTTGACAAAAAACAATTTAAAGCGTCTTCTCTCTCTATTAAAAAGTCAAAATAAAATAGTAAATAATGTAGGTTATACCCAATAAGAGTCACTTTCATTTGACATGATCTTCGAATATAATCTGATAGGAAAAGTGTACTTTAGAACGTATTTTTCAATATAGCGCAGTGTATGAGGAGATATTTACAAATTTGATAACAAAAGTTTAATATGTATGGGCGATAATGATAATCAATACATTATAGCAGTAATACATTCTCTTATAATATAATAAATCAATAGAATTAAGAAATATAATAAGGATATATATATATTGATGATTTAATAATTACAATCAGGTAATATGAACTGCTTGAACTAATCTGAGTTTGAAATAAATATCACAATAAACTTACATGAATTGTATATATAATAAACAAAAATACAGTATAATCTCTCTGTAAAGGACACCTAGTTGCAGAGACAAAGTGTCCTTAGGGAGAAGTGTCATTTTACTGGAGAGTTGCAAAATAGTTGAACTTGTATTTTTCTGGCAATAAAAACTCCTTCATAGAAAGGTGTCCACTAGCGTGTGTGTCCTCTCATGGAGATTCTACTGTATCCGTCAAATAAGAGGATTCGGTAAATATCTCTGAATACCCAGGATTTCTTTAATGTGAGAATGAGGATTGTGGTCAATAGGGTGAAAGTGACGTAGACTACTGGTTTCAGGACTGTTGGGGCTGTAAAGACTGTTGCTTACCGTTGAAGCTTATTCATAGAAAACAATAATCTCTGGTTACAAAATAACTTTACAAGGTGACGCTCAATAAGAGCAACATAGCTTATGATATTTACAACAATGAATAATATATGTGGAGGGTTATTCACATATTTTTAAAATAAATTGTCGAATGCGGGATTCGATCCCAGTTCATGTCTGTCGGGAATCGACGATTTTAACCCCTCGTCCACCGCAGAGAAACCAATAAGTTGCCCAAATATTTGTAATTTATTTTCAGTAAAAACCTAAGATCGTTCTTTTAAAATGGAACACCCTCTGTATACATATAATCCAATAAGTTTATGTGTGTGCTTTTGTGGTGTAGGATCTTAGTGATTTATTTCTAGAGATTTTTCTCTAATAACCCATTCAAAAAGTACTTGAATACTTCAAAACATTTAATAAAACACTAAACACTATATATCTTAACCAAAAAACTAAAAAATGAAGAACTTTTTAAAATTTATTAACAAGGAGATAATGTTGGGAGTGTTAAATGCTCCAACCCCTCCTCCTCCCACACACGTACTTCAATTATTTTATAGATTGAATATTTAAAAAAAAATATATATTCTCTATACAGTAAATTCATCATGTGATTTCTTAAAAGTTTTCTCCCAAATATATCAAAAACAGCCACACCGAACACCCTCAAGTAGTAAAGAGTTTTATCAGATCAGACGAAATCTTTATTGAGCAAACTATATTTACAGTCTCGACACATTGATCACAATCACCCACATTTCTACATACACAATATAGAATAAATCTTAGCTTTACACATTGAATTCATGGAGTTTTAAAAATATTTCCTCAACACAAATTAAAATGGGATAGAAAATTTATGGTAATTGTTATTTAAGCTTCATCAATTATCGAAAAGGTTCTATATAAATTGTAATCATCAAATAATATTAAATTCATATTTAATTTTATACACATATTATATAAGTCAAAACGATCTATATTAAAGAAAAAGCAGTCCCCCATGATTATCATGGCCTGTACCACGTGTATTAGGAATAAGTAAAAAATATAATAGAACAAATATTTGACCTACTAGAACTCATGTAGCGGTTCAGGAAGCGCTAAGATGTTCAAGCAGTAGCTAAAAAAATCGATTTACATTTAGTTGAGATTCCAAGGTCACAATAGGGGTTAGAAGTCTTATAGAGAACACCAACCTTGTGTTGATACCGTTTATAACAAATAATTGTTAACGGTCACGTTAACACATTGGATCTTCGTTGAAGAGTATTGTTTCAGCGGCTTGTAGGCTGTGTCGTTGGCTGATTTCATGCCTTTTGAAGATGTTGAAGGGGTTTTATCTGAAACACAAATACAATATTAGAAAAAAAAAACACAGTATATATTGAAAAAAATATATATATTTTTTTTTTCCGAATCTATGTTCTCTAATAATATAATGTAGGGTTTTTTTAAAGAACCGTGTCACGCATATAAATATATTCCTTTCAAAACTGTTCATGACTTCTTGAAATCATTGACAAGTTAAATAAATTATCTCAGTCGTCACACATTTATATGAATGTCTATAGCTGATAATAATCTGCCAACAGTGGAACACCCATTCTGGAACATATTCGTCGATTATATTAGGTCAATGGGCTGCAGTTCACGAGTCTATATATATTTTTAGCAACTGGTTAGCAAACCTGAAAACGAAGGTATCAGAATACCTACATTTTATCCACCTCTGCTATCCTGAGAGAAGGCAGCATTATTATTTGTCCAAAGACTGGTATATTCTAGCTGCATGTCAGAAGATGGGCGGTTGAGAAAGTAGTTGTATTGTTTACTGAGAGTACTGCAACCATAATATATAACCGTAAATATATAAGTGAGAGCAAGAAAAATATTATATATATGTAATATTGTTTCCAATGATCCTGTCGACGTGTGGATAAACTGGCAGTCTGGAACGTGAGGCGAGTGTTGATGTTCTTCCCACACGCGGACAACTAGGAGCAGAGGTAGGGCTAGATGTTAGCACCGAGAGTGATTGGGGACAGCGCACAGAAAGTAGAGGCCATGACACAAACTTTGATGCCTATCATCGAAACATGGAGAGAGAGACCGAGAGAGACAGAAGCGGGTCTGCCGATAGACTCACTGTAGAACATACTCCTGCCGACCCCCTGCTAAAACCTTTCCTGTTTTCAGGGGGCGTCTATAAAAAGTCTTGGAGGGGGCCCTCCATCTGGGCGTTGGCATTTTCCTCTCTCTCTCTCTCTGCCCCCAGCTGCCACCATATTTGGCTTTTTATTTTGGCGTCATCATTTTGAGGTTAAATACAAATAAGAGTGTGCAGGTTGATTTAATAAAGATAGCATAAAAACAAAATATAGGGTGGTAGAAAATAGGAGCAGTGTACATTTTAATAGAAGGGTATTTTCTTATAAAGTATAGGCTCTAATTATTTGTAAGATATGTGAAATATACTAAAAGTGTCATTATTATACAGTTAAAGGTATACTATATATATATACTTTATAACACTTAGTCAACATAGAAGTTTTTTTTTAACGGCCTTCAATTATCTGATATATATATAAATAATTTCTATCCAAATTATAAACCCATCATTCGATATGAAAATATTCAAATGCAAATGATATTTATTAATTATTTTTGTAGTGTTGATATTAACGTGGTTGCGAAATGAATTTCAGCATTTATTGATAACTATAAAAATGGTATTTATCTCTTGAAGCAATATTTATTTCGATATATTAATAGGATTATTTCAAATAATTATGATAAGACAGTTACCGTTTGCTAAGCCTGAAGCGATAGAAGGACAGGCGTTCATGAGCTCGACACTCAAGCTCTCTGGTCGGGCGACAGAACATTAGCGTGTTCAAGAAACTGAAAGCTTCAGCTACCAGAACAAGTGGTATCTTGATAACGGGAACATGGTTATAATGGCACTTTCGCGATTTGAGAAACCAGTACATCTTGGTTATCAGGAGAGATGACTTTACTTTTCAAGGCGATGTACCCATTCATTACTCATAACAGTAGAGGTTTTGAACTTCGCAAAAATAGGAACACATTAACCCTAATATATCAGAGCTTTCGTGATTTGCGTCTCCATATAATTCGGGCTGGTTGGACAGATAACAGCAACTTATTGAAAACATGTACCTATTTATTTTGGTCAGCATGACAGATTATAGCACACTCATGAGGAGAGTAACTGTTTAGACCGGCAATGAGTAGAGGTCTCGAAACACCTTTTGAGTTGTAAAGCCGATACATTCCAGATAGAGGAAGCAGAGAGAGTATTTCGCAAGAACAGGCTAGCGTTCGCCCCATGGGCAGTTAAGGGAGGTCAACGTTCGCAAAGCGAGGTAGCAGTCCAGGTAGCAGGCCTTTCTAGCAATTCGTGGATCAAAACTTTGAAACGAGGACAGTGACTGATTCAACCTAGATAGAATTTCGTCGAGAAGTTTTTCGAAACATCACAGACCTTTTCAAACAAGTTAGAAGTTCAGGGAGTAGGACATTCACGATGATAGGGACCTGTTTGATAGAGCTAAAAGTCTTTGAAGCATGAATTTCGCAAGGACAGCTTCCTTTTCATCTCATCTAACCATTTTAGAGAACGCGACTTTCGCGGAAGGAGCGACCTGTTCGAAGAAGCTAGCAGTTTAGGGAGCTAGGATTTGCGAGTACTTCAATCTGTTTAATATAACTTGCAGTAGAGGATGGAATATTTCCGTGTTAAGAGGGATCTGTAGACTCAGGTGAGCAGTTCAGATATAAGGTCTTTCGAATTGGGACAAAGACTCTTTCTACCATGTTTAATCAAAAGATATTGATCATCTCGATACAGCCACATGTACATCCCAGATATTAGTTCATGCGTGAGGGTGTTTGGAAGGAAGCGATAAACTCAACGCAGTTAGAAATTCTGGGATCAAGGCTTTCGCGTTAACAATTCACTGCATAACTAAGCTAGCAGTACAAGGGGCGGTTTTCCGAAAAAAAAATAAAACTGGGTTGCCAAGTTCACATAGCTGAAGCTTTGTTAGGAAAAAATACGTCCACCGCAGCTATGAGTTTTGGGATGTGACACTGGCGAAGACGAGGGCTTATTTACCCCAGGGAAATGTCCGAGGAGAAGGGTTATCACGAGTTCAGCGTCCTATATTCAACACATATAGCATTCAAGGATAAGGGTCTCCGCGAGGACAAGTCATTGTTCTTCCAAGCTGAATCTTCAAGGGGTACGACCTTCTCGGGAACATCTACCTTTTTAATTCTGGGAGCAGCAGTTCGAGGATGAGGATCTTCGCAAGGAAAGTAAAATGTTCATTCCAACTAAGAGTTAATGGATGCGACTTTCGCAAGGACTGTGAAATGCTCATCCAGCTGGCAAATAAGGGATTAGGGTTTACACAATTATCTCGACTTGATCATTCTAGTTTGAAATTCAGGCAGCAGGATTATAAAGACAAGAGATCTGTTTACCCAGAAGTAATTCAGCGAGGAGGACTTTCGGAAAAACAGGGAACTTTCACGTTAGTCGGTAGTTGAAGGAGAATGACATTTCAGAGGACAACGACCTGTTGACCTCAGATGATAATTCTAAATGAGGAGCTTTCGGGAGGAGGGGAAGCCGGAATTTGCGAGAACAGCGGATTGAAAAATCCAGCTAACTGTTGGTTGTGAACTATATCAGACGGACAGGGAATTTTGAAGCTCAACAGGAAGTTCAGGGATATGAATCTTTGCACAAACTACCCCAGCTCACAGTTCATGGGGTAGGATTTTCACGATGTCTGCGATCTATAAAACAAAAATAGATTTTTGGGGGCGTGGCATTTGCAAAGATAGCGACTTTTAAAATCCTGCTAGTAGCTAAGGAAGCGGTATCTTCACTGAAACTTAGACAGGTTATCCCGGCTAACACACAGTTTGCTGGATGCGACTTCCGCAAGGTCATCAACATGTTCAGTCGAGAGAGAAACTGAAGTAGTATCCTTTTACCGGTTCGAGCAACTGATCATTTCAGCTGACTGTTCATGGGCAAGACCTTAGCGAGGAAAGGGAACCTTTCATATCAGCTATCAACTCGGGGGTGACGACCTTCGGGAGAAAGAGCGAAATATTTATCCATCTGTATATCAAAGAGCGTAACTTTGACCAGGAAACGGAACAATACGCCCCAGCTGGAAATTTAGGGAGTAGATTTTTCACGAGAACTGCAAACTGTTCACCATGCTAGAAATTCAGAGAGCAAGACATTCGTGGGGACAGGGAACTTTTATCACCAGCTAATCGTTCAGAGTAGGGCTTTCTTGAAGTCGAAAACATTTCTACTCAGCTAACTTTTCGGAGTTCTGGTTTTTCACAAGGATATTAAACCTTCCACTCCAACTAGTAATCAAGGAACAGGAATTTCGCTAGTCCGGAGAACTGTTCACTTCTGATGGTAATTCAGAAACCATAAATTCCGAAGAGAACAGCTAATTGTTAATCCCAGATTCCGAGAGTGGAATTTGTAAAGGGCAGCGACCGTTTCACTCCTACTCGCAGTTTCGGTTGGAGGACCTGCACAAAGAAAGGAACCTGTTAACCCCATTAAACAGTTCAAAAGCTTGAACTTCGCAAGGACAGTGACATGATCAATCCATTTAAAAATTCGGGCACTAAACACAAGCGCGACTTTCGAGAGAGCATCGATTTGTCTATTTC
The DNA here is from genome assembly GCA_030710605.1 of Cordylochernes scorpioides. Classification (NCBI taxonomy): domain Eukaryota; kingdom Metazoa; phylum Arthropoda; class Arachnida; order Pseudoscorpiones; family Chernetidae; genus Cordylochernes; species Cordylochernes scorpioides. The sequence continues at coordinate 34,403,253 of CP092873.1, read as the reverse complement.
ATCTATGAGTTTTCGAGCAGAACCTTTTCTAAATAGCCACCTCTTCAACTATGGTTGCAGTTCAAGGAGCTGGAAATTCGCAAGAACAATTATATGTTCACCTCAGCTTCCATTTCAGCGCCCTCAAAGGCTTTGTCCAATTCAATCTAGCTGTACAAGGTACAAGACTTTCGTGATAAGATGGTTCCGTTCACCCAGGTAATCTGTTCATGTAGTATGAAACTTGCGAAGACATACACCAAATCAAATAGTTTAAAAATTCATAGATAAGTAATTTGTCTAGAACATAAACCTTTTTATCAGATACAGAAATTAAATCTTTAAGCATTTCGCCAAGATATCCACCGGTTGAGAGCAGTCTGCAGAAAACAACGCAAGAACATTTCGAAGACAGTGACTTGTTCATCACAGCTATCAGATTATGTGGAGCAGACCTTTACATCTCATCTAATGACACTTGTAACAAAAATCCATAATTCCCATGCAGGTTTTTTAAGTGGTTTCACTGAAAAACATTCATTATGAGATTTCAAATTCGAAATATTCATAGGAAATATTTTCTGCTTTTATTTAACACTAGCGGATGTACCCGGCTTCGCCCGGGTTTTAACCGAAAGAAAGTTTTCCTAACGAATATCTGATGAAAAATATTTTTAGATAGCAAACAACCACTCTACTGAATATATTTTTACAGAAATATATATACTTTGACTTTTGAATATAGAGAGAGATACGACACTCTGATCTCTAATCCAAAAGACCGAGATATAGAGATGACTTCCTCTGTCTTCTGCTCGAGTGAATATTTTGCTTTTATTATCTTGTTCCTACTTATTAGAAATAATGGTCTGGCTTCGCCCGTGTTCTACTTGCCCGAAAATATTGGTTCTGACAATAAAATATGATGCAGAAATAGTGTCAACATGATTTTATGAAAATATATTATCCAATACTTTGTTAATTTTATTTTTTCATGGCTAAAATGCGAGAGAACCTATATCAGATTTCACTCTATGTTCCGTTATATATTCAGCTATATTGGTTACGTATTGAGACAGTGCATAGACAACAAAAATATATACATATTTATTTTCGCCATAGATTTGGCCCAGCCACTTTGCCAGATAAACACCTCTTTGGCAAATTGTCAAGATTCCATTAGATCCCGTGTGGATCTCAGGAAATAAAGTCCGCCCTAGACTGACGAGGGCCATTAGCCCGAAACCATGATCTCTAGGTGGACGCTTTTCAGTTTGCCAAAGCTGGTGTTGTGGCTTTGTCACCGACCGAGGTCGCTAGTTGCGGCGACGGTCAATAGATGGCGTCTAGTTTTGACGTCTATTTTGACGGGAGAGGCGAGCTTTTGTCTCTTTATATCAATTTCCTCCCGGCAAAATTTCCATCTTTATATATCTCTATATTTGATTAAAAAGGCATATTTTGGATTAAAAAATCAATTATTTTACCCAATATTTCAGTTGGCTGAACGCCAACCTTTATCAAGGTGTTATAACATTTTAAAGTGTGTCAACAACAAACTCAGCGCTACATAACGTTAACAGCATTAAGTTTTTAAAAATATTTTGTTATATTCAATGGGGAGAAAAAAATTGATATATATTATGGACAAAATATTTTTTGTAAAATATAGGTGTGAATATTTTGAAATATTTGATCCAAAATATGCATTTTTAATTAAAGATTTATCTATGGATTGCTCTATTTTCGAAAACAATATCTCTAAATATATTAAAATTATTGTATGTATTATATATGCTATATGTTTGTTGACCATGGTCTGTTTTAGGGTATTTTCCCCAAAAGAATTTTGTTTCTGACAATCAAGCATAATACAGAAATATATTGTTATCATTAATTTCTGACAAAGAAAATTATTTTCACTGTACATGGTTATTATTTTTTTTTTTATTGGTTAAAAATGCGACAAAACCTCTTCCAGATTTAACTCTTTGTACTGTAAGTGTTGTTAAACTTTATTCTGATTAGTTACGTATTTATTTATGCTTATGAGGTGATACAGCAGCGTATTTACAATTAGAGAGGAGACAAAATGAATTAAATCTTGAACGTATTGAGGACGTTTATAGCCAACCAACATACATATATATACATATTATTAATAATATTATTATGTTATAATACCTTGATAAAGGTTGGAGTTCAGCCAACTGATATATTGGTAAAATAAATTATATTTTGATCAAATATATGCCTTTTTAATTATATTTATACATATATATATATATAGTGTAGCGAGGTATTCATCATTTTATTAACATAGTATCAAATGTTATGTTTATATTTTGCTATTCTGTAAACTTTCCTCGTTGTTTATCTTTTTTTAAAATTATTATTCATAGTTTGTTCTTGCCTTGAATAAATTGCTGTATCAACACCGAAGTTTGCCTTTCCTATTTTTCCTTTAGGCAATATATATATATCATTACTCTCTCTAAAAACGATAATAATATTCCTTTATTGAAATTATATTTTTGCGATAAGCCTTTAGTCTAACAGAACCCGGGTGAAACTAAATCACTCAGCTAAAGTAAAATTAGTAAACCCAAACCCACCAGCGAAGGGAGGTAACCAAACGGGGCTATGGCACATTTGTGAATGCAAAGTCGAACTGCTTTTCACTTGTAAGACATGTGGTGCACTTACAGTAAAAGCAGCTGTCTACTACAACCCACCATGATTATCATGGCCTTTACCACATGTAGACATATATGTGGTAGTCTGGATATTATTATAATAAATTTAAATAAGAAGTTCGAAATATTTGAGCAAATACAATGCAGATTAAGAGGAAGTAAGGCTTAGGCAGAATTAGTCTCCTCTTAATATCTCCCCATATTCTATAATTATTATAAAATTAATGAATAGAATATTTTTTGATATGTCTGACATTGTGGTTGACAAATTAAAACATTTTATTGATCAGAAATGCTCTTGGCTTAATTCACTGTTATAATTACAGGCTACTATTTTGCCTAGTGCATAAATATCTTTGAAATATATAAATTAAATACCTTTTAATTGAAGGGTTTCCTCTGGTTGCCAGGGAAAGATGTTCAGACGTTCTAGAACCCGATACCAGCTACGAAGTCAGTTGAATGAAGGTTCGTTATTACATGAAATTGTACACTCCGACTACAAGGAGAGTTGATAGCGAAATCTCGAGGACAGGAAGACGTTGACGAGCAGCACTTTTGCTAGTTCAACAACCAATCCATTCTAGTTATTGGCGCACATTGTGAACAGGAGGATCTTTCGCGAAGATATTGAACTGTTAAGCCCAGATGACAGTTCAGGTGGCGGGACCTTTGCACGGATATATAAATGTTCAGGCCGGATAGCAGCTCAGAAGCAGAACTTTTCCAAGCATATTGACGTGTTCAAACCAACTAGCAGATCAAGGGGAGATGTCTTCGCAAGGAGAGCCTCCTGGGTTACCCAGCTTGAAGTTCAGGAGATAGGGCTTTCTTGAGAATAGTGACATGTTCTAGGCCAATTAGAATATCAGTGGGAGGGTACAAAGACCTGTTAAAAACAGCTAGCAGTTCAATTGATAAGAACCTTGCGATGTCAGCGACCTGTTCAAGTCATTCAGCAGTATGATGGGGGCGTAATTTGCGAGTGAAATGATCTGTTTACACGACTAGCAGTTCTTTTGGCGATACCTTTGCGAGGACAGTAACTTATTCAACTTAGCTCGCTGTTCTGGGAGCGAGACCTCCGCGTGCGCAAAGACATATTCAAACCAGCTATAAATTCGGGAAGGGGAGAGACAGCAGCCTGGACAAACCAAATAGCAGTTGAGAGGGGAGAGGACTTACACTTGAACAATGACTTCGAACACATAACTAGTAGTTCATGTAGTTCAAGGACAGTGACCTATTTAACTCACCAAGCAGTTTAGAGGGCGGGATCTCTGTTTGGATAGCTAACTGTTTAATCTAGTTATCAGAACAGTTAGCGGGATTTTGTTAGAACAGAGAAATATACGCCTGCAGTGCTGTTAACAGACTTTATCACGGCCTAGGAAACATTATCGCGGTTTGTAGTACAGGTAGCAAGATATAGGTGAGAGGGGCCTTATTGAAACAAGCTAATAAGGTACAAGTTACATGGTTTTCCCTATGACATAGATTCCTTCAATTAAGCTGGAAGTTCAAACAACACTGTTCCCGTGTCTATACAAATACAATACAATATAATATTTTTAATATTTAGAAATACATACATTCAGTTAATCAAAGTATAAGGAGTTATTCGTGTTGACATATTTTCTCTAAAAACACTTTCTATAATATGATATTTAAATTGTCACATTATTCAAAGTATCAAGCAGTCGAGATCCAGTAACATGATTTAAAATATTATTTTATCAATATACAAAATGCTTTAATTACAGTTTATTATGCTGATAGCTGTATAGGTGTTCAGGAATGAGAAGCTAAATACCTCTAAGATTATTTGGGGATCGATCCAGATGCTCCAGTGTTCCAGGCTGAAGTCGCTGTCGGATCTCTGTGTAACCCAGCTAACTGGTCAGGTGACATTACTTTCGAGGATAGAGGGGCCCTTTCTCCGTAGTGACCAAGTAGTTGAATTTTCGCGAATATTTTATCCTTGTTCATAAAACAGTCACCCAGATAGCAAGGATAAATACATTTATTCTCGAAGACAGAATCATATTCAGCTGGGCTAACAGTTCGTGGAGCGCTTTTCTCAAGAACATGGATGTGTTTAACACAGCTGGCAATTCAGAAGGGCGTGATTCCAGCAAGATAAAGGACCTGTTCAACTTAGCTAGAAGTTCAAGGGACGAGAACCTTTTGAAAACAGTTTCTTGTGTAGCCCAGCTAGCAGTTCAGGGGGCGTGCCTTTGGCGAAGATAGCGAACTGTTCGAGCCAGTTAAGAGTTCTGGGGACGAAAGGGGCGAGACGTTTCACGAAGAAAACACCATATTCAACCCAGCTAGGAAATCAAAGTGCGGGTCCTTTGCCCGCAGATCGATCTTTTCAAGACAGGTAACAGTTCAGGGGCCGGTCCTTCGTAGAAACAACGACCTGTTTAAACCAGCTAGCATGTCAGAAGGGCAGGACCTTCGCGAGGACAGCGACCTGTGAAACTCAGCTAGCAGGTCAGAAGGGCAGGACCTTTGCGGGAATAGCGACCTGAGAAACTCAGCTAGCATGTTAGAAGGGCAGGACCTTCGCGAGGACAGCGACCTGTGAATCTCAGCTAGCAGGTCAGAAGTGCAGGACCTTCGCGGGAATAGCGACCTGTGAAACTCAGCTAGCAGGTCAGAAGGGCTGGAGCTTCGCAAGGACAGCGACCTGTGAAACCCAGCTAGCAGGTCAGAAGGGCAGGACCTTCGAGAGGACAGCGACCTGTGAAACCCAGCTAGAAGGTAAGAAGGGCAGGACCTTCGCGAGGACTGCGACCTGTGAAACCCAGCTAGCAGGTCAGAAGGGCAGGACCTTCGCGAGGACAGCGACCTGTGAAACTCATATAGAAGGTCAGAAGGGCAGAACAAACGCGATGAAAGTGACCTTTTTGAGTCAGATAGCAGTTCAGAGGGTGAGATTCGGCGAGTTCAATGGCCTTTTCAAACCAGCTGCTGTTACAAGTGCGAGTCATTGGCGATAACACCACACTTGTGAATCCTAGCTGGAAGTTCAGGGGGCTGTCTTTTGCAATGATATCGATTTGTTCAAGCCAGTTAGAGGTTCAGGACCGTGCAATGATCTTTTCAACCAGGAAGCAGATCGAAAAGCCAATCGTTGACAGGACACCGACCTCTTCATCTCGGCTATTAATTCAGAAGTGCGGGGTCTTCGCGAGTACAATAGCCTGCTCAACCCAGCTAACAGTCCATGGGGCGACCTTCGCGAGGACAGCGACCTGTTCAACCCAGTAGCCATATATTAGGGCGGAACCTTCGCAAATATAGAAACATGTTCAAGTTAGATAACATTTCAAGGGGCGATTCTACGATGTAGGCATCGACAAGTTAATCATAGCTAGCAGTTAAGTTGGGCGGATATTTTGTACCAAAAACGATCTGTTAAACTTAGTTAATGGTTCAGGGGCCGGATATTCGCGAGTACAATGAGGTTTTCAGCTTAGTTAGTAGCTCAAGGTGCCAGACATTCGCAAAGGCCATAACCTGAGGAACCCAGCTAGCGTTTAAAGGAGAAAGGACGTACGAAAGGATAGCGAGCTATTAAAGCCACTCATTTGTTCAGGGGATGAACTTACATGGGTATAATGACCTGTTCAACCCATCTATCAATTCAAGGGGAGAGATTTTCGCGAAGACAGCTACCTGTGCAACCTATTTGCAGAAGGGCGGGAATTCCACAAAGATAAAATCCTGTGATAAAGTCCAGATAGCAGTTCAAGGTTCGGGACATTCACGATTACAATGACCTCTTCAACCCCGCTATCAGTTCAAAGGACAAATCATTGACGAGTAAAGGGATAGGGACATCCCAGCTTACAGTTCAGAAGGGGGACTTTCTTGAAGATAGAGACTTTTCGAGCCAGATAGCAGTTCATACGGCGAGATCTTCGCGGGAACAATGACCAGTTCATCCCAGCTAGCAGTTAAAAAGGCGAATAATCGATGTGTAAACAAGGATGTGCATCCAAGCCAGGTGTTCAGGAGGCGGGTATTTTTAGCGAATAACGATGTGTTCAAGCCAGTTTTCACTTCAGGGCGTGAGACTCCTCGCCTACAATGACCTAAGTAAGCCACTTGTGCAGCTCAGACACCAGTTCAGAGTGCAGGTCTTTTGAACCGATAGCGATCTGTTCAAGCCAGTTATCAGTTCAGGGGCGGAGCTTTCGCGAATACAGTGACCTGTAAATCCCAGCTAGAAGTTCAAGGGGGTGAACTTTGCGATGACTGCGACCTGTTTAAGCCAGTTAGTAGTATAGGTGCGGTTTTTCGAATGCAATAATATGTTGAACCTAGCTCGCAATTAAAGGGGCGAAACTTTCGAGAGGATAGCGACCTGTTCAAGTCTGTTAGTAGTTCGAGGGCTGGACTTTCGCGAGTAGAATGATTTGTTCATCACAGCTAGCAGTTCCGAGGGCGGACATTTCGGTAGATATCGTTTCGTTCAAGCCTGTTAGCATTTCAGAGGTGACAATTACGCTAGGAGATTGGCCTGTTCAAAACAACTAGGAGATCAAAGATCAGTTCAATCAGTTCAAGGTGGACGGGACTTTTCTAAATTAGCAAGCTGTTTGCGCCAGTTAGTAGTTCAAGGGTCGGATTTTCGCGAATAAAATATCCAGCTAGAAATTCGAGGAAATAGAATCCGCGATGATAGAGACCTGTTTGAGCGAGTTAGGTATTTCCAGGGTGCAATGACCTGTTCAACCAAGCTAGCAGTTAAAGAGGCGAGATCTTCAGGAGGACAACGACATGTACAACGCAGCAAGCAGTTCAGGGGACGGGACTTCCGCGAGAACAGTAATCTTTTTAACTCGGCTTGGTTTTTCTGGTACCAAGAGCTTTGCGAGGTCAGGGACATATTCAAACCAGTTATAAATTCCGGGAACGAGACATTCGCAAAGACGGCAACCTGAAAAATCCTACTTGATAGGGCAAATTATACAGTTTTAAAGTAAATGTGGCAATATAAACTCAATATTAAATCAAGCTTAAAATTCAGGGATCAATATTCCTTCGAAGACAGTAACCCGCTCAACCAGCTTATTAGCATAGATGAGAAGACTTCTTCGAGGACAGAAATTTGCTCAATAGGCTTGTAGGACAGGTTGCAAGATTGCAGGATAGGACTGATATGAAAAAGGGAATCCATTTTAATCTTCTATCGGGATATGCGGCAACGATTTTTCCAGTTGGGAATGAATTCATTCTGAGTATAAATTATTTTCAGGGCATACATTTGTTCTTAGACAATTTTAGAAAATTTTAGCCTCATTGATTGCTGGTTAGATGAGTATTTTTCAAGGAGGAGCTGCAACCTTTGCTGAAAAGCACCTTTTGTTTGTTGATTCGGGGATTTTCAGAGGTCCGGAAAAGCTAAAGGTGATCAGACGTTTCAAAATTGCCACTCCAGGTGACGGTTAAGGTGGCAATACTTTCGAGAGAATTAGAACTCTTCCACCCAGTTTCCAGAATTGGAAGCAGTACTTTCACGGAAATAGTAACTCCCTTTCATCGGCAATCCCTAAGTGATTCAAGTACATTTTGGAAACGATACTTGTTCATATTGGCTAATAGTACAGTTGAAAAGGTTTTAATGGCATCAACTCATTCGTTCGGGCTAGATGAACAGGTGGGGACATTTTCACGAGAAGCGAGAGCATTTCATGACGGAACACAAGAAAGGTGGCAACATTTTCATAATATGTATCAGGAACCTGTTCACCTCTGCTTGCACCAAATTTGGCAGCTTTCTCGTGATGGCAGGAACCTATTCAGCTGTACAGATGCCAGCACTTTTACGATAAAACAAAATGAGCTTATCCCACTTAGCATGATAGGTTGCCGCAATATAAGGCAAGAATCCTTTCATTCAGGATAGAAGGAATTGAGAAGGCCGTTAACCCTAACTGAAAGAACAGGAAGTAATGCCATTGCCAGTCTAGGAGATCGTCCACATTAGCTAGCAGGACTATATGTAGGTTATGAGACTTGTACTCCATAAATGTTGCTTTCAAGCATGTGGCGACATTTTCCTAGCGTTGAAGAGCACCTGCAACCAAAATTGGTACTTTGGCAACATGGAACTTAAATTGTGTGTTAAATAAAATTTCAATATTTTATTCCTTTTCATAATTTATTAATAAAGACATTCAATCTATTTTCTTCCTTTTTAAATTTATCTCTTTCAGATTTAATTTCATAATAATAAGAGTACAACATTTTAAAAATTATATATAATACACATTTATTGGAAAAAATAGAAATAATTCATGATATTTTTC
>CP092873.1:34303677-34391241 GCA_030710605.1 Cordylochernes scorpioides | reverse complement strand
TGATTCAAAACAGTACTCCTACCCACGATAAAGTTAATTGCCTCAGGATGTAAGGGCTGTACGTTCCAGATGGATTGACCATCATCTACGTCCTACCTGGCCCGCCCTGATTCAAGACAGTACTTCCCACGTTACAGTTAACTACTTCAGGATGTACGGGCTGTACGTTCTAGCTGGCTTGACCACCATCTACGTCCTACCTGGCCCGCCCTGATTCAAAATAGTACTCCAACCCACGATAAAGTTAATTGCCTCAGGATGTACGGGCTGTACGTTCCAGATGGCTTGACCACCATCTACGTCGTTTACGGCCCGCCCTGATTCAAAACAGTACTCCTACCCACGATAAAGTTAATTGCCTCAGGATGTAAGGGCTTTACGTTCCAGATGGATTGACCATCATCTACGTCCTACCTGGCCCGCCCTGATTCAAAACAGTACTCCTACCCACGATAAAGTTAATTGCCTCAGGATGTAAGGGCTGTACGTTCCAGATGGATTGACCATCATCTACGTCCTACCTGGCCCGCCCTGATTCAAAATAGTACTCCTACCCACGATAAAGTTAATTGCCTCAGGATGTAAGGGCTGTACGTTCCAGATGGATTGACCACCATCTACGTCCTACCTGGCCCGCCCTGATTCAAAATAGTACTCCTACCCACGATAAAGTTAATTGCCTCTGGATGTACGGGCTGTACGTTCCAGATGGCTTGACCACCATCTACGTCGTTTACGGCCCGCCCTGATTCAAAACAGTACTCCTACCCAAGATACAGTTAACTATCTCAGGATGTACGGGCTGTACGTCCCAGCTGGTTTGACCATCATCTACGTCATTCCCGGCCCGTCCTGACTCAAGACAGTACTCCTCACGTTACAGTTGACTAACCCAAGATGGAATATAATTGCTCTTGTAAGAAGTCCAAATTCCATGTAGTCAGGTAAGTTCTCACAGCAGTACTCTCTCTGTTGAACTGCTTCTGTGTATAATCAACATAGTTTCGGCCTCTCTTGGAATTGTGAAAAGAGTATATGGACAAAGATAAAATTGATATTTGTTCGTATTATAATTCAAAGGGAAATTGAGCAAAATAGAAACTTAGATGTGTGGTTATAGATTTTAGGAACACTTAGATTATTTAAAATAGGTCCTTTCTTAAAACTAAAAATAGAGAATAAGTGTTTTAAAAAGAGTATCGTTATCTAAGGAGTGAATTTTGATCTGAAAAATATTTATTTTTCACAAAGTTGTTTTTTCAATAACTAAAGTTATATTAACATATACCTCTATTAAATTTGCGATTTTTTCATTGAATATCAAAGCGTTAAATAAAAAGTTAGACGATGACACTAATTCAGATTTGAATATATTAGGTGTTGTGGTTTATATATACAGTATAAACAGTAAAACTCTGCTAAAATAAAGCTTTGGATATAGCAAACCCTACCTTATAAAGTACCTGATATAATCCCTATTTTTATTTTTTAACATAGTGAAGAGTACGATATAGAGTATTTTTTACTCTATATATGCATAAATTTACGGCGCTCCACGTTGTTTTTAGAAACTCATTTTAAAAATATCTAGTCAATAACAATGCATATTATTTAAAAATGCCTATTTTGGATCATAAAGTTTTATTTCCGATATTTCGTGTGGCAACTCGCCAAACTTCTTCGGGGAATAAGATTGTTTTGAATAGCTCGCGTATCAATTCACGAGTATGTACAACTGCTATAAAATTTTAAAATATCTAAAATCTACAATATGCATGTTTATAAATATAATTATTAATAATAAAATGATATATACAATATTAATATATAGAGAATAAATAAATATATACATTTAAAATAAAAGAATTGAAAATCAGTAATTTGTTATATATATAAATGTATAGTAGTGGGCTATATGGTTTTAAATTGTATGATCCAAACTTTATGATCCAAAATAGGCATTTTAAAATAATATAATATATGGATTGCTCTATTTTCAAACAATGCATATATAAATGAATAATATAACTTATAGTAAACCCTTATATAGCGAATTACATTGCAACTGTACCTGTTATTCTTTAGAGTCATGGTTCGTTAAATACATATTTTACTGTTTGCGATAATGAAGGTTCGCTATATCCCAGGTTTGTTTTAGCGAGTTTCACTGAATATGAAAATCATGCTTAAAATATTGGTGTCACACTATCAGTATTTTATAATTGATTCTTTTACCTATATCGAAAATCAAGACCTCCCTCCATCCCAGTACAATTTCACTATTTTATTTTTATCTTCTAAATAGGTTCATTGCTAATTGCATCCTTAATTTCTTTTTTTTTTTAAATTCCGTGGATCACAAACATGCTTTGAAAGAAATATATAGTAAATTATTTGGTCTTTACTATGTTTAACCTCGTGTTTTTTCAGTACGCTAAAATATCATATATTTATTTTATAGATATCAAAAGGTGTGCGTTTATATATAGAGTTGAAAGACTTAATGCCGATTTACCAATTCCATTATCATTATCATAATTATTAATGGTAATTTTTATCAGTTAATTTTACGATGAATACATTCTTCGTTGATTTTTTCAATTTATAAATTTATGTAATTAGGTCTATATATTCAGTGTTGGGCTAGTCATTAGGCGAGTTTATGCAAATATTCTCTCTCACTCAATAAAAATAAGAATTGTATGTTCCTATTTTATTTCGAGAATTGTATAGTGTGACTGCCATTAACCTTCTAGAAATAAATAAGACAACCTGTACTGAAGACACTGCTGTACATTTGTTTACTAGCCAAAAAGGACTTGTTCTAATAATCTCATGTGACCACGCAGCTTTCTGATGTCCTACTGTCCTGGACGAGAAGGTATTGCTAATCAGCCCTTACCAGAATGTACCAACATATAGACTCGATAGAGTTCTGCAATCTGAATCCCTAGACGAATAGAAATCCTGTACTCGTGCTGACGACTCACATTCTCGCTGAAGGGAAGGAGTTCGAGGATACAAGACAATGCTACTGGCTGACCAGCAACTCCGAACTTCTGACAAGATAACTGTGGTTCACCCATTCCTGAACAAGTAGCAATCCTGACTAGTGACCGGATAGCCGAGGTGGACGAGTTCCTAGAAACCAGAAATTTCTGTCAGGCCGTCCTACTAGGTGAAAATTATATAAAAACCCGTTTACTGTTGCCATTTTACCTGATATTTTGTTAAATGAGTTGCAAGATGAATAGCTTCACTGTTGACTGACGCCTGCTAGCAGCATATGGACCAAGCCCTTGAAACAACAGCCACAGCAGGTATGACGGCTATTCTATATAGCCATACTCCTTTAACAATCCAGCATTGCCTTGCTTTTGGCCACAAACACCGCAGATTTGGCTTTGGTTACAGACAAAATATCCAACCTATATTAGAGTCATTTGACTTCAGCAAACGTAGAACCTCTATGTTAACTTTGCTTGTAACGTTCTTATTGTGATAAACGGCCTTTAGTCTTAGGTTGGATTCAATATAAGACTGTTAAGCCCTATCATAACTTTGAAAATTGAAAATAATTTCCAAATATTAAAATTAAGCAAAGTAGAGAAAAATATTTTTTTCAACTTCTCTTTTGACGAAAGAAGATTATTTTTTTATTTTCTGACTCAATGTTATTTTTAAAATTTATATATCTTTATTTATTATATTTTACTTTGCTCTTCCTTTTCAAAATACTCAAAAATATATATACTATAAAAAAAGATTGTCTGCGGTTTTTTGTTTATTATTGAGATAAGTGTTTATTTGCTTGCAGAGGAATTGTTAGTCATTTGCTTGATCTTGAATGTGATATTGTAGTCGTGGTAGAAATAATAAAGCTTTTCAAATCATTATCTGCTAGTTTTTTTTAATTAAACTTATAAAATACATAAACTGAGTAAGTATTGCCTAATTTAAGGCGTGAAGAAAATGAAAAACTCATCTACTTAATTATAAAAAGTTTGAGCCAGCCAATGAGAAACAACACCAACAGGTTTATATAGAGAAAAGCCGCGACGTCTGGCGGTCACTTTACAGAATATTTAATTCTAGAAATTCCAATTTTAAGGATTTTAAGAAGGTATTTTTTTTTCTTTTTTGACTCAATGGTATATTAAAAGTCTGTAAATCTTAATTTATTATATTTTAATTTACTCTACTTTTTAAAGATACTCTAATATGAATATATTAAAGTATATTTATAATTATAATTCGTTAAATAATTCAGACTGTGTACTTTGCATGTATTGACAAGATGTCAAAAATATTATTTTAAATTTTAATTGTCTAGAAATCCCTGGAGCATCTCAGTGCCATCTAAGCCGCTACCAGAGGTCTGAAAGTGACCTTGACGACTAACTCTTTTGATTCACATCTCAAACAGGTTAGATTTTACTACCTTTAGAAACATCAATTTATCCAATTTTATCAACTACAACTTTACGAAGGTGTTGGTTGATCTACAGCAAGTTGTCTCTGTCCAGGAGGCGTGGCCGTTAAGAATCCCGGTCTCGCTCAGCCAGATGCCCTTCCCAAGAAAGACATCTCACCTTCTGTTCACCGCAAGAAAGGAACACAGCGAATCAACCAACGACGACTCCTGTGAAGTACCGGCTCACACACTGGAGGACCAAATCAGCGCCCTGCCAACAAACGTCCTCTCTGTGTGACCTCTTCACCAGGAAATACACCATTTACTACAAATTGTTCCAAAGAAGTGGAACAATTATCTTTTCTCTTTTTTTTTTCTTTTGGCACTAGCCACTATTTAACTCTTTCTAATAAAATAATTTGAAAATATATAGTCTCAATATTATTATTTCTAAAGATCCTTTTTAATAACAACTAACAGTGATAAATAAAACAAATATTTATTTGAATTTTATTAGAAGCACTTTACATGTAACTATTTAGATAGAACCTTAGAGAAATAGGTAGGAATAGTAATTTTACTCTCCAAAATTCAGTATAGTTTAATTTATAAAAATCAATGTGAAAATACTTTTATAATTCATTTTTAATGCAAAAATGTTTTTATTTTTCAATATTATATATTTTTATTCATATTATAAAATAAAAATTTGCTTATCGATATACTTCTAAACTACTATGGCAATTATCAAATTTTCAATGGGGCTTCTTTTAATCCTTGGTTTATTTCAGGCCAATTTTTATTTTCAGAAATAACATTTCATATCAATTTTATTTCCGAAGTTTTACCCAAGTATTTCAATAATTGATAGTTTAAACCAGGTTCATTGAGAAAAATAATTATAAAATGAGAATAACTAAACAATTTTAAAATTTTAGAAATAGCGATCTTCCCTTTATTTATATAATCTTTTACACTATTTTTGTTTTCAATTTATAAATATATAAACATCTATATTTAGTCTGATTTAATGAAATATAAGTGATATTACCTCTTGTTCTGAATGCTTTTTATTTGAAATTCAGAGTTCTATATTTGATATACGGTCTTCGCATTCCTAGCTTTTCTTAATATTTAGTACTCATTGTGATTTCTTCTGGGCGTTTATCTTTTATTTTCATTGTTATTTATTTTTATCCTTTTTAATACAATTTTAAATATATTACCTTATTTTGATCTTTTAAAAACCATTTTAAAAATTTTCATCCATCTCCGTCAGTTCACAAATCTTGATATCAAGTTTTCAAAATAAATGCAGAGAGAAACTTGAAGTCTTAATTGTTGAATTTGAAAAATAATTAAGATTTTTGGGCGGTCAAAAATTTATATTTTCTATTATTTTTTTCAAATTTGTGATCAAATTTTGATAAACCTTCCGACCAAACATACAAATGTAAAAATGAGTGTTTTTTAATTGGCTTGTTCAATTCTACCAGCGTTGCATGCGTGCAAATTTTCATAATTATAAGTGGCCGTGATAGTTATGTGTGTGAACAGCATATAGAGGATATAATTTATATATTTCCCTTTGAACGAACAAAAATAGGTGCAACCATTTCATTTGAACATTGAACAGCTGGAGTTCCTTAAAGGTGTGGTCGAGAATGGACTAATTTTTATATTCCGTTCAAATGTTGTGATCAATACAGTATTGGACCAACTTCAGATAGTTAAAAGAAAGTGTCATTCTCCGAAGACAATACGTGTTTACCTGTCATAACTTTCACCACCCAATTCAAGAATAGACTCTAGTTTGGCAGCATTTGATTTATAAAACTCTTCTGGCTAAAAATTAAATATATAATTGATTAATAAAAAGTTTTCAAACCTTTATCAAAAATCACTGAAAAGAAGAATTATAAATTATATTCATATATTTTTTTTTTTTTGTCTCAGTTTACAGGTGTTATCTTCGACCATTGCTCGCGAGTCACCGTGTCCTGGCTATTAACACATGACGAGTTGAAGGATAGAGGTGCTCTCCCTCCCCCTAGATACCTTTCAGGAATGCAGATTTTATTATTTGATGAATATATATTATATTTTATGAGATGAGAGATATAGAAAAAGATAAGCAAATTGCCAAGATAATTATTGTTATTGATAAATGACAAATAAATTCATAGATATAAATGTGTTAAAATTAAATAGGCAGGTTTGATAATTGTATATTGACGGAAGATGTGAAATATATTAAACGAAACATTAAAAAACTTAATAATCAGTTGCTCAGATTAAATCATACTAACTTTGAAATCCATTATGATCGTTCCCATCGTCGCTCTTATTTTAAATCATATAAATATAATAGAACTGAGAATGCCTCGGGACATGAGTCTGTTGGAATATGCTCTGCCAGGAGCATAGGAGGTCCATCTATGCCTTCTTCCTGTGGTGAATATTGTTGCACCAAGCTGCAGCTTTGTAGGGTCGTCGACCTCGGTTTCTTCCTTCATGGTTTTATACACGTTTGACGAGCGGGTTTCCATAGTCAATGTAAATAAATAAAAGTAAATAAATAATATTAAATGAACATAAATTACCTTTTAAAGTTATTACGTTTATTCATTCGTTGTCTTTCTCGTAGGTCGCGATCTGCAGTCTTCGTCCAGGTCCTCTCTCGCTTCAATAAGCAATCAAGATATATGTACAATTAAATATTACAAAAGAATGATACTATAAAAAGGAATGATGATAATCTAAATAATCTGTTTTAAATAAAAATAAATAAATATATTTTTTAAATTTTAAATATATCAAAAATGATATTATAAATAATTTTTAAAATACGCGCATTAATCATGATGCAACACTTCCCCCTCTCCAGAGGTCGTCACGTACTCGTGAATGACCTCATCAATTCTTTCAAAATAGGGTTTGAGTCTTGAGACATGGACAATCAATGGGTCTTGGCCAGGATTATCTTTCGGTTCAATTAAGTAATTTACGTTGGACAGCTTCATTAATATTCGATATGGTCCAAAATATTTCCTCAATAGTTTTTCACATTTTCCGATTTTCCTGACTGGTGTCCAAACTGCCACTAAATGTCCTGGTTCATAAATTCTCTCATTGTGTTTTTGTCATAGTTTCTTTTCATTCTTTCCTGAGTCTTCTCTGTGTGACTACCTATCTCTTCCTTGCTATTTTATCTAAGTAATTTTCTAAATATTCGTCGTAATCGTTCATGTTACTGTTACTTGTGATATTTTCGTCTTCTAAGAGGGACATGGGTTCCCTCCCAAACAACAGAAAAAATGGAGAGTAGCCTGTGGTTTCTTGAAACGTGGTATTGTACGCGTGGGTGATGAAAGGGAGGATTTCGTCCCAGATCTTCTGGTCTGTATTTAAATACATTCAAACTTTACACAAATAAATTTTCTGGCAATGCGTTTCTTTTAAGTATCATCAAATATTATCTCTACAGACCTTACTGCAATGATATGAGTTATTGAATGAGAGGGCTTGGCTCATCAGTAGTGAACCCTCTCAGCGGTTTCGTCAATTTAATCTTTAGACCGCTCTACTATTGTATTGGATTGGTTTGGAATATACCCTGTTTTTCCATGGAAGGCAGCTTAGGGGTGTTTAGTGAACTATGGACATAAGCTTATAGGTCTGTAGAGGTACATACTTATAATTTCAAGGTTATTCATCGAGAAAAGCTCTTCCGCAAAATATGTTTTCATAAACAATATATATTAGTAAATTAAATTTAATTGCCATCTATCTTTCAAACTTTACACAAATAAATTTACTGGCAATGCGTTTCTTTTAAGTATCATCAAATAGTATATCTACAGACCTAGAAAATACAGGGTATATTCCAAACCAATACAATACAATAGTAGAGCGGTCTAGAGATTAATTTGGCGAAACCGCTGAGAGGGTTCACTACTGATGAGCCAATCCCTCTCATTCACTAACTCATATCATTGCAGTAAGGTCTGTAGAGATAATATTTGATGATACTTAAAAGAAACGCATTGCCAGTAAATTCATTTGTGTAAGGTTTGAACGATAGATGGCAATTAAATTTAATTTACTAATATATATTGTTTATGAAAACATATTTTGCGGAAGAGCTTTGCTCGATGCAATACTTTGAAATTGTATGTATGTACCTCTACAGACCTATAAGATTATGTCCATAGTTCACTAAACACCCCTAAGCTGCCTTCCATAGAAAATACAGGGTATATTCCAAACCAATCCAATACAATAGTAGAGCGGTATAGAGATTAATTCGGCGAAACCGCTGAGAGGGTTCAATACTGATGAGCCAAGCCCTCTCATTCAATAACTCATATCATTGCAGTAAGGTCTGTAGAGATAATATTTGATGATACTTAAAAGAAACGCATTGGCAGTAAATTTATTTGTTTAAGGTTTTAACGATAGATGGCAATTAAATTTAATTTACTAATTTACATACATGCTAATCATGTTGATTAGAGGTCTATTTTGCCGTTCCGTTAGTCTGTTAGTCTGGGGGTGGTAGCTCGTTCGAAGCAGTGTTTAACTTTGCACATTTTCATTACCTCCTTCATCAAATTGCTAATGAACTGTGAACCTCTGTCGCTAATCAGAAACCTTGGAGCCCCGTGATGTAAAAATATTTGTTCGATTAAAAATGTAGAGACTCCTTTCAATGTTGCTTCTGATACTGCCTTTGTTTCAGCGTACTTGGTATAATAATCAGTCAACACAATTATCCACTTCCTTCTTCTTTTCGTTGATGGCAAGAAGCCAACAAAGGCAATCCCGATTCTTTCAAAAGGGTAGTTAGCTGGGAGAATGGGTTGCAAAAGTCCAGAGCGCGACTGATTCGAACCTTTCCGACTTTGGCAAAGATGGCACGTCTTTACAAACTCTGAAACATTTTCAGCATGGAAGGCCAATATTATTTATTCTTCAAACGGTATGTGGTTCTGGCGACGTCCAGTGGCCATTCAGCATATGGTTGTGGAAGTGACTCATGATTTATTTCCTTCTCTTCTTCGGCACTACCAGAAACCATGCTATGACTTCAGGGTTTGGGTTCTTCTTATAGAGACATCCATTTTACTTTTTAAAATTCTGTGTTATTGCTGGTTTGCTTCCTTCAAGGCTTTTCTTAACATTTTCTATGAATTTATCTTCTTCATTTATTATCTGATTCAAAAATAGTCGTTCATAATCTTCGAACCAATCCCTTTCAGATAGGGTCCTCTAGATAAGCCATCAGCATCCAAATGTTTTTTACCCGATTTGTGTATTATATCAAAATTGTATTCCTGAATTTTCAGTGAGCATCTTGCAAGTCTACCTGTTGGATCTTTAAGATTTTTCAGCCAGCACAATGTGTGATGTTCTGTAATTATCTTGAAGTGTCTTCTATATAAGTAGGGTCGAAATTTTGATATCGCCCACACCACAGTCAAACATTCCTTTTCAATTATCATTTTTTTTCCAAAGCGCTATATCCCGCAAGGGATACTTGCGCCAAACAAGAAGAAAGGTTTTCGGTGGTTGAATGATTTTGCTCAGATTTACTTAGAGTTCGACTAAAATATGATATACCTTCTCTTCCCCACTGATAATTTGGACTAGTGTTGCACCTAAGCCGATGTTAGAGGCGTCTGTGTGAATTTGGGTGTTTTCATTTGGATCAATGTGACCCAAAATTGGCGGATTTATCAGAACTCTTTTTAAGGTTTTGAAATGCTTCTGCTTGATTTTCTGTCCAGGTAAATTGCACATTTTTCCTGATGAGTCTTGTCAATGGGTCAGCAATTAATGAGAAATGTTTAATGCATTTTCTATAATAGGAACACATTCCTAAGAATGATTGCACTTCTTTGATATTCTTGGGCTGAGGAAAATCCCTAACGGCTTTGATATTATATTCGGCCGCTTTTATACCATGTTGGTTGGTTATATGACCAAGGATCTCAAGTTCTTCAAAAGCAAATCTGCATTTCTTGTCGTTCAGTATCAAATTAGATTCACTAAAACATTTTAAGACAGTTTCAAGTTTTCTAAGGTGGGTTGGAAAGTCTGAGCTGTATATAATCACATCATCCAGATAACTAAGGCAAATCTGCCATCTTAAATTTCCAAGCACATTATCCATATTCCTCTCGAAAGTAGCAGGGGCGTTACATAGTCTAAAAGGCATGACAGTGAATTCATATAATCTGTGGTCGTAGTGAAAGCTGTCTTCTCCTTGTCTTTCTCTTCAATTTCGACTTGCCAATATCCCGTTCTAAGGTCTATTGCTGAGAAGTACTTCGATCCTTGGAGAGTATCCATTACGTCATCAATTCTTGGGATTGGATAAACATCCTTCACTGTTACCTCATTCAATTTTCTATAGTCTACACAAAATCTGAACTTACCATCTCTTTTTTTTAACCAGTATAAAGGGGAAAGACCAGGGACTTGAAACTGGTCTAATAATGCCTTCTTTGAGTATTTCATCAATTTGATCTTTTATAATGTCCCGCTCTTTGGGGCTCACCCTATATGGCTTGTGCTTTATCGGTTTTGCATCCTCTGTGTCGATCCTGTGTTTTGCCAAATTAATCCTGCCTAACCTCGGCGAAAACAAATCAGCATACTTAATCAAAATTTGTTTTAACTCCTCTTGTTTTTTAGGTGGTAAAATTTGTTTATCTGAAATTGGATTCGTCATTTTCAATTTTCTCTAACTCCTCTATGAAATTAATCTCTGCAGGAAGTCTTCCATAAGCTAATGTTTGGTATTTCATAATTTTTGAAGGTCGAGAATAAGGGTTTGTAATCCAGATATGAGTGTTCCTATCCGTGACAGTGAGCAAACTTCTTGCCAATCGAAAACCATTTGTTTGAATCATTCTACTGTTCTTTTCAATGACATATTCGTCATCCTCTACTTCTATTGAGGCCTTAATCAATCTAATCGACAGTTCAGGTATAACAGTATCATCGACGCTTTTTATTTTTTTAGTTCATAATTGCTTATGTCAGGTTATTCGTCAGATCGTATTTTATTATCTTTTTTCTTTTTTGCAATCTATTTTCGCGTTCATTTTCTTAAGGAAATCTCTTCCAAAAATTAATGTTCTTAAATGCATTTCCAAGATCACAAATTTATGCGATAATATTTTTTCGTCAATATTTATATTTAACAATATACTTCCTACAATGTCTAATATTTTTATCGACTTTTTTCTGCACAGGTTTTGCGAGTTTACTTATACCATGGCCTTTATCGAGGGCCGTTCTGAGGTCGACCACTGATAGGTCAGCGCCTGTATCAACCAAAGCTTCAAAAGTTCCTTTCTTGTACACATGGATTTTTAATTTGTATTCAGGGTCCAACTTCTTGATTCCATTTATGGTCGACTTGCTTTGATTGACAGATTCAGGCGTGACGCTTAGTTTAAATCTTCCAGCACGGAATATCTATTCCGGGTAGGAATTTTGTCTGTGTATTATGACATACATCAGCATAAGGCCGAGGTCCCGATTTCTATGATATTTCATTTATTTGGAGTTTCTCTTCGACCTTCTCTTGGGCAACTGTTGAATCCTCTTCTAGGATTTTTATAAACTGAACCCTTGAATAACGGGCCACGTGCCCTGGCTTGTTACCCTTGAAGCAGATTGCTCTTCCATCTTCCATCCTATTTTTGCTCACTTCTTGGATTTTATTGTATGTGTTTCTCTGAAGGTTTGGTTTCAGCACAAAGTTTGGATTATAAGGACGTCTAGAGGTAGAGGGCTGGGGCAAGTTGTTTCGATACTGCCTGGGAGTAGGACGGGAGTCGTTTTTGTAGTATTTGGAAACAGGGGCCTGGAAGTGGTCTGGTAGTTTCGTGTGGCAGTCGGCGGCACGTACCTCGATTGTTGTTGGGGTCTATAATAGCGTGGACCGTTATATAGGGTTCTGGATTTCTCCACACGTTCCCGATACTTCTTTTCAAAATAATTCATTTTCTTGCACACAGCAAGAAGTTCATCTGTTGTTTTAGGAGGGTTTAGGTAGAGTGTGAATGAGGACTCTTTTTTTCAGTCCTCTAATAACATGTTCAATTTTCGTTTCTTCTTACATTGCCGGGTCAACCTTGTTGCACAACACTAGGATGTCTTCCGCGAACCTGATTGCTGGTTCATTCCAGTGTTGCATTCTGTTAAGCTTCATTCTTAATTCTTCTTTATTCGCGTTAAAGGAAAAATCTTGAATGAGCCGGATTTTAATATTTTCCCAACACTCGTGAAAATAGCTTTGTGCAAATTCAACCAGGTTTTGGCGCTTCCCGTCATGTACATGGCGGCATAACGCGCAATTATGTACTCTGCTAATGGTAGTGGAAACCAATCTCTTCGACAGATTCTATCCATGGGCGAGGGTCTTCTGTCCCGTTTTACTTCGGAATTTCTATATTGGGGTTCAAAGAAACTGGGTCGGAACTAACATCTTTACCAATTGTTGCACCAAGTTTCAGCTTTGTAGGGTCGTCGACCTCGGTTTCTTCCTTCTTGGTGTTATACACGTTTCCCGAGCGGGTTTCCATAGTCAAAGCAAATGAATAATATTAAATGAGAATAAATTACTTTTTAAAGCTATTACGTTTATTTATTCGTGTCTTCCTCGTAGGTCGCGATCTGAAGTCTTCGTCCAGGTCCTCTCTCGTTCCAATGATCAATCAAGATATATGTACAATAAAATATTACAAAAGGAATGAAACTATAAAAGGAAAATATGATAATCAAAATATTCTGTTTTTAATAAAAATAAAAAATATATGATTTAAATTTTAAATATATTAAAAATAATATTATAAATAATTTTAAAAATACGCGCATTAATCATGATGCAATTATATACCTATAATATCTCTTTTTATAAGACCGGTGTTCTCAATAAAGCTGTATGTGTGTGATATCTAATTCTTCAATAGCGGTAGCTGAACTATTTATTTTCTTATTCTAGTGCATTTTTTTAGTAAAATCCTTTGTAAAAATAATTTATTAAGCAATTAAATATTTTGTATTTTAATTCATATTTACCTTATATTTTTGATAATTTCTAAAGGCCAATATATATTCTACAGAATGCCTAAAGGTTCTATAGAATAACTAGGAGATGTTTTTATAATTTCTAAAGGTCAATATATATTCTACAGAATGCCTAAAGGTTCTATAGAATAACTAGGAGATGTTTTTATAATTTCTAAAGGTCAATATATATTCTACAGAATGCCTAATGGTTCTATAGAATAACTAGGAGATGTTTATTTATATTTGAAAATCACTTCGTATTTTGCCTTCAAAATAAATTTCTGCTGAATAAATTTCGAATCTCTCTTCTAAAAATTATATTATGTTCAAGGAGTATTGGCTAGGCAGAGGTAGAATTTAAAAATATATATATATTAGTTTTGATTTTTCAGTCCAAGATTAAAAATACAAAAAGATGACGCACATTTCAGATCACGTAGCAATAACCTTTGACATTTATCACAATTTTAACAGGCAAAGGACAGTTCAAAACTCAACATGGAAATTTATAGAAAAAGATGCTGACTGGAAAACATTTACCGAAAAAATAGCAATACAAGACGTAGATAATATTATCACCATGATAAACCACGCGTCAAACATAAAAGATATTGACAACATTGTAAAGACTCTCACACAAATAATTAAAGAGGCAGCTTATCTGTCACTAAATGTCAAGACAAGAAGCGGAAATCATAAAACAAATAC
Source organism: Cordylochernes scorpioides (assembly GCA_030710605.1). Taxonomy (NCBI): domain Eukaryota; kingdom Metazoa; phylum Arthropoda; class Arachnida; order Pseudoscorpiones; family Chernetidae; genus Cordylochernes; species Cordylochernes scorpioides. The sequence continues at coordinate 34,377,032 of CP092873.1, read as the reverse complement.
ATACTGGTGGGATGGGAAGCTGGAGAAAATGAAAAACGATTTCCACTATATTAGAAATTTGTATTACCGACATGGAAAGGTCCTTGAAAAAACCTATAAATCAATGAGAAATAAATATTTAAATAAAAGTAAAAAGGCAAAAAGAGCGAGTTGGATAATTTTTATTGAAGAAAGTCATTCAAATAACTCATTTGGTAATGCTTACAGGATATTCAAGTCATTGAGATCGAAAAATAGAAATTTAGGATTACCACTAATAGATAATTTACCAGATCATTTAAAGACCGACAAAATAAAAAGTTTAATGAACGATCTATTTCAGGATGATTTTGGAGGTTTAGATGAAGATGATCATATTTTGATTAGAAATTATACGCCTAAATATAAAAATAAAAGTAGTGTTTATATCGAATCTAAGGAAATAGAGGAAACAATTTTAAAAACAAATATTAAAAAAGCACCGGGCCCTGATTACATTAGTAACAATCAGATTAGACGGGCTAAAATAAAAATAATCCCAATTCTGCATAAATTATTCAATAAATGTATAGAAATGGGATATTATCCGGATGAATGGAAAAAATCATTCTTAAAAATAATTCCAAAACCAGGCAAAACGAATTATGAAATAAATAAAGGTTATAGACCTATATCATTGACATCTAATCTATCTAAAACATTTGAGAATATAATAAAAAATAAATTAAGTATTATTTAGAGAATAATTTAATGAGCTCAAGGCAGCATGGTTTTATTAAATCTAGATCAACAATTACAGGAATGGATAAAATTATAGAAACTATATTGAAACATAAACAAAAAGAATTGACTTCCTTGATAGCTATAGATATTGCGGGTGCATTCGACAATGCATGGTGGCCTGCTATTATAAAAAGAATGGATAATGATGATGTTCCCTCAGATTTAATACGGATCATAAAATCTTATTTGAATAATGAAAGGGAGGTGAAATTTACATACGAATCAGAAACTTTTTATAAGAAACTAACTAAAGGATGTCCACAGGGTGGACCTTTATCACCACTTCTATGGAATATTTTGCTAAATGATTTGTTGATAAATTTTGATTCAATGAATGCAGATATTATATGTTATGTAGACGACGTTACAATAATTTGCTGGAATAAGACTATTGAAGGACTAAAAACCGCAAGTGAATACACCTTAAATTATGTGATCCAATGGTGTAATAGAAATAAATTAACGATCAGTACAGATAAGACTAATATGCTATACCTACATAACAGACAAAAAATACCTATTAAGGTTAATAACAATATAATAATGCCGGTCAAGCAAGTAAAAATTCTGGGAATGAAATTTTCTAATCATAAATGGAAAAACAAAGTTAACTTTACACCGCATGTTAATGATATTCTGTGTAAGGCAGGACGTATGAAAAATTTATTGTGTTCACTAAGTGGCAATATGTGGGGTTTAGACACTCAAAAGAGGTTAACTTTATTCAAAACAATCATTAGGCCTGTACTTACATACGGTTCTGAAATTTGGTTCAAATATTTAAACAATCGTTGTAAACAAAAACTGAACTCCATGCAGTACCAGATCATTTTATGGGCAGTTAGAGCATACAAAACCACTTCATCAAACTGTGTGCATAGCTTGGCAAAAGTTCCACTCCTAACAGACTATATAGAATCCAGAATAATCAAATTTGATCTAGCTCAACTGTCCATTGAAGATCTAATTACTTACGAACCCCATGCTCCAAGTATAGTCAAATCATTCTTACACGCAAAAATGAATGAAATTTTTTAGAACACTAATGAAATTTTCAGAAGCTTTTTCGTATTTGGAATTCCAAGATTTTTCCGTCCAAATTTTTATAATATCCAATTCATTACAGATCATGGCAATTTTGGGAAATTTTTGGCAACTATCGGCGCCGTGAAGGAACCAGGATGCTTCTGCGGAGGTGAAGTTCAAGACGCGAGACATCTACTTCTGGAGTGCCCAATTTTCCGGGATTTTAGGGAAAATAGATTTGGTCGTATTGGACAGCTTGATGAATTTGTAGACAAAAAAGAAAAGTATAAAAATTTTGATCAATTTTGTAAATACATATACAACTTTCTCTTGAATTGGAAAAAGAGAAGGAATCTTAGAAAAAAAAAAAGAACTGCGATGCTTGCTCTGTATGTTTTGCTTTGTTGTTTGTTTTTCTCTTTGGACAATTTTCTTTAGTTAATTTATGTAAAATAATTAATTGAACAGGATTGTATATAGCCGAATTGCTGTAATGCAGTGAAATGTATTGACGCAAATATCCCTGAGTTTGGGATATCGCGTTTCATGATGTTAATAAAGTTAATTAAAAAGAAATAATATTAATGTATTAGGGTGATTTCAATGATAAATAATTGATTTTTAATTTTAATTGCATTTATAACAAACACAGAATTATAATTACGTAAGACTCTATTTAAAATAAAACAATTTTATGTCTTTGCTACAATGCTAGATTAATGTGAGGGCCTGGCTCATCAGTGGTGAACCTTCCGGACGCTTTCTCCAAATTAATCTCCAAACCGCTTCACTATTGTTCTGGATTGAGTTCTTATATAACTTTAACATACTATTTAAAGCATTCAAATGGTGTTATTTGAACAAATTATGGATATATGCTTTAGGATTGTAGAAGTGTATATCTAACTTAAAGATATAATGCATCAAACAATGCTTTAATTACAAATAATCCATTGTTTACATCTTTATTATTTATTTGGAGGTAGAGCCTCAGGCCAATGTTGCAAAATATCAAAAGTCGACCCCACCTGATCACTTTGCCATAAGGAAGACCAAAATGTCGACCACCTTCTCTTCAGATGTCGCGCCTACCACCGTCGAAGTTTCCAAACAGCCACCCTCCTTAAGTTTTTACTTCTGAAGATCTGCAGAACATTCCCAAGTACAAATCAGACTGGCGATATCTGATAAACTGGATGTCCACCAATAGAAATTTGGTCTTATCAATCCGCAAAGTTGGCAACTCCAGTACGTGGTTCCAGGCTTCCAGGTTACATCAAGAGAGAGAGAGATAGCGTGGGTAGTTGTCTTGGACTTGTTAAGAAACTTCAGGCTTAATAAAAGGTTTGATGGTGATAAAACGCATGTTCTTATCAATTCTGATCACTATAATACCAGGAAAATGACTTGTGGATTAATTAAATTGGTTTTGGACTGTGTGACATTACATAGAGTCCTTTATAAACCTCTTGTTCACATCGAAATCTTGCAGTATAGGCACAATATAAACAGATTTGTTTGTTGCGGTATTGATAAACACTAGCTGCGCTTGTCTAGCAATATGTATTTTAGAAAAGTAATGGTCCAAGGATGTTTCCAACCTTGAATCTGAACCTAAGAGTCATTGGTTTTGAATGTTTATCAAAATTCTCTCGTAGATTTTCTAAACTCAAAATGAGACAAATTTGCCGAATAAAGAAGCCATCAAGATGAAATATTTAGGTTTTGGCTAGGTCATTTTGAAACAAACGACGTTTTATGAGGTTTTAAGTGATGGAGAAGGCTCGACTATTATACCGATGATCAAACCTTACATTCTACAATTCAAATTCTTGATATTATATGTATTCACCTCTAAACCTCTACAGATCTACAAACTTGTTCCCTACTATTCATAGGATATTTATCTTTAAATCTATCTGATGTTCTATGTAGATAAGATCTATTTGATAACTGTAAACAAAAGTGGTAGATGTGTCAAACTGTATCAGATGCATTTTTCCATTTGTAGCTATACTTATAGTTGCAAAGTCTGTTGCTAATATTGCTACAGGACTAATTGTTTAAATTTAGTACACACCATGACGCTGTTTAAAACCCTTTATGATATGTCGAGCTTAATATTTGTGAACTAACCATTTGGGTTACTCTAAACTGTGTATAGCAATTTGCGAGGGATAGCTTTGCAACTGTGGTGGTTAATTAACAACAATCCACATAAACTTTTCTTGCAAAATCGAATTTGTTTTTATTGTTATAACTAAGGTTATACCTTGTTATTGTTATTATATTCAGACAACAAAAAGAAATAATGAATCCAATTAAATAGAAAAAAATATATAAAAATTAAATAAAAAACATTTTGCATATTTGAAACAAGCAAATATGAATTAAAAAAAAAAAGCAAATAAAATCTACATAAAATAGAAATACAAAACTATAATTTTTGCATGTCCCCTACACAACCTTGTGGAAAATGTTAATCAATTCCTAAGTTATATTTTCTCTAGAATAATCCATACCGTCCTTCCCGAATTTACTAATTCTTCGTATGACTCAAGTAGACTATTTTCTGTCATATAAACTTCAGAAGTTGAAATGAAGTAATCAAAACGCTTGAGCTTTGTCAGTTCTTGTGACCTCTTTATTTGAACTCAAATGATCTTCCATTAATTTCATTATCATACTAATCTTCTAAAGATGAGTTAAAATTTCGGTCCTCTATATCTTTCTTAATTTGTGAAACCCTTTTTAGTATAGTCAATCTTCTGGTTCAACTGAAGGTATTGTCCCTAATATCTCACAATTAACAAGAGGAATTTATTGAAATTCCATATCTCGTGAAATTATAATAGTATTGAATTACTTTATCCATACCCTAAATCTCTCATCATTATCATATCCGATATTATTTATTTGCTTTGTTTTCCATTTTTCAGAGTTTTAGACGAGGAATATGAACATTGTTGCACAATTGTTATAGTACTTCAATGTCCTTGCCGTCTCTACTATATTTCAATTTTTTCTTGCTCCTTCCATTTTGTTCTGGATTAAGGTAGCTGTTAGTTTCTGAGTTATTCCATTTTTCTTGAAAATGCCTACAATACATTGTTGTCAAATTTCCCTCCTTTATCACTCAAAAATTCAATAACTTGATTTCCTGAAATCTTTTTACAGGCATATTCCCTTAAAGCTTTTGACTCAGAGATGTTTATCGCAGGAAATACACATATATAAACTTTGTGAAATAACACTCGAAGACAACAAAATATCGAAATTATATATAAGATTCCACACAAGCTTCACAAACATCTGCCGTGATTAATTCTCCAGGTTTAGTGATCTTTGGTCTATTGTCGAACTTCAAACAATGTGTTTTCCAAAGATACACGCCGCACACAATTCTTTGAACAATTTGATGTTCATATCTATTTGATGTTCCAGAATGTTCTATTTATGAGTTTTGTTTGATGCTCAAAGCGCTCATTATATAACTTTAATATAGTATCAATGGAAAGGCATTAAATTTACTTCTACTAGGTTATCTTACTTCAGAACCTTTATGTCACTTTTACAAAGACCTACACTGACTTTGTCATGCAGTACATTTTTGTTGCTCAACTTCAACCAGTCTTTGATGTTGACACAGAGCGACTGTTTCTATTTCTGTCCTTAATAGTTAGAACAGTAAATGAATAATTTTTATTTTCTAGACTACGAAACATCTTGTAGTTCTCCTATGATTTTTTTCGTCATTTATTCTATAAAAAAATTATAACCACATTTCCTATGGCAGGTAGCATTTTACCATTCGCTGTTGCTACACCATGTGGGGAATGGAAAGTCTCCAACTCTATAAAGTAATCCTGATTATTTATCAATAAACCACTCCTCTGAATTCTATTCTATAGAAAATACTCTTTTTTTTTTACTACTTGCAATGCCATGGCAGCAAAGGTATCTTCCTTACTTACAATTCTTTTATCTTCTTCTCGCTAGGTGGCCTGCCATCCGAAATCTACTTTGGACAATATTTATCAAATAATGACAGTAATTGCACCCTTTTGAAGGTTTCTTATTATATATATATGAAGTTTAGTTCAGAGAGAGAGTGTTCCTTTCTGACTTTAACTGTGAGAGCTTTTTACTTCAAAGAATCACTGACTCTGGAATTTCCTCGAAATTCCCTCTCATAAAAAATACAGTTGTGTGGTTATATTATTCAGCTGTCTTCCTTTAGCAACATTTAACTTGATTCTGAAGTTCTGAGTTGTCAGGTAAATTATCCAAGATTTTGTATTCGAATATATTTTTGAAATCCTTGTTTCCTTTTTGGTTTATAATTCTGAGTTCATTCCGCAAATTGTTGAGCTTTGATACGTAGCTTGTCATTTCTTCATGGATTGACCATTTGAACTGATATATTTACAAACAAATTTCATATAGTTGATTCTCTCATGTTGCTTCAAACAACCTCTATAAATATAGCCATGCTTCTTTTGCAGACTCAAACCTCATGGCTTTTACCATAGTTACTTCTGAGTTGATCAGAATCAACATAGCACAACTGTCAACTTTATCAAATTCCCGTAAATTATGAAATATCTCCTTCGGTCTTTTTAAAAGCGATTGTCCGTTTTCAAACAGCTTTTCTTTTATAACCACTAAACATCCGCGTGATAGTCAAGTGAAAACTTTATTTTATTATTTCATAATTGTCAAACTTACTCACCTCTTAACGGTCTTATAATTTGTAGTTTTAAGACATTCATTTCCGAAATTTTCTCTAATTTGAAATATGAAATTCAAATAAAATATTTTCATTCTGAAATTCATATTAACTGAAAAAATAAAAGAAAAATAATCATGCAGCTAAGTTTTTCGTTGAACCTTTCTCTTAACGATTAAAAAAAACTTTTATAAGTGTACATTTCATAAATGTTGTACACTGCGACAAAAACTCCGCCATCGCCAGACCGCCAGAGTTTTTTCCTACAGAATGGGCAGGTGATGGCACCGTTACCTCAATCCAAAATTAGCACTTGTAGATGGTAATTTTTGCTTCTACAGTGATCTTTATTTTCTCGGAATGAAGGCCGAATGCAGATTCAGGGTTTCACTTAGGAGGGTAACATCTCTAGGAGCAGGAGTCCCATATATATGGATTATTTTGGTTATACTTTCTTTATTCAGGAAGAATGGTTCAGACCCACCAAGGAAAGACTAAACAATTATTTCACTAAAATGTAAATGGTATTTGAGACCAAATATGGGTGAGTAGTCTATAACGGGTGAAAATATGTTTAATAGGGATATAGGGACTCTTCTATGCAATATCAAAAGAGTTATCCGAAGATAAAGATAGGATAATTATCGAGTGTGTGACAAGAAACAGAAGGTAGAGAGAAATAGGTTCGGGTACATTTTAAAATAAAGATTGATATATTAGAGCTGAATGTACAAGAATCGAAATTTCTAGAATTAGCGTCGTTTCCCCTTCAATTTATATCACAGAAACCAAAGAATCTTCTAAAATCTAGGTCTTCTGACAATTCCCTGTGACATTATTTCAACACAACAATACAATATTTTAGAATTCACCTATATAAAAAAGCCAACAATTATAAAAAAGTTAAAATCATATTATTATTATTGAAGATTTACAAGGCAAGACAAAGAAGATTAATGGTATATATTCCGTGTTTCTCCAATTTAATTGTTGATAGTTTTATCATGATTGTTAGTATAGTTTTGTTTCATATTTTCAATTCAGACAAGAAAAACGCTTTCAAAAGTTAATATTTCAATATATTTGTTATATATCAATAATCTGATTCCAATACCACATCACACATATATATCTTACACATATATATAATGCACTAACAGTCTTGAGTTGAATAAAGTTTTAAGCAATATCCTCCAAAGGTACTGAAATATTCATAGCGATCTACTTACTAAAATTGTCGTTATATTCTGCTTCGTCGCGTCTCACACTTATTTTATCCTCCAAATATTAGTAGTTATATTTATTTTTATTTTTCAATTTCCCAATTATATTTTTTTACTTTCGAATTTTACTTTATTTATTTATCATCAACAAATTTCTTTGTTTTTAAAACATGTACATTTGTATCATTGAATTTTATTAATTTATAATAGTAGATATTCCGTGTTTCCAATTTAATTGTTGATAACTGTTATCATGATTGTGTGTATAATTTTGTTTTATATCTTTCATTATTTTAATTCCACAAACAAAACGCTTCCAAAAAAATCAATAAATATTTCAATATATCTGTTATATTTTAATAATCTGATTCCAATACCATCACACATAAATAACTTCTATATATATATATATATATATATATACAAAGGTGATCAATAAAAAACGATAAAAAAGTTTTTAAAAGGTGCAAATTAAAATACAAATCATTTTTTAATCCTATACATAACCCCCTTCTTTTTCTACACTTCTTCCAAAGGTCAGGTAGCTTTTAAATTCCTTTTAAGAAAAAATCTTTCGTGTAATGGGCAAGCCATCCATGCACCACATTTTTAACCTCATCATCAGTCTTGAAAGTCATGCCCCTTAAAAATTGTTTTAAGTGTTCAAATAAATAATAATAACTCGGGGTTAAATCATGAGTGTAAGGGGGATAGATTAGAGGTTTAAAATTTAACTTATTGATGGTATCAATGGTGATATTTGCTACGTGGGACCGAGCATTATCATGCTGTAGGCAAACACCTTTGCTCAGCAAACCACGCCTTTTGGAACAAATCTTGGCTTTAATATTTTTAAATGCGATCAGAATAAACTATGCTATTAACTTATTTGCCTTTAAGTAGATAATCTTCTAAGATGCATCCTCTACTGTCCCAAAAAATAGTCAAGAGTACGTTTCCAGCAGAAGCTGTTATCCTTGATTTATTTTTATGTTGGTCAACCCTTGTGATGCTATTCTGCACTTGATCTTTTAAAGGCGATGTATAGGAGCTTGATATTTATCGGGAAGTTCCAATATTTCACCGCTAAATTTAAAACTATCCAAATACCTTATCTTGTTGGAAGTATAAGACGATAGATCCTGTCGGCTGCGCCTTATTTGTTATATACTCCTCTTTATTTTTTTTATTTAATTAAAGAATAAAATGCAAAAGGTAATTCAACTTTATTATTCGAAATACACAAAGGAGACAAAAACTCGTTCGATTCCCGCGTCTCGTAAAGTCACTCAGGCGCGATGGGCAAACAATTTGTCGCTTTCTCTCCAATCCTTTCTTCCTTTATTTTACAAGATATATTTGAGATATATTCATTGTTAAATAAATGCACTCTTATTTCTATTTATAACACTAATATCACTACCATATATTGTATACTTTTTGACTCGTCGCAAATGTTCTTCTTAATTTCTTCATGTTTCATCATCTTCCAACAATATTATAAAATATATTTGAATAGAAAACATAAAACAAAAATATTTCAAACTATAATATATTTGGGAGAAATATTTTTTTTCTTCATCATTTTTATTTGGTACTGAAGGCGAACCTTAGTAATAATAACACTGGGTCAACATTTTATCATTTTTATTAAAAGGGCTAAATATTACTTAGAAAAAGAAAGAGTAAAAAAGAAGAAAAAATAAAAAAATCATATTGTCCCTTTCCATATTGGGACAAACTCTTGTCATTGGTGAGTTTGTACTGGTTAATAGCTCGCACAAAGGAGATGTTTGTGCGCTGGGCGCTGATTCCATCCCCAAGTGGGCAACCAGTACTTCACAGGAGTCAATGTCGGAAATGGATGGTTCGTTTCGAGATCGTCTTCTACGCACGTTATGAACTGCGTGCTGTGTTGTTCTTTTGGGAATCTTCTTCAACTCACAGTTAGCCAGGGGCACTAGAGTGGTTCGGATTCTCTAAGATCACTGCTCCTGGACGAGTTCAGTTCGAAGTAGATCAACTTGTAACTTCATAAAGTTGTGTTTGCTCAGATTGTTGAACCATTGAAGTTTCTAAACAAAACATAGCAGATATTTTACACAATCAATTCCTAGTTTTGATAATATTCATAAAATATTAAGTATGGAAATTTATTCACCAAGGGCAATACATTATATACACATTAACATATACATATTTTTACCATGTGATACATAAGCAAATAGCACGTCAAGTTGAGCATACGCCAAGCAAGAGACTTATGACTCGGGGAACCTTCGAACTTTATGTACATCAGACATCTGTTGTTATATCTTGACGTTTAAATTACCTCCCCCCCCCCCTTTGTGGTTACATCTATTATTTGACAACAAACAATTTAAAGCGTCTTCTCTCTCTATTAAAAAGTCAAAATAAAATAGTAAATAAGGTAGGTTATACCCAATAAGAGTCACTTTCATTTGACATGATCTTCGAATATAATCTGATAGGAAAAGTGTACTTTAGAACGTATTTTTCAATATAGCGCAGTGTATGAGGAGATATTTACAAATTTGATAACAAAAGTTTAATATGTATTGACGATAATGATAATCAATACATTATAACAGTCATACATTCTATTATAATATAATAAATCAATAGAATTAAGAAATATAATAAGGATATATATATTGATGATATAATAATTACAATCAGGTAATATGAACTGCTTGAACTAATCTGAGTTTGAAATAAATATCACAATAAACTTACATGAATTGTATATATCATAAACAAAAATACAGTATAATCTCTCTGTAAAGGACACCTAGTTGCAGAGACAAAGTGTCCTTTAGGGAGAAGTGTCTTTATACCGGAGAGTTGCAAAATAGTTGAAATTGTATTTTTCTGGCAATAAAAACTGTCCTTCATAGAAAGGTGTCCACTAGCGTGAGTGCCCTCTCATGGATATTCTACTGTATCCGTCAAATAAGAGGATTCGGTAAAATATCTCTGAATACCCAGGAGTTCTTTAATGTGAGAATGAGAATTGTGGTCAATAGGGTGAACGTGACGTAAACTACTGGTTTCAGGACTGTTGGGGCTGTAAAGGCTGTTGCTTACCGTTGAAGCTTATTCATAGAAAACAATAATCTCTGGTTACAAAATAACTTTACTAGGTGACGCTCAAAAAGAGCAACATAGCTTATGATATTTACAACAATGAATAATATATGTGGAGGTTATTCACATATTTTAAAACAAATTGTCGAATGCGGGATTCGATCCCAGTTCATGTCTGTCGGGAATCGACCATTTTAACCCCTCGTCCACCGAAGAGAAACCAATAAAGTTGCACAAATATTTGTAATTTATTTTCAATAAAAACCTAAGATCGTTCTTTTAAAAATGGAACACCCTCTGTATACATATAATCCAATAAGTTTATGTGTGTGCTTTTGTAGTGTAGGATCTTAGTGATTTATTTCTAGAGATTTTTCTCTGAAACCCATTCAAAAAGTACTTGAATACTTCAAAACATTTAATAAAACACTAAAACAAAATATCTTAACCAAAAACTAAAAAATGAAAAACCTTTTCTAATTTATTAACAAGGATATAATGTTGGGAGTGTTAAATGCTCCAACCCCTCCTCCTCCCACACACGTACTTCAATTATTTTATTGATTAAATATTTTTAAAAATAAATATATTCTCTATACAGTAAATTCATCATGTGATTTCTTAAAAGGTTTCTCCCAAATATATCAAAAACAGCCACACCGAACACCCTCAAGTTGTAAAGAGTTTTATCAGATCAGACGAAATCTTTATTGAGCAAACTATATTTACAGTCTCGACACATTGATCACAATCACCCACATTTCTACATACACAATATAAAATTAAATTTTATTGCCATCTATCGTTAAAATTTTACACAAATAAATTTACTGGCAATGCCTTTCTTTTAAATATCATCAAATATTATATCTACAGACCTTACTGCAATGCTCGATGCAATACCTTGAAATTATATGTATGTACCTCTACAGACCTATAAGCTTATGTCCATAGTTCCTTAAACACCCCTTAGCTGCCTTCCATAGAAAATGCAGGTTATATAACAAAACCAGTCCAATACAATAGTAGAGCGGTCTAGAGATTAATTTGGCGAAACCGCTGAGAGGGTTCACTACTGATGAGCCAAGCCCTCTCATTCAATAACTCATATCATTGCAGTAAGGTCTGTAGAGATAATATTTGATGATATTTAAAAGAAACGCATTGCCAGTAAATTTATTTGTGTAAAATTTTAACAATATAAAATAAATCTTAGCTTTACACATTGAATTCATGAGGTTTTAAAAATATTTCCTCAACACAAATTAAAATGGGATAGAAAAAATTATGGTAGTTCTTTTTTATGCTTCATCAATTATCGAAAAGGTTCTATATAAATTGTGGTCATCAAATAATATTAAATTCATATTTAATTTTATACACATATTATATAAGTCAAAACGATTTATATTAGAGCGAGCAGGGTCGATGAAAGGATGTGAAACCGTTGTTTTTTACCTCTAGGACCCGGGTTCGATGACCGCGTTTTGCACTTGCAAAGATCGAACCCCACCAGCGAAGCAAGTAACCAATCGGGGCTCTGGAAAATTTGTAAGTGTAAAGTCGAAATGATTTTCACATGTGAAGACATGCGGTGCACTTACAGAAAAAGCAGTCCCCCATGATTATCATGGCCTGTACCACGTGTATTAGGAATAAGTAAAAAAATATAATAGAACAAATATTTGACCTACTAGAACTCATGTAGCGGTTCAGGAAGCGCTAAGATGTTCAAGCAGTAGCTAAAAAAATCGATTTACATTTAGTTGAGATTCCAAGGTCACAATAGGGGTTAGAAGTCTTAGAGAGAACACCAACCTTGTGTTGATACCGTTTATAACAAATAATTGTTAACGGTCACGTTAACACATTGGATCTTCGTTGAAGAGTATTGTTTCAGCGGCTTGTAGGCTGTGTCGTTGGCTGATTTCATGCCTTTTGAAGATGTTGAAGGGGTTTTATCTGAAACACAAATACAATATTAGAAAAAAAAACACAGTATATATTGAAAAAATATATATATATATATTTTCCGAATCTATGTTCTCTAATAATATAATGTAGGGTTTTTTTAAAGAACCGTGTCACGCATATAAATATATTCCTTTCAAAACTGTTCATGACTTCTTGAAATCATTGACAAGTTAAATAAATTATCTCAGTCGTCGCACATTTTTATGAATGTCTATAGCTGATAATAATCTGCCAACAGTGGAACACCCATCCTGGAACATATTCGTCGATTATATTAGGTAAATGGGCTGAAGTTCACGAGTCTATATATGTCATAATATATGCTCTAACAGGAATAATAAAGTAAATCTGCAGCCGACCAGAGAGAGAGAGACGTAGTCGATTCGAAGATAACTAACTTGCGACCCTTTGTTGACCACATTCCTGAGGGGGGCGTCAACACCTGGCGTCTAATCTTTTGTTTGCCCCGCTTGTGTACACAGGGAAAAAGACAGTCGTTCAGTAGATAGCATACTCGCCACCTCTTTCTCTCTCGGCTGGCTGCCCGGATTTTTAGCTCTAACAACTCGTCGTGTGATTATTTCTCAACTCACCACATCATTACCACTATATTGTCACATTGAAAAGTCGACAGGATAAGACCTGACCGGGAAACAAATCCCTCATATACCAGACTATGAAGAAAACAAGAAGCAATACCACGATGATCGAACAAACCCACAACCAAGTTCCACAAGAACCAACGACCGACGCTACTGTAGCCGCTTCCCTTCGAACTCTCACCCTCTGTCTCGACCAACTTTTAAACCGTGAGTCTGAAGAAGCAATCACCTACGACGGAGATGAACCTGCCGCACACTTCTTCTCACAACTTGAGTCTCAGCCGAACTTCCACAACTTAGAGCCAGCACGCCAAGCTCGAAAGGCTCTATCATCACTCAGAGGCGAACCTCGCAAAATTGCACAAGACTTAGCTCTACTCAATAAGACTTATGAAGAGGTCAAGGAGTCACTCTGCGCCGTCTATCCCCGACGCCCTAGCTTCACTCTTCAAGAGTTCTATGAACTTAAATGCACATCGATAGCCGAGATCGAGACCTACTACAAGAACAAGGTCCGAATAGGATTGGCGATCAACCTCCCTAAGAGTGCCATCGTGCAAGCACTATCCAACGGTGTGCCACGTAACTATGGCAACCTTTTAAAGATGGCACAACCCTCGGGACCAGAAGAATGGTTATGCTTAGCCCAACAGCTGACCTACGAAGGGGATAACACCAGCACTAAAGCTGCCCAACAACGATCACCGCGCCAGAGCAGAGCACTTTCCACCACCGTGGACAAGACCCCACCATATCCTTGCCGTTACTGTGGCCAGAATCATTGCAACAAACAATGTCGTAAACAACCATTCGCCGCCGACAATACTCTCCTTCACCAGGTACAGACTCCTGAACAGAGGTCTTCTCTCCGGGATGCGCAAATCCATCCCATCAAGCAAGCTATCACAAAACCAATAGCCACGTCCCAAATTTATCACGTCGCACCTTCCCAAGTCCCAATTGAACAGACTTCCCAAGTACAAATTGTACAGACTTCCCAAGTCCCAATTGAACAGACTTTCCAAGTCCCAAATGAACAGACTTCCAAAGTACAAATTGCACAGACTTCCCAAGTCCCAATTGAACAGACTTCCCAAGTACAAATTGCACAGACTTCCCAAGTTCGAATTGAACAGACTTCCCAAGTCTCAATTGCACATACTCCCCAAGATCCCACTACCCCTGATCCACATGAGCTGACTGTGGAAGATGAGATGTCCAAGAACCCTCAACATGACAACCGCCAACTGTTAGAGGACACAGCCCTTAGTGACTCTAGCACGCCGGACAAGCGAGACAGCCCCAGTCTCAGTGAGGAGAAGTGCTACGAGAGCTTTGGTGACTGCGAGCATTCCGACTGTAGTAGAGTAATGGAAAACCCCACTGGAATAATTTCTTCCAACAACGCCGTCCCCTGCCAGTCTACGCCACCACGAGCGGATCAAGCCGCCTACGTCCCGCGGACTCGTCTACACGCCATGTACGGCAACCACATTCCCCATCGGGACTTTCCAACATGAACCAAGTCTTCAACACAACCCAGCTTCGAAGTCCAACAGAAGCCCATCAACAGTGAGTGTTTAACTTTATTGTGATTTCATCCGTTTACATTTTTGCTTGTTATATATATCACATCCATGTTAGCCCACTTTTAGCACAGTTCATGCTCTAAATAACTTATCTCATATCAATTTTAAAACCATAATATGCTACAAGCTTTCAAGCTTACAATGCCTTATTTTATTCTCAATAACATGTTCTCTCGAAAATTTTTCTTATCTTACACCATCGCTCTTGAAAAAAAAAAAAACTCTTGTTTTTAATTTTTCGTATATCAACTTATGTTTTTTATGAACCAATGACCAAATTTTCGCTGAACCTCTCAGTCTTTCTGCAGTGTATCTATTCCTACATTGAAACTTAGGTTCTGAAAGTCAAGGCTTTTTTTTTTCAACCATTCGACCTCAGAGGTCTTATTTTTGTCAATTGACCGCAAAGGTTCACTTTTTTTTCTCACTCGACCCCGAAGGTCTTTTTCACGTACGTGCATGTCCATTATTTGTTAAATTTATTAATTTTAGTGTCATCAAGAGAACCGCACATAAGTTGTCTGCCTAATCAATCTTCTTCATTCTAAAGTATCTCTGTAAAATGTCTCAATACGTTTTGTTGACGAATGCTGCAGAGATGACTATTTGCTCCAGCCTCTTTCTAATGGCTTCCTTTGTTCATTTTAGAATGTTGAACCACTTACTTTAGAGCTCTCTTACTTTCCACCTTTTCTTTCTCTTCACCTCCTCATTCACGTATCCATATTGTACATAGCTATGATTGTCCATACCTACACTCTGTACCATATTAACCTACACATAAAATTAATTTGTATATAGCCTTTTATAACCTTGATATTTTCAAAATCTCCCATAAATGTCAAACTCTCCGGTGTTGTAAAACTGCTTGTAAATAATATTTACTTGTGTACTATACAGTATTTTATTTACATAAAACTATGTCACCATTACCTTAACTAATTTTAATTGTAAAATTATTTTCTCTATTCCTGGCTTCTCCAGCTTTAAATATACTTAAACCATGTTCAGCCTTCTTCAACGGGGGCCATATGTCATAATATATGCTCTAACAGGAATAATAAAGTAAATCTGCAGCCGACCAGAGAGAGAGAGACGTAGTCGATTCGAAGATAACTAACTTGCGACCCTTTGTTGACCACATTCCTGAGGGGGGCGTCAACACCTGGCGTCTAATCTTTTGTTTGCCCCGCTTGTGTACACAGGGAAAAAACAGTCGTTCAGTAGATAGGACACTCGCCACCTCTTTCTCTCTCGGCTGGCTGCCCGGATTTTTAGCTCTAACAACTCGTCGTGTGATTATTTCTCAACTCACCACATCATTACCACTATATTGTCACATATATATTTTAGCAACTGGTTAGCAAACCTGAAAACGAAGGTATCAGAATACCTACATTTTACTCACCTCTGCTATCTGGAGAGAAGGCAGCATTATTATTTGTCCAAAGAGACTGGTATATTCTAGCTGCATGTCAGAAGATGGGCGGTTGAGAAAGTAGTTGTATTGTTTGCTGAGAGTACTGCAACCATAATATATAACCGTAAATATATAAGTGAGAGCAAGAAAAATATTATATATATATGTAATATTGTTTCGAATGATTCTGTCGACGTGTGGATAAACTGGCAGTCTGGAACGTGAGGCGAGTGTTGATGTTCTTCCCACACGCGGACAACTAGAAGCAGAGGTAGGGCTAGATGTTAGCACCGAGAGTGATTGGGGACAGCCCACAGAAGGTAGAGGCCATGATACAAACTTTGATGCCTATCATCGATACATGGAGAGAGAGACCGAGAGAGACAGAAGCGGTGTGCCGATAGACTCACTGTAGAACATACTCCTGCCGACCCCCTGCTAAAACCTTTCCTGTTTTCAGGGGGCGTCTATAAAAAGCCTTGGAGGGGGCCCCCCAGCTGCCACCATATTTGGCTTTTTATTTTGGCGTCATCATTTTGAGGTTAAATACAAATAAGGGTGTGCAGGTTGATTTAATAAAGATATAGCATAAAAACAAAATATAGGGAGGTAGAAAATAGCAGCAGTGTACATTTTAATAGAAGTGTATTTTCTTATAAAGTATCGGCTCTAATTATTTGTAAGATGGGTGAAATATACTAAAAGTGTCATTATTATACAGTTAAAAATATACTATATATATATATACTTTATAACAGTCAACATAGAAGTTTTTTTTTAACGGCCTTCAATTATCTGAATATATATATAAATAATTTCTATCCAAATTATAAACCCACCATTCGATATTAAAATATTTAAATGCAAATGATATTTATTAATTATTTTTGTAGTGTTGATATTAACGTGGTTGCGAAATGAATTTCAACATTTATTGATAACTATAAAAATGGTGCTCATCTCTTGAAGCAATATTTAATTCGATATATTAATAGGATTATTTCAAATAATTATCATAAGACAGTTACCGTTTGCTAAGCCTGAAGCGATAGGAGGACAGGCGTTCTCGAGCTCGACACTCAAGCTATCTGGTCGGGCGACAGAACATTAGCGTGTTCAAGAAACTGGAAGCTTCAGCTACCAGAACCAGCGGTAGCGCTTTCTTGATAACAGGAACATGTTAGCAATGGCTGGCAACACTTTCGAGATTTAAGAAACCAGTACATCTTGGTTATCAGGAGATATGACTTTTCTTTCACAAGGATATGTACTCATTCATTCAACATAACAGTACAGCTTTTGATCTTCGCAAGAAATATGAACACATCCACCTGAATATACCAGCCGTGTTGTGATTTGCGTATCCAAACATTCAGGGCTGGTTAGAGAGATTATAGCAACTTTTTGAAAACACTTGAACCTTCTTTATTTTGGTTAGCATGACATATTGCAGCCTACTCGTGAAGGCAGTAACAGTTCAGCCCTGCAAAGAGTAGAGGTCTCGAACACCTTTTGAGTTGTAAAGCCGATCCATTCCAGATTGAAGAAGCAAGGACAGTAATTTAGCAAATACAGGCTAGCTTGATCCCATGGGCTGTCCAGGGAGGTCGACATTCGCAAAGCAGAAACAATCAAGTTGGCAGTCCAGATAGCAGGTCTTTCTCGAGTACAGCGCACTTTTTACCTTAGCTAGCAATTCAGGGACCAGAATTTTGGAACGAGGACAGTGACTGATTCTACCTAGATAGAATATCGTGGAGAAGCTTTTAGAAAGAAAACAGACCTGTTCAAACAACCTAGCAGTTCAGGGAGTAAGGCATTCACAATGTTAGAGACCAGTTTTATACAGATAAAAATTATTGAGGCATGAATTTTGAAAGGACAGCTTCGTTTTCTTCTCAGATAACATTTAGGGAGCGTGACTTTGGGGGGAAGAGCGACCTGTTCAAGGAAGCTAGCAGTTTAGGGAGCTAGGATTTGCGAGAACTGCAATCTGTTTAATATAACTTGCAGTATAGGATGAAATATGTCCGTGATAAGAGGGATCTGTAGACCCAAGTGAGCAGTTCAGATATAAGGTCTTTCGAATTGGGACAAAGACTCTTTCTGCCATGTTTAATAAAAAAAAAATGAATCATATCGATACAGCCACATGTACACACCAGATATTAGTTCAAGGGTGAGGGTCTTTGGAAGGGAGCGACACGCTCAACGCAGTTAGAAATTCTGGGATCAAGGCTTTCACGTGAACAATTCACTGCATAACTAAGCTAGCAGTACAAGGGGCGGTTTTCGCGAAAAAATAAAACTGGGTTGCCAAGTTCACATAGCTGAAGCTTCGTTAGGAAAAAAAATGTCCACCGCAGCTATGAGTTTTGGGATGAGACACGGGCGAAGACAAGGGCTTATTTACCCCAGGGGAAGGTCCGAGGAGAAGGGTTATCACGAGGTCAGCGTCATATTCAACCCATAGAGCATTCAGGGATAAGGGTCTCTGCGAGGACAAGTCATTGTTCTTCCAAGCTGGAACTTCAAGGGGTACGACTTTCTCGGGTACGCCTACCTTTTTAATTCTGGTAGCAGCAGTTCGAGGATCAGGATCTTCGCAAGGAAAATAAAATGTTCATTCCAACTAAGAGTTAAGGGATGCGACTTTCGCAAGGACAGCGACATGCTCATCCAGCTGGAAAATAAGGGATTAGGGTTTACACAATAATCTCGACTTGATCATTCTAGTTTGAAATTCGGGCAGCAGGAATTAGAAAGACAAGAGATCTGTTTACCCAGAAAGTAATTCAGCGAGGAGAACTTTCGGAAAAACAGGGAACTTTCAAGTTAGTCGGTAGTTGAAGGAGAATGACATTTCCGAATACAACGACCTGTTGACCTCAGATGATAATTCTAATTGACGAGCTTTCGGGAGGAGGGGAAGCCGGAATTTACAAGAACAGCGGATTGAAAAATCCAGCTAACTGTTGGTTGTGAACTATAACAGAAGGATAGGGAATTTTGAAGCTCAGCAGGAAGTTAAAGGACATGAATCTTTGCACAAACTACCCCAGCTCACAGTTCATGGGGTAGGATTTTCACGATGTCAGCGTTCTATCAAACCAAAATAGATTTTTGGGTGCGTCGCATTTGCAAAGACAGCGACTTATTAAATCCTGCTAGTAGCTAAGGAAGTAGGATCTTCACTGAAACTTAGACAGGTTATCCCGGCTAACACACAGTTTGCTGGGTGCGAATTTCGCAAGGTCATCAACATGTTCCGTCGATAGAGAAACTGATGTAGTTTTCTTTTCGCGGTTACAGCAACTGATCATTCCAGCTGACTGTTCAGGGGGCAAGACCTTAGCGAGGAAAGGGAACGTTTCATATCAGCTATCAATTAAGGGGTGACGACCTTCAGGAAAAGAACGAAATATTTATCCAGCTATAAATCAAGTAGCATAACTTTGTCCAGAAAACGGAACAATACGCCCCAGCTGGAAACTCAGGGAGGAGATTTGTCACAAGAACAGCAAACTGTTCTCCATTCTAGAAAATCAGAGAGCAAGACATTCGTGAGGACGGGAACTTTTATCACCAGCTAACCGTTCAGAGTAGGGCTTTCTTGAAGTTTAAAACATTTCTACCCTGCTTGCATTTTAGGGATCGGGTCTTTCACAAGGACATTACTTTCACTCCAAATAGTAATCAAGTAACAGGATCTTTGCTGGTCCGGGGAACTGTTCACTTCTGATAGTAATTCAGAAACCATAAATTTCGAAGAGAACAGCTAATTGTTAATCCCAGATTCCGAGAGTGGGATTTCTAAAGGGCAGCGACCTTTTCATTCCTAGTCGCAGTTTCAGTTGGAGGACCTGCACAAAGAAAAGAACCTGTTAACCCCATTAAACAGTTCAAAAGCTTGAACTTCGCAAGGACAGTGACATGATCAATCCATTTAAAAATTCGGGCACTAAACACAAGCGCGACTTTCGAGAGAGCATCGATTTGTCTATTTCATCTATGAGTTTTCGAGCAGAACTTTTTCGAAATAGCCACCTCTTCAACTATGGTTGCAGTTCATGGAGCTGGAAATTCGCAAGAACAATGATATGTTCACCTCAGCTTGCATTTCAGCGCCCTCAAAGGTTTTGTCCAATTCAATCTAGCTGTACAAGATACAAGACTTTCGTGATAAGATGGTTCCGTTCACCCAGGTAATCTGTTCATGTAGTATAAAACTTGCGAGGACATATACCAATTCAAATAGTTTAGAAATTCATAGATAAGTAATTTGTCTAGAACATAAACTTTTTTATCAGATCCAGAAATTAAATCATTAAGCATTTCGCCAAGATATCCACCGGTTGAGAACAGTCTGCAGAAAACAACGCAAGAACTTTTCGAAGACAGTAACTTGTTCATCACAGCTATCAGATTATGTGGAGCAGACCTTTACATCTCATCTAATAACACTTGTAACAAAAATCCATAATTCCCATGCAGGTTTTTTAAGTAGTTTCACTGAAAAACATTCATTATGAGATTTCAAATTCGAAATATTCATAGGAAATATTTTCTGCTTTTATTTAACAATAGCGGATGTACCCGGCTTCGCCCGGGTTTTAACCGAGAGAAAGTTTTCCTAACGAATATCTGATGAAAAATATTTTTAGATAGCAAACAACCACTCTACTGAATATATTTTTACAGAAATATATATACTTTGACTTTTGAATATAGAGAGAGATACGACACTCTGATCTCTAATCCAAAAGACCGAGATATAGAGATGACTTCCTCTGTCTTCTGCTCGAGTGAATATTTTGCTTTTATTATCTTGTTCCTACTTATTAGAAATAATGGTCTGGCTTCGCCCGTGGTCTACTTGCCCGAAAATATTGGTTCTGACAATAAAATATGATGCAGAAATAGTGTCAACATGATTTTATGAAAATATATTATCCAATACTTTGTTAATTTTATTTTTTCATGGCTAAAATGCGAGAGAACCTATATCAGATTTCACTCTATGTTCCGTTATATATTCAGCCATATTGGTTACGTATTGAGACAGTGCATAGACAACAAAAATGGAATAAAGTCCGCCCTAGACTGACGAGGTCCATTAGCCCGAAACCATGGTCTCTAGGTGGACGCTTTTCAGTTTGCCAAAGCTGGTGTTGTGGCTTTGTCACCGACCCGAGGTCGCTAGTTGCGGCGACGGTCAATAGATGGCGTCTAGTTTTGACGTCTATTTTGACGGGAGAGGCGAGCTTTGTCTCTTTATATCAATTTCCTCCCGGCAAAATTTCCATCTTTATATATCTCTATATTTGATTAAAAAGGCATATTTTGGATTAGAAAATCAATTATTTTACCAATATTTCAGTTGGCTGAACGCCAACCTTTATCAAGGTGTTATAACATTTTAAAGTGTGTCAACAACAAACTCAGCGCTACATAACGTTAACAGCATTAAGTTTTTAAAAATATTTTGTTATATTCAATGGGGAGAAAAAAATTGATATATATTATGGACAAAATATTTTTTGTAAAATATAGGTGTGAATATTTTGAAATATTTGATCCAAAATATGCATTTTTAATTAAAGATTTATCTATGGATTGCTCTATTTTCGAAAACAATATCTCTATATATATTAAAATTATTGTATGTATTATATATGCTATATGTTTGTTGACCATGGTCTGTTTTAGGGTATTTTCCCCAAAATAATTTTGTTTCTGACAATCAAGCATAATACAGAAATATATTGTTATCATTAATTTCTGACAAAGAAAATTATTTTCACTGTACATGGTTATTATTTTTTTTATTGGTTAAAAATGCGACAAAACCTCTTCCAGATTTAACTCTTTGTACTGTAAGTGTTGTTAAACTTTATTCTGATTAGTTACGTATTTATTTATGCTTATGAGGTGATACAGCAGCATATTTACAATTAGAGAGGAGACAAAATGAATTAAATCTTGAACGTATTGAGGACGTTTATAGCCAACCAACATACATATATATACATATTATTAATAATATTATTATGTTATAATACCTTGATAAAGGTTGGAGTTCAGCCAACTGATATATTGGTAAAATAAATAATATTTTGATCAAATATATGCCTTTTTAATTATATTTATACATATATATTTTTTTTTGAAAATAGAGCAATCCATACTTAATTCATTAGATAATAAAAGGCATATATTGGATTTGAAAAAATATATATATAACATATATATATATATATAACATATATATATATATAGTGTAGCGAAGTATTCATCATTTTATTAACATAGTATCAAATTTTATGTTTATATTTTGCTATTCTGTAAACTTTCCTCGTTGTTTATCTTTTTAAAAAATTATTATTCATAGTTTGTTCTTGCCTTGAATAAATTGCTGTATCAACACCGAAGTTTGCCTTTCCTATTTTTCCATTAGGCAATATATATATATCATTACTCTCTCTATAAACGATAATATTATTCCTTTATTGAAATTATATTTTTGCGATAAGCCTTTAGTCTAACAAAACCCGGGTGAAACTAAATCACTCAGCTAAAGTAAAATTAGTAAGCCCAAACCCACCAGCGAAGGGAGGTAACCAAACGGGGCTATGGCACATTTGTGAATGCAAAGTCGAACTGCTTTTCACTTGTAAGACATGTGGTGCACTTACAGTAAAAGCAGATGTCTACTACAACCCACCATGATTATCATGGCCTTTACCACATGTAGACATAAATGTGGTAGTCTGGATATTATTATAATAAATTTAAATAAGAAGTTCGAAATATTTGAGCAAATACAATGCAGATTAAGAGGAAGTAAGGCTTAGGCAGAATTAGTCTCCTCTTAATATCTCCCCATATTCTATAATTATTATAAAATTAATGAATAGAATATTTTTTGATATGTCTGACATTGTGGTTGACAAATTAAAACATTTTATTGATCAGAAATGCTCTTGGCTTAATTCACTGTTATAATTACAGGCTACTATTTTGCCTAGTGCATAAATATCTTTGAAATATATAAATTAAATACCTTTTAATTGAAGGGTTTCCTCTGGTTGCCAGGGAAAGATGTTCAGACGTTCTAGAACCCGATACCAGCTACGAAGTCAGTTGAATGAAGGTTCGTTATTACATGAAATTGTACACTCCGACTACAAGGAGAGTTGATAGCGAAATCTCGAGGACAGGAAGACGTTGACGAGCAGCACTTTTGCTAGTTCAACAACCAATCCATTCTAGTTATTGGCGCACATTGTGAACAGGAGGATCTTTCGCGAAGATATTGAACTGTTAAGCCCAGATGACAGTTCAGGTGGCGGGACCTTTGCACGGATATATAAATGTTCAGGCCGGATAGCAGCTCAGAAGCAGAACTTTTTCAAGCATATTGACGTGTTCAAACCAACTAGCAGATCAAGGGGAGATGTCTTCGCAAGGAGAGCCTCCTGGGTTACCCAGCTTGAAGTTCAGGAGATAGGGCTTTCTTGAGAATAGTGACATGTTCTAGGCCAATTAGAATATCAGTGGGAGGGTACAAAGACCTGTTAAAAACAGCTAGCAGTTCAATTGATAAGAACCTTGCGATGTCAGCGACCTGTTCAAGTCATTCAGCAGTATGATGGGGGCGTAATTTGCGAGTGAAATGACCTGTTTACCCGACTAGCAGTTCTTTAGGCGATACCTTTGCGAGGACAGTAACTTATTCAACTTAGCTCGCTGTTCTGGGAGCGAGACCTCCGCGTGCGCAAAGACATATTCAAACCAGCTATAAATTCGGGAAGGGGAGAGACAGCAGCCTGGACAAACCAAATAGCAGTTGAGAGGGGAGAGGACTTACACTTGAACAATGACTTTGAACACATAACTAGTAGTTCATGTAGTTCAAGGACAGTGACCTATTTAACTCACCAAGCAGTTTAGAGGGCGGGATCTCTGTTTGGATAGCTAACTGTCTAATCTAGTTATCAGAACAGTTAGCGGGATTTTTGTTAGAACAGAGAAATATACGCCTGCAGTGCTGTTAACAGACTTTATCACGGCCTAGGAAACATTATCGCGGTTTGTAGTACAGGTAGCAAGATATAGGTGAGAGGGGCCTTATTGAAACAAGCTAATAAGGTACAAGTTACATGGTTTTCCCTATGACATAGATTCCTTCAATTAAGCTGGAAGTTCAAACAACACTGTTCCCGTGCCTATACAAATACAATACAATATAATATTTTTAATATTTAGAAATACATACATTCAGTTAATCAAAGTATAAGGAGTTATTCGTGTTGACATATTTTCTCTAAACACACTTTCTATAATATGATATTTAAATTGTCACATTATTCAAAGTATCAAGCAGTCGAGATCCAGTAACATGATTTAAAATATTATTTTATCCATATATAAAATGCTTTAATTACAGTTTATTATGCTGATAGCTGTATAGGTGTTCAGGAATGAGAAGCTAAATACCTCTAAGATTATTTGGGGATCGATCCAGATGCTCCAGTGTTCCAGGCTGAAGTCGCTGTCGGATCTCTGTGTAACCCAGCTAACTGGTCAGGTGACATTACTTTCGAGGATAGAGGGGCCCTTTCTCCGTAGTGACCAAGTAGTTGAATTTTCGCGAATATTTTATCCTTGTTCATAAAACAGTCACCCAGATAGCAAGGATAAATACATTTATTCTCGAAGACAGAATCATATTCAGCTGGGCTAACAGTTCGTGGAGCGCTTTTCTCAAGAACATGGATGTGTTTAACACAGCTGGCAATTCAGAAGGGCGTGATTCCAGCAAGATAAAGGACCTGTTCAACTTAGCTAGAAGTTCAAGGGACGAGAACCTTTTGAAAACAGTTTCTTGTGTAGCCCAGCTAGCAGTTCAGGGGGCGTGCCTTTGGCGAAGATAGCGAACTGTTCGAGCCAGTTAAGAGTTCTGGGGACGAAAGGGGCGAGACGTTTCACGAAGAAAACACCATATTCAACCCAGCTAGGAAATCAAAGTGCGGGTCCTTTGCCCGCAGATCGATCTTTTCAAGACAGGTAACAGTTCAGGGGCCGGTCCTTCGTAGAAACAACGACCTGTTTAAACCAGCTAGCATGTCAGAAGGGCAGGACCTTCGCGAGGACAGCGACCTGTGAAACTCAGCTAGCAGGTCAGAAGGGCAGGACCTTTGCGGGAATAGCGACCTGAGAAACTCAGCTAGCATGTTAGAAGGGCAGGACCTTCGCGAGGACAGCGACCTGTGAATCTCAGCTAGCAGGTCAGAAGTGCAGGACCTTCGCGGGAATAGCGACCTGTGAAACTCAGCTAGCAGGTCAGAAGGGCTGGAGCTTCGCGAGGACAGCGACCTGTGAAACCCAGCTAGCAGGTCAGAAGGGCAGGACCTTCGAGAGGACAGCGACCTGTGAAACCCAGCTAGAAGGTAAGAAGGGCAGGACCTTCGCGAGGACTGCGACCTGTGAAACCCAGCTAGCAGGTCAGAAGGGCAGGACCTTCGCGAGGACAGCGACCTGTGAAACTCATATAGAAGGTCAGAAGGGCAGAACAAACGCGATGAAAGTGACCTTTTTGAGTCAGATAGCAGTTCAGAGGGTGAGATTCGGCGAGTTCAATGGCCTTTTCAAACCAGCTGCTGTTACAAGTGCGAGTCATTGGCGATAACACCACACTTGTGAATCCTAGCTGGAAGTTCAGGGGGCTGTCTTTTGCAATGATATCGATTTGTTCAAGCCAGTTAGAGGTTCAGGACCGTGCAATGATCTTTTCAACCAGGAAGCAGATCGAAAAGCCAATCGTTGACAGGACACCGACCTCTTCATCTCGGCTATTAATTCAGAAGTGCGGGGTCTTCGCGAGTACAATAGCCTGCTCAACCCAGCTAACAGTCCATGGGGAGACCTTCGCGAGGACAGCGACCTGTTCAACCCAGTAGCCATGTATTAGGGCGGAACCTTCGCAAATATAGAAACATGTTCAAGTTAGATAACATTTCAAGGGGCGATTCTACGATGTAGGCATCGACAAGTTAATCATAGCTAGCAGTTAAGTTGGGCGGATATTTTGTACCAAAAACGATCTGTTAAACTTAGTTAATGGTTCAGGGGCCGGATATTCGCGAGTACAATGAGGTTTTCAGCTTAGTTAGTAGCTCAAGGTGCCAGACATTCGCAAAGGCCATAACCTGAGGAACCCAGCTAGCGTTTAAAGGAGAAAGGACGTACGAAAGGATAGCGAGCTATTAAAGCCACTCATTTGTTCAGGGGATGAACTTACATGGGTATAATGACCTGTTCAACCCATCTATCAATTCAAGGGGAGAGATTTTCGCGAAGACAGCTACCTGTGCAACCTATTTGCAGAAGGGCGGGAATTCCACAAAGATAAAATCCTGTGATAAAGTCCAGATAGCAGTTCAAGGTTCGGGACATTCACGATTACAATGACCTCTTCAACCCCGCTATCAGTTCAAAGGACAAATCATTGACGAGTAAAGGGATAGGGACATCCCAGCTTACAGTTCAGAAGGGGGACTTTCTTGAAGATAGAGACTTTTCGAGCCAGATAGCAGTTCATACGGCGAGATCTTCGCGGGAACAATGACCAGTTCATCCCAGCTAGCAGTTAAAAAGGCGAATAATCGATGTGTAAACAAGGATGTGCATCCAAGCCAGGTGTTCAGGAGGCGGGTATTTTTAGCGAATAACGATGTGTTCAAGCCAGTTTTCACTTCAGGGCGTGAGACTCCTCGCCTACAATGACCTAAGTAAGCCACTTGTGCAGCTCAGACACCAGTTCAGAGTGCAGGTCTTTTGAACCGATAGCGATCTGTTCAAGCCAGTTATCAGTTCAGGGGCGGAGCTTTCGCGAATACAGTGACCTGTAAATCCCAGCTAGAAGTTCAAGGGGGTGAACTTTGCGATGACTGCGACCTGTTCAAGCCAGTTAGTAGTATAGGTGCGGTTTTTCGAATGCAATAATATGTTGAACCTAGCTCGCAATTAAAGGGGCGAAACTTTCGAGAGGATAGCGACCTGTTCAAGTCTGTTAGTAGTTCGAGGGCTGGACTTTCGCGAGTAGAATGATTTGTTCATCACAGCTAGCAGTTCCGAGGGCGGACATTTCGGTAGATATCGTTTCGTTCAAGCCTGTTAGCATTTCAGAGGTGACAATTACGCTAGGAGATTGGCCTGTTCAAAACAACTAGGAGATCAAAGATCAGTTCAATCAGTTCAAGGTGGACGGGACTTTTCTAAATTAGCAAGCTGTTTGCGCCAGTTAGTAGTTCAAGGGTCGGATTTTCGCGAATAAAATATCCAGCTAGAAATTCGATGAAAGAGAATCCGCGATGATAGAGACCTGTTTGAGCGAGTTAGGTATTTCCAGGGTGCAATGACCTGTTCAACCAAGCTAGCAGTTAAAGAGGCGAGATCTTCAGGAGGACAACGACATGTACAACGCAGCAAGCAGTTCAGGGGACGGGACTTCCGCGAGGACAGTAATCTTTTTAACTCGGCTTGGTTTTTCTGGTACCAAGAGCTTTGCGAGGTCAGGGACATATTCAAACTAGTTATAAATTCCGGGAGCGAGACATTCGCAAAGACGGCAACCTGAAAAATCCTACTTGATAGGGCAAATTATACAGTTTTAAAGTAAATGTGGCAATATAAACTCAATATTAAATCAAGCTAAAAATTCAGGGATCAAGATTCCTTCGAAGGAAGTAACCCGCTCAACCAGCTTATTAGCATAGATGAGAAGACTTCTTCGAGGACAGAAATTTGCTCAATAGGCTTGTAGGACAGGTTGCAAGATTGCAGGATAGGACTGATATGAAAAAGGGAATCCATTTTAATCTTCTATCGGGATATGCGGCAACGATTTTTCCAGTTGGGAATGAATTCATTCTGAGAATAATTTATTTTCAGGGCATACATTTGTTCTTAGACAATTTTAGAAAATTTTAGCCTCATTGATTGCTGGTTAGATGAGTATTTTTCAAGGAGGAGCTGCAACCTTTGCTGAAAAACGCCTTTTGTTTGTTGATTCGGGGATTTTCAGAGGTCCGGAAAAGCTAAAGGTGATCAGACGTTTCAAAATTGCCACTTCAGGTGACGGTTAAGGTGGCAATACTTTCGAGAGAATTAGAACTCTTCCGCCCAGTTTCCAGAATTGGAAGCAGTATTTTCACGGAAAAAGTAACTCCCTTTCATCGGAAACCCCTAAGTGATTCAAGTACATTTTGGAAACGATACTTGTTCATATTGGCTAATAGTACAGTTGAAAAGGTTTTAACGGCATCAACTCATTCGTTGGGGCTAGATGAACAGGTGGGGACATTTTCACGAGAAGCGAGAGCATTTCATGACGGAACACAAGAAAGGTGTCAACATTTTCATAATATCAGGGAGCTGTTCACCTCTGCTTGCACCAAATTTGGCAGCTCTCTCGTGATGGCAGGAACCTATTCAGCTGTACAGGTGCCAGCACTTTTACGAGAAAATAAAATGAGCTTATCCCAGTTAGCATGATAGGTTGCCGCAATATAAGACAAGAATCCGTTCATTCAGGATAGCAGGAATTGAGAAGGCCGTTTACCCTTACTGAAAGAACAGGAAGTAATGCCATTGCCAGTCTAGGAGATCGTCCACATTAGCTAGCAGGACTATATGTAGGTTAGAAGACTTGTACTTCATAAATGTTGCTTTCAACATGTGGCGACATTTTCCTAGCGTCGAAGAGCACCTACAACCAAAATTGGCACTTTGGCAAAATGGAACTTAAATTGTGTGTTAAATAAATTTTCAATATTTTATTCATTTTCATAATTTATTAATAAAGACATTCAATCTATTTTCTTCCTTTTTAAATTTATCTCTTTCAGCTTTAATTTCATAATATTAATAGTACAACATTTTAAAAATTATATATAATACACATTTATTGGAAAAAATAGAAATAATTCATGATATTTTTCAAAAAATAAATAAGTTGTGTACACGGGCAATGACCTATTATTGAAACACTATTCAAAGATCTACGTGCTGATATAATGAATAAATAATTTTAATTTATAATCTCTCTCTCGGCCGTGCGGCCACGCGGCGCACGAGCTCCGCGTTTTCTGCGAATAGGATGGAGGTGATGGAGATCGTTAAACATTTGGGGTATTGGCTGAAAGCCAAGAAATTTGGGCTGCAAGCCGAAACAAAACCCATCCATATATTTCACGTTTCCGCCGAAATATCACCAAAAGTTTCAAAATTTAATAGGAACAAAAAGAGCTGCATCCAAGCACATGAAATCCCTTCCAACAATAGCAGGCCACGAGCCACGCTAAGACCCAGCAAGGTGCACGAGTGCCAGACCACCAGGCAAGTAATCTTCCGAGCAAGGTAGGCAGCGGGGCAGGCGGACCAATGTGTTTACCTGGAATTCTGCCCAGACTTCTTACAGGAGAAGTACTTCCGGGCGTTGGAAGCCAAGCTAGGCAAGAGAATCGTCTACCAGATCACAAAGATGGAGGGAGACATCCTAGTCGGCCTCCAGCGGGCAAATCGCCGACAAACTAATAAAAGAAGGCCTCGACATCCGATGTCAATCTGTGGGCCTTCCCTTTGAGAAAAAGGGCCGAGCGAATTGTCATCGAAAACGCGCTTTTTTCGAGGAGGACGCCGACCTCGTCACTGCGCTGCGGCCTAACTAGCAGGTCACGTCCATCATCCAGAAAATGATATAAAGCTAGAAAATAAAGTTGATATGAAAATCTTTATGTTGGAAAAGAAAGAATTGCGATTAAAAAATGCCAATATATTTTCAAATAGTGGGAAATTACGAAAATTTAGATGATAATATAACGTCATAAATCTTATTGCTACCAATATGATCTGCTCATAAAACCATAAAACGTGAAATAAAAGTGCCTGCTTAACGTGAAAAAATAATTACCTGTTTCCACAAACTTTATAATCAAGACAATGTTTATGACATTTATATTTATAAATCTATGTTTATATACATTTAGATGTTAAACACATAGCAATAGTGCAGCATAACTTCAAAGTAAGTATTTCCATCTTCCAACTATATAATTCTTTCAAAGATCTTCAAATTTAATCTAGTGCCTTTTCAGAAGGTTTTCAGACAAAAGACCTTTCTACTCTAAATGAATAGATTGATAATAAATGAATAAAAAGGGGCTAACGAGTTTCAATAAGTTTCAAGGACATTCCTGACATTCTCTATTGAAATTTGGTCTGGAGATTTGGAAGGTAATTATACCGGCATATTCTTACTGTAGATATAATTATTTATAAACAAAGAGAAGTAATTGAGGTCAATAGCTAGCCGAATCAAATAGAATAGAACTAAAATATCTCGTTATAGTGAGCAGCTACTGTAACTCCCTTGAACGCGTGGATAGATGTACGCCTGCTAGAAGTGAAGAAAGCTTAGACCATAATGCGCCATCTTTATCAGAACAGTCACTTTCTATTATTTGGTGGGATGGAAGCGAATCGAGTTCCTCAAGATTCACCGAAATTGGGTGCAATTATAAAACCTGTTAAAGTTTTGAAAACCCCTTCTTCGTAATCAAAATTGGTGGAAATACATGTAAAACGTTAATAAATGATGTCTCGGTTATATAAAGAGTTAGCAAACGGTAGTAAAATCTTACCTGTGTGAGAAGTTGAGAACCTTTTGGTCAATTTTTCCTGAGGTGATCTTCCAAAACCCAACCAACATAACCTTCTGAACTGTGGCTTAGTAGAAGGGATAAATCGTCGCCGCTCCTACTAAGACCATTAGACATTGCCTGTCGCACAAAGGACTTCATGATTTTTTTTTATTTTATAACTTTGTTGGAGAATCAAAAATATATATATTCATAGGAGTAATAAATTAGCCAGAACAAAGCTTGCGAGTTACGTATTAGAATATTGAACAAAAAGGGAAATTTACTGACATTTTATTTCCAGAAACATTGCTTTATATTTATTAGTGACTTGAAGGAATTGTACCCGAACGTAAGATCCTTATAATTTTATCGATTCTGGGAAATCCGAGAATTGAGTTTCTCAATGTTTATATGCCTTATACGTATATTTAAAGTTATGATTACGACTTTTCGACATATTTAATCCCAAAGATTACGCTTATGACTTTATAAAAATCCTTCCATATTATTTCACTAATTTCACTTTTTCACTTTGTATTGAAGTGTTTATATGTTGAATATATGATTCTCCTCAAATATAAATTTCAAAAATGGATATCATATTTAATTGCTGCGCGCGCGCGACAGAACATTTATGAAATTATATTCACAATTTATAAACTTAGTAATATAGAAAATATATAAAAGTCTGAAATAAAATAATATCAATTTAAAAGGTATTATTATTCATTGTTTTTATGGAACGTTATATCTGAAGTAACGTTAGAGATGAAGCAAATGAAAATACCTTAATGATAAAGAGTTGAGATTTTGTTAGCTTATGATGATATCTTCTAGCGCCACTGAACTAGGTTCCAGAAACGGTTGAGGCTCGTGGATTTCAACATATTGAAGTTCCATTATTTCTGCTTCGAGTGGGTTCAGATCAGGTCCAATCTGACGGGGGAGATTGTCGAAATCCATGTCAAGTGAAAGAAGGAATAATGTTGAATGCATTTCGCACACAACCTCATAGTCATTCCTTACAAGGTGCATCACCTGCGAATTCATTAAAATAAATTATGGAAAGTTGGGATATTTTACAGAGGGTGTTCACACTTATAGGAAGCAGGTTTTATTGTAAAATATTAAAAATTAACACCATATTTGAAAATTTTCAAATGTTCTATTTGAAAGCCTTTTTGTTTATTCACAGAACGGCACCTGATTTTCCACGATAGCAGACACTTTCTGATCATGCTCATACTCAAAAGATCCCATTCTTCCTTTACCACTTTCCAGAGACCTTCAATTATCCTAGGGTGTCTCTTTCCAAGTGCTCTTTTAAGGCATCCAAAAATCCAAAAATCCATCGGGGCTAAATCAGGATATTTTACAGGGGTTCTGTTCTTTGGAATAGTGTTGATTACTGTTCTTTGCCTTAGATCTTCCAACTAAGCTTGGGTTGAAGATGAGGTATGACTTGTGGCGTTATCATGGTGAAACCAGACTTTGTTGCTCTGTTTTCCATAGATAAAGGAAATATCATTTAAAAATATAGGTTCTAAAATGTTGTTTTGATAGTACCTCGAGTTTATTTTGGCATTTCTTTCAACTTTTCTTATTTTTAATTTTCCTTCATATGATATACCGCATGCCACCATAAATCCTTTGGGGTAACTTTCGGCACATTCCTTCAACCAAATTGCCTAGATTTTTTCACCTTTTTTTGATAGTATATAGATCTTTTTCTGTCGCAATCGGTTAAATATACCCATGCTTCGTCATATGTAACAATAAATTTCCATCTATCAGCAGCCGAGAAATTTTCATAAAAATATCTGCTGATAGTGTGTCGCTAACGAATATGGCTCTGAAACAATTTTTGAACCGCATGTTTTCTTTTGTAACTTTTAGGCCTAAATCTTTATTTATAATTTTATTTATTGTTGACACTGATGTTCCTATTAATTTGGCTATATCTCTTTGTGGCATAGGATTTTCTTTTTTAATATATTTTTTCAGTTTTTGGCAGTTGCAGGAGTTCTCACAGATATAGGGTATAATCTTTTGTCCATTTCTCCGTAGGTGCTTTGAACAAAAACTTGATATTTTTGTCGTGAATAATATTATGAATACCCTTTTTAGAAATCTTGATATCATCTTGTTTGCATATTTTAATTATGTACAAATAGGTAAGATTAGCTCTGGAAAGTGATAAAGGAAGAATGGAATCTTTTGAGTATGACCATGATCAGAAAGTGTCTGCTATCGTGGAAAATCAGGTGCCGTTCTGTAAATAAACAAAAAGACTTTCAAATAGAACATTTGAAAAATTTCAAATATGGTGTTAATTTTTAATATTTTATATTAAAACTTGTTTCCTATAAGTGTGAACACCCTCTGTATATGATGCATGTAAAGTTTATTTTAAGTTATTTCTCAATATCAATTTTTAATATCTGTAGATATATATAAACCAAAGTTTTAACTTTAATTAAAATTAATTTATATATTTATTATTCTAGATATACAATAAATAAATTTATTTGATATGAAACAACCCTTGAAAACATATATAGATACATATTTCTGAATAAATAGAAGTCTTGGCATAATATAAATGAAAGTACTAGTATATATATACAGTAATATATTTATATATATTATATGTTGTCTTCGACACTGCATATATTGCGCAGAAACTGTGCGACATTAGAGGAAAGGTACTAACCTTTTCCAAATTATTTAAATATTTTAGAACCTTATTTCTTTTGTTTATTTCTGGAGGCAGAGCGAATGAATAACTTCTCCTCGGCCAATGAAGACATCTCTGAGTATCATCTTCAGATTATAGCTAAAATACACTGAGAAGAATCAAAGAGAGGCAGTTATTACCTCTGATATCCTTTATTTAATAAATATATTATTAGATCATTTTTGTGTGTTAATATTAATCTGTAAATACGTCAAAAAATAATAGAGAATTCACATTCTATATAGAGGATTATCAAACTAACTATTCAAATCCAATTCGAATAAGTCGAAGCATATGACGCGATCGTTTTAATTGAATCATTTTAAATCGAAATTTCATTACTACAATACTGTGAAACATGGATTACGAATGATCTCGAATTATTAACAGATGAATACTACATAATTCAAAGCCCAGCAATGAAAACATAACTAAAGGGAAGGGGCTCGGGGGGAATTCTGATTGGAATAAAAAAAAAATTTCAACATACGGTTAGAAAAATCGAAAAAAACCCTTATTGGATATCTGTTTTGACGCACAAATTTCTTGGCAAAACCACCGAGAGTATTTGTTTGTTGTTTGTATATTTACCGCCAAATGCATTACAAGAACAAAATCTAACAAACTTACTTAGGCACATTGAATATCACATGAGTGAAGGTAACGAAGTGCTAATAGCCGGTGATATCAATATAAGAATAGGCAATGCTGGAGGCTTCCATATAACCCACTGAAACTAAATTCATCCCTTAACAAATATAGAAAATCTAAAGACCCAATATCTTCGAAACTATCTGACAAACTAATTTCCTTCACAGAATCAAATTCTATAACAATAGCAAATGGCAGAACTAAAGGGGATACGAACGGCTCATTCACTTTTATTTCAGAAAGAGGTTCATCGGTTTTGGATTATTTTATGTACACACACGGTTTAACACAGAGCATATCGGATATGTGGATCGAAGAACTTTCATATTCAGACCACTTACCAACTGTTTTACAAATTAATACTGGGTATGAAGCTATTAAATCCTCGTACAACAATGAAATACTGACACGAAAATTCATTTGGACGAAAGAAAATGTGGAGATGCTAAAACATAACTTAAGTGATATAGAAGATGGAAATGAAACCGATATTAACACAAAAACAGTAAATTTTACTAAACAGATCTATACGGCAATGGAATCGGCAGATATAATTAAATTCGCAAAACGACGACATCAACTTTCAAAACCTTGGTATGACAAAGATTGTTACATTATGAAAAAAACGACCAAAGTAAGTTTACAAAGATGTAGGAACTCAAATATCACACATGACCGCCAAAAATATATTGAGGATAGGAGGGAATATCTTAAGCTCCTGCAAAGAAAAAGAGATGAATTTAATAAGGATTAGAATGAAATGATAAAAAACGCCAAAGATCCCAAATCCTTCTGGAATGCCATTGCAGCCTTTAGAAAAAAACCAATAATACAAGGAGAGATTGATATAAAAGAATGGTTTTTATTTTATAAAAATTTACTGAATAAAGAAAATAATGAAGCTACTTTTACGTGTTAAACCAGATGATTGGTTGGAAAGATCCAGATTTAGACGCGGAAATAACCCTTGAAGAGATTTATGATGTAGTAAAAAAACTAGCGAATGGCAAAGCAGTGGGACTCGATGGTATACCAAATGAGTTGCTAAAGAATTTACCGACACCGACTTTAACTAAATTGAAAAACCTATTCAACAAAATAATGCCCACAGAAAAATACCCGCAACTCTGGACGAACTCAATAGTACACCCCATATATAAAAGCGGTGATAAGAATAACCCGACAAATTATAGAGGGATTGCCCTCTGCAGTAATATATCTAAATTATTCACTTATTACTAAGAAACAGATTAAACAACTGGATAGAAAAAAGAGAGATTATTTTAGAAAATCAAGCAGGTTTCCGTAAGAACAGATCATGCACTGACCACATACTACTACTGAATTCACTCATCCAATTATCTTTGAGAAGAAAACGAGGCAAGCTATATGTCTTCTTCGTCGATTTGACTAAAGCTTTCGACACAGTACCACATGATTTACTTTGGCAAAAATTGCATAAAATGGGCATTAGCAATAAATTTGTAATGCTGATAAAAAACTTTTACCAAGAAGCTAAGATTACTATCCGATGGAAAGGGCAATATTCAAGTAATGTGAAAATTAATTCTGGAGTGTTGCAGGGAGAATCACTTTCCCCACTTTTATTTATATTATATATGGCCGACCTAATAGAACTTTATAATAACTCAGCACTTACAGGATTTCATCTCCCTGATTTTGGCGTTTTACACCTACTTATGTATGCGGATGACATAGCCATAATTGGAGAATCTAAAATTAACCTACAAACTAAAATCAATTTACTAAAGTCTTATCTGGACAATAACAAATTAGTTTTAAATGAAAATAAGTCCAAGGTGATGGTATTTAGAAATGGAGGAAGACCGGCAAGACACGAAAACTGGTACTGGGGGGACATCCCACTGACTGTTGCGTCCAATATTATATATTTGGGATATCCATTCACTACCACTAATAATAGCAAAAAGGTAGCCCTCTTTTATAA
Source organism: Cordylochernes scorpioides (assembly GCA_030710605.1). Classification (NCBI taxonomy): domain Eukaryota; kingdom Metazoa; phylum Arthropoda; class Arachnida; order Pseudoscorpiones; family Chernetidae; genus Cordylochernes; species Cordylochernes scorpioides. Next base: position 34,340,537 of record CP092873.1, on the reverse strand, counting down.
GGCCAAAGCAAATACGGCAATAAATGCAACTATTAGACTGATAAAAATGGAAAAAATTAATTCATTAAAAGTTGCACTGAATTTATTTGACTCAGTTATTAAATCAATACTACTCTATGCGGCCCCTGTGTGGGCTTGGGACAATACCGATATTATAGACCAAATACAGAATACGTTTATCAAAAACTTTCAGAATCTGCCAAGATATATACCGGGGTATATTGTAAGGATGGAAACAGGCAGAATATCTCTGACTTTTACAACGATCAAACTAATTTTGAAATATTTCATTAGATTACAGGAAATGGAAGAAAATAGACTACCTAAGCTATGCTGGAATAGATTGAAGGAAATTTCCTTAATGACAAAAAAACCTATAGGATTCTGTAAAAATATCATGGATATCATCAATCATTGTGGACTCACACGGCTAAACTTTAGGTTAAATTATGATGACATACAGATCGAACTTCCAAATATACTAAAAATAAAAATTGAACAGCTATTGCAGCAAGATCTGGCAAAATTATCTCTTACGAAAACATACTCAAACTATAGGTTACTTTATGATTCATTCATTCCAGAACACTATTTTACATGCAATCTGTCCTCAGCTTTAGTGAGTTTTATTGCACAGATCAGGATAATATCAACATTGGTCAAAGAAAATCATATCTACGTAATTAAGAAAGAATATTTGTACTGTAGGTTATGCGGAAGTCAGATAACCGATGAAATATACCATTTTACTGCTGATTGCGGGGATCTGGAAGGTGAGAGAAAAAAGATCCTGAAAAGTCTTCCTAGACCGCATTTGAACTCATTAAAGACAATAAAAACTGTTTCAGATAAGAAAAGTTGGGCAATATAACTGTTCAACTACCAAAAATCGGTTGTAAATAAAATTGCACTCGTGGAAGAGAGAAGAACAGGGGCACAATAAAAATATTTGCCATACCTTAATTGTAAATACTCCATCTCTCCTTTTTCTCTTGTGTTGAATATTGTCAGTAATTCCAAGGCGAATCTGTACAGGGCAAGATGCCCTAATAAAGCTGTTTTGTTTGTTTTTGTTTGTACTACAATACTGTATGATCTTGATTTTATTTCTATAAATTAAATCAAGGTCATACAGTACTATCTGTGATATAAAATCGTTGAAACGACCTGTGTTATCATTATTAAACTCTGGATATTGTTACTTGAACTCACTTGTAAGGGTTGACTTTTTAAAGAATCGAGAACCATTATTTTTTAAGGAAAAGTGCCAAATGCGGGTTTTGATCCCGGGTCGTGTTTATCGAATATCGAAGATTTATAGCATTCTTCCACCTACCAGATTCATCTGAGAGAAGCAAATGAAAATTTTGGCAGATTGGGAAATGAAGATGAAAATACGCAAAGAAAAATATAACTTAAGAAATAAATATTCTATTTGAAAAAACAAGGAAAACTTAATTCAACTGGCTTAAAATCTAGATTAAGTCGCAATTTAAAAAAAATGTGTTTTTTATCCCAATTGAAACAATATCATTTATGTATTCACAAATATTGACCCAATTTTAATTTTGAAACAACTGGAATTATAAAAGAATCTAACACATTTTCAAAAAAATACAACACTTCATTGTGTCTTTAATATTACAAAAGGTATTTAGGTTTCATAATGACTACATTTTATTCTTCACATATAAATTTGTCAAATTTTCTTTAGAAATCTATGAATAAATAATTCAGACAAAAGGTCTAGTTCAAGGAAAATTTAATAAATGGAAAAAATTATATAGTATCGATAGATGAAGTAATGCGTAAATAAGAAACCGGGACGAGGTGTAACCATATGGTGACTTCTTTGGCCGAGGCTATATCGTGAATGGCAGCACCTTAAATTCCTTAGGGAAGCGTAACAGAATCACAATATAAATGCTGTTTAGTATGAAAATTCAGTAAAATGTCCTCCAGGTGAAAGGAAAATGGCAACGTGTTTTGATGATTTGTGTTATCGGAGTTTATATGGCTTCAATATCTTACGTAATTACTCATGTCGAATTTGTTCAATTATCCTTTATATAGCCTTAAGTAGCTGAATGTTTGCTTGTAGATTTAATTATTATTAATTATTTATATGATGAATTTCGTGTAGTGCACACTGGAGTTAAGAGAGTTTGTTATTTTTATCATAAGTGAATTTAATGGTGATCTTACTTAAGGATAGCTGCTTTTATCGTATTTTTGGTTCATATAAGTTTCTCAGAAGTGCTTGGTGCATACTGGTAATTACCAGTGCTTCTGCCGATTCATGCGGTGGGTTAAATAAACTTGGCTCTTCAAAAACATTACTTCTTTGTTTATCAAGACAATACTTTTGGCGTTCAAATCATTGTACTATTTTCGCTTCTATATTTTGAACGCTTTACTTGTTTCAATCAATAAACATATCCTGCGCTAAAGGCTTACTTATGTTTATGGATGAGAAGACTGAGATTGATTGTGAAATTGTCGAGTCGTTTTCTATCGGATTTCGGAAATTGAAGCAACGGTCAACTGTAGCGTAAAAAGGCATCAAGGAACTGTTAAACGTTATTTGATATATGTTGTTGGCTTTCGTTCTTTTGTCCAATTGCTTGAATCTTCTGCATCCAAAATAGACTAATTATTAATAACACCCAGACATTACTATTTATTTGGACCCATTAACAGTTCATGCAAAACTCAATTATGTAAAGATAAAATCTCGAAATATTTAAAGATAATTGAAAAAAAAAATAATCAACGTCCATGCGAAATAAACTTTATCTGAAAAAATGAATTATCTTTTCAAAAATGAATTCACTTCTTTATGAATACTTGCGATTATATATTTTCTGTGGAAGGTGTGAGAAAGAATAAAATATATGCGCAAAATATATTGGCGAGAGATTATAATGATTTATTCGAAGCATATGCTATAGTGTAATAAAAAATATAATTTACTTTATTGACAGACAATCACACTATTTTTCAAAACTTGTATTTAAATTTTGGAATTAGAGTATCGAACATGGAAAGAAAAGTATCTTATATGAATTCTCCCTAATGTAAAAATTTATATTCCGTACAATATATATCAAAGGTTGCAACAGCTTTTATTTAATCGTTTAAATGTAATAAGTCAAGGAATATTTTCTCTATACCAAATATAACACGTTATAGATTAGGATCAGACATAGTATAGCCACGCTTGATAGATTAAAACAGGAAGTAGGTGAATAGCGTGGTAAGTTTCTTTATTCCGCACAACAAGCTTTCGGGCATCAGTTGCCCTTCATCAGGTACAATGCGTGATTAGAAAGAGTGAATTAATATTTATATGCAGTGAATTAGCATAAAAGAAAACTAACTAAGATCTACTTAAAAATTAAGAAATTTACATATGGAACTAAAGATAAAAGTACGAAATTTCTGAAAAATAAACTAAAAATCTTTATAAGACGAATTAAAGGTAAAACACGGAAACACGATCTATTTTTCTGTTAAAACTAGGGATAGAGCTGGACACAAGAGCCTCAAGGACCAAACGTTGATATTTGTTTTTAACATCACTATATACCGGGATCGTGTTGCGTAAATTAAAAGAATGGTTAAATTCGTGGCTGTGTTGATATAGTAGTGACTTACGATCATGAGAACGGATGTTACGGTCGTGTTCTAGGACTCGAGTGGCAATGGTTCGGCCAGTTTCTCCGACATAGGATTGTGGGCAGTCATCACACGGGATTCTGTAGATGGCATTGGAGAAAGATTGGGGCCTGGGTTTAAAGGAGCTTTTTGTGAGGGGATGGCGTAAAGATGTGCCTAGGGAAGGTGATTTTTTATAAAACGTACGGATGCCAAATTTACGTAGATAGAAACCAATGTCGGAATTCGTAATAGAAAACGGAAGAACGCAAACATCTTTAAACGGGGGAGGAATGGAACTGTCGTGATTTGGTGAATAAAAATGTCGATCAATAAAGTTGCGTGGGTAACCCGCGGATAAAAGGTGTAGGTAAACGGTCCGTTTCTCGATTCTACTAAATAAAGGAAGGGAGCAATGAGTAAAAACGCGCTTAGAAAGAGTTTTAACGGTGGTAATTTTATGGGAGACGGGAGCATGAGATAAAAAATGTAAGTAAGAAGGAGTAAAACCGGCCTTACGAAAAACGGTTGTATAGAAACGACCCTGGAGGTTAACCACTAAAACATCTAAAAACGGTATACAATTAAAACGGGAAGAATTGTGAGTAAAACGTAAATCGGAATGATAGGAGTTTAAAACGGTGAGGATAGGGGAGTGGTCGGTGCTTTGATGTAGACAAAAAATGTCGTCTACATATCTCGCCCACATTACCACTCCGGGTTTGTTCAAATATTTACTTAAACATCGCTTAAAACAAATTGAACTCAATCATGAAGGTTTTCAAAAGTTAATTCATAAAGGAAATGGGAGGATGTGCATGAAACAAATTAATTTGATAAATTTTGCCAATTTATGAAACAAAAAGCTTATATATTTAAGAGTAACAAACTTTTCTTAATTTATATGGTGATGATTATTCTCTGTGGCTAAAGAAAAATTAGAATAATACTGTTCATAACAAATGAAGATATTAAGATGCGAATTTTTCTTTTCACAAATAAATCAAACTTCTACTGTTCTTACTGGGATGAAAAAATATTGGGACGGCTTGGTTCATCAGTGGTGAACTCTCCCAGCAGTTTCGCCAATTTTATCTACCAGACTGTTTCTTTAGAGTTCTAAGACGGTATTGTATAATTTTGCCTTCATATGTTACACTGAAAGGTGGTATCTTGGAAATATAATTTTAGCAGACTATGGACATAAATATTTTAGACAGTAGATTCACATTTAAATATTTGCATCCAGCCATACTTTTACGCAAACAATAAACAAATGCGTCTTAATGTCTTCATTCGTTATCTAAATATGTTGCGTTATTGCTTTGTGATGATACGGTTTATTTAGAACAAGGTCAAATAAATTGATCACTTGGAAGAAGGTCCAAAATATCTGATTTGTCGAGTTGAACGACCACAACTTATCAGCCCTCAATCTTTTGCTGATACTCCTCAAGTAGTCTGTATGTCCAAATTCCTCTATTTATATAGATTTGAGGATATATAGATTTCATCTGGCACTACTCAGAATATATTATCTTTGGCCTAGAGCGCAGATTATACTATTAATGGGACAAAGGGAATTCGTAAGCAATGTCAATATTTGAGGAATGTTCCTTTATATGAACTAGAAATTGTGTTCACAATTCGATCAAATAATCCCTTGAATTAATATTTAAAAAAAAACCTGGAGGCTTATTTTTTTATTTTAATAGAAATTGTGTCATACCTACTTGTGTAGAGATTCTGTGATATTTCCCTAGTGTCGCAAACCAATTGTGAATAGCTTTCTTTTAAACAGCCTATTTTTTCTTGATGATGTGATTGTCGTGGTCCTTCAACATCTGCTCCACAGAACCTTTAGGATGTCGAGTCTCAAAATGAAAGTATAATTTATCCATCCCACTGGAGATACTGCCCATATCCTGTTACAATAATAAGGTCAGAAACTCTATTTTTATATACTATATAAAATTGGAATTTGTTGCTAATATAATCCCTTCGGTATAATTATTAATAAAAGACAATTCGCTGAGGGAAAAGTTTATTTTATGTATATCGGCAATACATGTTGAGCCCGAAAGCTTGTATTGCCGATATACATAAAAGAAACTTTTCCCTCAGCGAATTGTCTTTTATTAATAACTATATAAAATATAGAAAAAATTATTACTCTTAAAAAATAAATTATAATAACATTATAGGGGGGATTTTATAACATGTTTTAGTGCATCAGTTTGTCTAATATAAATTTTCTTATTTATTATAAAATTAATTCTTAATTTTGAATGTATTTTATTATTCCCGATAACAATTGAGAGACTCAGTTTACAATGATTTTCCAAGAGAGAATATGATAATCTCCATCTTTTATTATTTAGCCCGTCGAAGTGATTTGAATCCGAAAGGTAACCCTTTATTCGCGAACAAAAATAAGCATTTCAGGTGTTAGAAGTAACAGATTATTGTTCCTTGCATATCTGTTTTATTTTAACAGCATGGAAAAAACTCAATATTTATGCATTTCATTGATAAAATATCAAGTATTTTAACATTTTATTCAAATAAATTTATGCTTAGCTTCATTTCTCAAAATTCACCTTGATGGAATTGGCGTACATCATATGAAAATCTTGATAATCTTCTTGTTTGATAAAAGTCAATGATGGAGTAAAAAAATTATGATGTTCCATCACATGCACATGATAAATGTAATCACGGCAATTATGTACAAACACCTAACAGTTATATCCTACGCGATTTTTAAAATCCTTTCATATACATTTTACTCAAGTTATTAGTGTATTTAATTTACTACTTTGAAAATATTTTAATGTTTGTCAATTTTTCCATATTAAATAAATCCACCAATATGCATATGTAACTGCGTAGAATCGTAATTCCTAATCATAAATAGTGTCCAAAAATGATTAAACGTGGAATACAGAGACAACACTAACGAATAATAATAAACATCATTTTGAACTAATAGGCATGAATCAAAGCGAGAAAAAAGTCAACCACAATTAGTTATTAGGTAAATTACAAGAAGCATAATTTTTAGATACAAATTCGATGAAATTCGGATGGCCCTCTGAGGAATAGCTAACCATTCTCTGTCATAGACATCCACGAACGCATTTCGCGCTTTTGTAGCTCTTCGGTGTGAAGCAGGCTGTACCACTGCAACCAAAAATATTGCCACGTGGTAAAATTAGAAAATACCAACTTCGGGATGAGACAACAATTTTATTTCAGGCAAGAACAAACTATGAATGGTAAACAAAAGATAAGAAAAAAGGGGGAAGTGTACAGAGTGTAGATAAATATAAACATAAAAAATAATACTACTTCTCTATGGGAGTTGTGACCCACAGCTAAAAATATTGTGGTTACTGATATGGATTACTGACATTTGCGTCCTTTTTCTTGCGGCGTAAAGAGCGGTTTTGACGTTGTTTCGTCTATAGGGGCATCGTCATCTTGGAGGTAAGTCTTGGCTTTTATACGTCGGTGAAATCCTGGAGCCAGTCTCCGAAAATGTAGATCACAGCACCCATAGCCTCTATATCTTCTCGGCGATAATCAGTTTATCTTCCCTAATTTACCAAGCATCTCCACCAAAATGCGACGTGGAAAATTTTGGGAAGTGTACAGAGTACAAAGAAAGAAATAAAATAAAAGCATCGGGCGCCTTTACCATCAAAATAAACGTCAAAAATGGATTTCCTCCATTGGTCATCGCTGAAAACTAGAGGCCTCGATTAGGCGACAATGCCACAACACCAGATTTAGAAAACTGAGAAGCGTCCACCTAGAGACCATGGTTTCGGACTAATGACCCACGTTAGCCTATGGTGGAATTTATTTCATGATATCCACAAGGGATCTAACGGAATTTTCGAAATTTGTCAAAGAGGTGTAAAGCTGGCTAAGTGGTTAGGGTAAATCTATGGCCACATTCAACGATTTGGTAAATATGCCTAAGGAGAAGAAATATAGTCATTTAGAAATAAAAGTCCCCAATGTTTGATCCAGTGTGTCGAGTGAAGAGATCGGAATTTTTCTAGCCTCAGTTTGCTAAGCATAGCTTTCTTGTAGAATTTGTTCAACTCGTCCATTTTATAGCTATACGCTTACATTCATGGATAAAACTATAGAAAGTGCTATCTTTTCAAAATTGCAAAATGGATTTCAAACAATTATTTTTAATATATATTTGATACAAATGACCTTTATTGAAGATACACTAGATAACCAAGTGTGAACAAAATGCTTGTGTCTCTTTCATAAAAACAGGCGACCGAGTACATCAAATATACTTTCCACTACCTTAAATTGTGTTAATGAGTTTATACCATCCTTTAAAATAGCTTGATTGTCCCATGCTGAGTTTGTATCAACACTTATCTATATTATTGTCAATAATAATGCTTACGTCATGTTCTAGTGAGTCGCACCTTCCTCAGTAGTCTCTTTGTGTTTCCCCGATATCACAGACATAAAGGGAAAAGCCACGGATTCCTTGGGACAGCAGTTTTATAGTGGTGAACCTTCAAGGGCTGCTCCAAATATCCTTTAGGAATGTTGCAGCTAAGCAGAAGGAAAAATATTTGCCCTTCCCACTGGACCGCTGGCTATATCTGTTACAACAACTTTATTTCAGAACTTTATAGAAATATCATCTATCAATTTTTGTATATTTGACATATTTATTTAGGATTGATAAATATACAGTTTTCAGTTCAATGGTATATATTATTTTGCATATAAAAATGAATACCATCAACAATATGAGAATGAACAAAAATTATACATGTCATAATTTGTACAAAACTGGATGTAATCCCACCACAATATGTATGCAATGTATGTTTTAAAAGATTTTAATAAAACAAGGCTTAGAAATCTGGGAGAAAGATTTAGAGAAAGGCCATCAAAGAGGAAGCAATCATTAGCAGGTTTTATTATCCAGGAACTCATAAAACTGGGTTCAAGAACCTAGTATTTCCTGGATCAGGTCAGAACAAGTCCAGAACAAAGGGATAGCAAAGACCCAATCAGAGAATAGGAAAATTAGCTAGGAACCAATAGAAAGCTTACACGTCTCAAACACCAGCCAATCAAAACCCTGAATAGTTTTCGTGTTAAATCGCGTACTGGGTTTAGTCAGTTGGGACCTGGACAGCATCGAGTTAGCACCTAGACCGACCAAGGAACCGGTTAGAAGCCAGCCATCACCCTCTCAAACGATCTGATAAGTCTAATCCTCAATCATGTGAACAGCCATAGTTAATAGCCAACTCGGCCAAATAGCTTCAACCCCTTTCTCCCTAGATCGCTAGCCTTTTCCAATCCAAATCCTGTGTTTTTCGTTATTTTCCCCTGTGAGAACACCTTGTCACTTCAGTCAACGACTGCGTCCATCAATTCAATCAATCACCAATCAATTCAACCCACCAATCCCAAAAGGTAAACGTCCCGACGTTACAGTAGAGTCGACAGGATTCTACAGTGTAATACATCAAATATTACAGTGGTAACTTTCGACGTTACAGTAGAGTCGACAGGATAAAATGGAAAACAAACAAGACCAAGTAGCGAAAAGTAGCGGCGACGAAATAGCGGAGAAAAGGAAGATAGCACGACGCACCCTAGCGGCGATTCTAGTACAGTTGACGGTCGCCCTCCAAGGAGTGAGGTCTACCCGACGAGACGGGAACCGGGGCTCCGCCTGCGGGACAGACGCCGCCCACACCCCTACCCCAGGCCGGAAGACGGACGGAGTTGCCGCCGCCATGTGGCCGAGCGATCTGACGCGCCACCCCAAGGAACCATCACCCACCATGCCGGATCCCTACACCAGTATCCAGAAAAAGCCAAGTATGTGGACTGAACCATCCCAACAAGCTCGACACTCGAACGCACGGGCACTGCAATCAACCCCAAAACCACACGCGAACGCACGGGCAGTGCAAATAGCCCAAAATTTACACACGAGTGCACGGGCAGCGCAAATAGCCCCAACTCCACAGCACACCAGGCGTCCCACCCACCTACCACATGCCGGAGACGCACAAGCCGCGGAGGCCTTTCGGAACTGAGGTAGAACCTCAACCCTTTGGCGTCAAGAAATTGACGCTGAAACTGTTTCTAACCCCTGAACTTCCATCCCCATTTTTAATTGACACAGGCGCAAGTTTGAATATAGTGCCCTATAATCTGTATAAAATGTTAAAAACTCACCTCCCTGATTTAAATTTAAAGGAACAGCCTATAGATTTACAGATCCTAAATGGTCTGGCAACAACAATAGGTAGAATAGCACTCCCCCTAACAATAGGTAAAATAATTAGAAAAGAGAATTTCCACGTGGTGGAAGCACCTCTGCCATTTGGAATTCTCAGCATAAATACCCTCCATAATTTTAAATTAGCAATAGACTTCAACCAAGGCACTATATTCCAACTTGACGCTCCATTGTCTACCCCTACCTACCATTACCACCATGTACCCAATGAATGCACGTATTGGGAGTGCATGTCCTCACTTCTTTTTTCTAGATTTGGTTCATTTTGTCTCCTCTCTAATTGTAAAGACGCTGCTGTATCACCTCATAAGCATAAATAAATAAATAATTGGGAGTGCCAAGCGAAGTCACAAAAGACCCACCATACGCCCAAACCTTCCGCACATGGCACCCAATGCGCGCATCCATTGGTCAAAACCCAATCACCCACCTGCCAATCTAGTCACGCGCCCGCTCAACACAACTTTTTCACTAAGGCCAATTGCCTTTACTATATGCCCACAATTCACAAGGCCACAACGGCTTCAACTTGCAACAACAATGCACAAATTGTGTCCCCCCATCAAGACAACCTTCACACTAAACACACACGTGATCACACGTCACCACACGACCATCACGCACGTGTACATCGCAACAAACACGACACTCACAACAACAATACACAGACAGTATCCATCCAACAGGACGGCTCACGCACAAAACACCCACGTGACCACACGTCGTCACCCAACAGTCACACGCACAACCAGCGCAACAAGCGCGACACTCACACCAAAAGACGACAACACCTAGCAAACACATGCACAACCACTCACAAAACAACCACACCGTCTACACGAAACATAGAGACAATCCACGCCACCCAACAACCACACAATCGCAAAACATTGCGATCTTTCTTAAGCGCTGTGAACGCTTACAAAAAGTTCATTCCGGACCACGCCCGCTTGCGGCCGCCACTTGTCAACCTTCTAAAAAGGGATGTCATGTGGGTCTGGGATGACGAATGCCAGAAAGCGTTCACTAGCCTGAAAGAAAGCCTAACAACACACCCCACGTTACACCTTTACCAGGAAGGTCTGCCATGCCAGGTGTACTGTAACGCCTCAACCCTCGGCATCGCAGGCGCCCTCAAACAGGTCTACACTGATGGGAAGACTTATACAGTCCAGAATTTCAGCCGCGCTCTGCGTGCACACGAACGAAATTACTCAATATCTGAACTACAATGCCTAGCAATTGTTGAGAGTATGGATAATTTCCGCGTTTGTTTAATGGACAGAAATTTTACAATATTTTCTGACCATCACGCATTGCAGTGGCTGAAAGAGATCAAAAACCCGTCAGGCAGACTATTTCGATGGAGATTAAGGCTATCGAGATACGAATATGAGGTCCGTAGCATAAATGGAGTACAACAATATGAAACGGGCGCCATATTTCGTAACCCGTTCTGTGGCTTCTTAGACGCCTCCCTCATTAAGAGCCATCAGCCTTCCCCATCGGGAAAGTCTAGCTTGACCATGGATCACAATGGACTGCATACCGTTTCCCGAAAAGGTGTAACTAAAATTATAGTTCCAAAACCACTCACAACCAAACTACTTAAATCCGTCCACACACAACACAACCATCCAGACATCTCAAAGATGACGAGACTCATCTCTGCTCAATATTATTGGCAGAACATGACACAAGACATTGCACAACAGGTAAAAACCTGTCCCACCTGCCAATTCGCAAGAAGTGTCGATGAATCCAACCAACCTCTCCAAAGAGACACCGATACAGCCCACAGAAACAAACTAAATCCGTACACAAAACACACCACACACGCAATAAAAACAATACCGAAATTACACCACCTACGACAGAGAAAATATTACACGTTTCCACTTAAACCGCCTACACCTGACATTTCTTCAACAGAATCCTTGACCACCAAACTGACGGACAGCTAACCTGACCGTCAATTAGATCCTACCATTTTGTCCAAAAAACGATCCACGCTATTCACCCACGGTAACAAGAAATGCGACATAGCCCATCCACAAAAACACCCCGTTCCAAATCCAGCACAATCAATAGAAGTCCAACCAGATATTCCAGAGCCACATTTCATGGCAAAAACATGAAAGAAGATGTGCCAATATCCCATTTTTCACCTAATCTCTGTTATTTGTCTTCTATTTCTACCCTACAAACTCGCTCCCTATACAATAATAATTCACATGCTAACCTATACCCTGCCATTACATCGGCTTTTCCAGCTGCAGGAAGCAGTCTTCCATATAGGAAAGTCCGTCTTAAAAGCCATCTTCCATATAGGCCAAGCAATCGTAGAACTCCTAGATATTCTGTGGAAGATTCTCGCGGAGAACTTAGAAAAACTCAAAGGGCCTCGAACCAACTAATAAGAAACAAAAACGATGCCCGGAGGGAGAATCACACCAATTCAATTAGGAAGGACAATTAGGGCACCGTGAAAAAGATCAATTAGAAGAGTGGACGTCGGCCTCATATATCCCCCCCCCCCCGCGGAAACAAAGACGCCGGCAGCCATGTTATCAAATTACTTACACAAATGGAGGGCCCCTTGCACCATTCCCACACATCCGCTATAAATTGAGGTCACCAGCGCGCGCCTCGATATGGACAATGACAATCTTTAGCGTCACCCATTTTTGGAGCCCAGTTCGAGCTACATATCGACTTTTACAAAAAACACAATTTAATTACATTTCTCACAAAAGACTTAATACAAAACAACATTCCCAATGAATTTTTACATTTCTATTCTTATATTTCTGTTTCTAAAGACTTCCAAAAAACGTTACATTTATCCACATTTACCCACACTTGAGATCTCGAAAAACAACACAAACACAAAGACGTAATACACGTAAGGTTAATTAAATTCCCATGTCTCCTGTATATATAATATAAAGCACAATTGGGAAATATCATGTTTCTACCCATGAGTCGCACGGGAAAGACAAAAAAATCTACGAGGAATATAAAGAATTAATGGCGGCGTGATATATATTTTGGCATGTAATTGATTTACGAAGCGAGTTTGCGAACCTCGCTATACATTTTTTTATATATCATTCATTCACATTATTTTCTTATTTTAAAATCAAAATACTTAATCAAATTTACCATTTTTCCCTAATTCAAATACTTATCATTTATTTTAAGCAATTATTTACCATTTATATAACCACTTCTTTTATTTTGTTCATAATTCAACAACTAAACAAATTTTTATCAACGAAAACTCACTGGTTTTCTTTTAAAATTAGATATTGTTATTTTTATTTTTTGAGTTACAAAAAGCTTTTTCTTTTTTTTTCTCACCATGCACCATGGCATTCATTTTGAGTTCTTCCAACTTTTTATTTTATTTTTGATTTCTCAAAAGACCTAAAGAACTCCCTCGATTTCATTCCCAATCTCGAGTAGAATATGGTTAGGCATTTTTTTTTTCTCACCATGCACCAAGGCATTCACTTTGATTTCTTCCAACTTTTTATTTTATTTTTGATTTCTCAAAAGACCTAAAGAACTCCCTCGATTTCATTCCCAATCTCGAGTAGAATATGGTTAGGCATTTTTCTTTTTTTTCTATCACCATGCACCAAGGCATTCACTTTGATTTCTTCCAACTTTTTATTTTATTTTTGATTTCTCAAAAGACCTAAAGAACTCCCTCGATTTCATTCCCAATCTCGAGTAGAATATGGTTAGGCATTTTTCTTTTTTTTTCTATCACCATGCACCAAGGCATTCACTTTGATTTCTTCCAACTTTTTATTTTATTTTTGATTTCTCAAAAGACCTAAAGAACTCCCTCGATTTCATTCCCAATCTCGAGTAGAATATGGTTAGGCATTTTTCTTTTTTTTCTATCACCATGCACCAAGGCATTCACTTTGATTTCTTCCAACTTTTTATTTTATTTTTGATTTCTCAAAAGACCTAAAGAACTCCCTCGATTTCATTCCCAATCTCGAGTAGAATATGGTTAGGCATTTTTCTTTTTTTTTTTCTCACCATGCACCATGGCATTCATTTTGAGTTCTTCCAACTTTTTATTTTATTTTTGATTTCTCAAAAGACCTAAAGAACTCCCTCGATTTTATTCCTAATCTCGAGTAGAATATGGTTTAGGCATTTTTTCTTTTTCTCACCATGCACCAAGGCATTCACTTTTATTTCTTCCAACTTTTTATTTTATTTTTGATTTCTCAAAAGCCCTAATAGAACTCCCTCGATTTTATTCCCAATCTCGAGTAGAATATCGTTTAGGCGCATTTTCTTTTCTTTATCCCACTATGTACCATAGCATTCATTTTGATTGCTTACAATTAATTTTTTTTATTTCTATTAATTATACGCAATCTATATATCATCAACACCATCCTCTTTTATCTCTTATATCACTACCAATACTTTATATAGCCTCTCTATAACCACAACTAATTTTCCCACAAAATTATTATTTTTTTTCCCTTTACAGAACTCACTCAGGTTAACCCTTCTTGAATTCTTCACATGTAGGGAGCGCATCTGTCATAATTTGTACATAACTGGATGTAATCCCACCTCAATATGTATGCAATGTATGTTTTAAAAGATTTTAATAAAAACAAGGCTTAGAAATCTGGGAGAAAGATTTAGAGAAAGGCCATCAAAGAGGAAGCAATCATTAGCAGGTTTTATCATCCAGGAACTCATAAAACTGGGTTCAAGAACCTAGTATTTCCTGGATCAGGTCAGAACAAGTCCAGAACAAAGGGATAGCAAAGACCCAATCAGAGAATAGAAAAATTAGCTAGGAACCAACAGAAAGCTTACACGTCTCAAACATCAGCCAATCAAAACCCTGAATTGTTTTCGTGTTAAATCGCGTACTGGGTTTAGTCAGTTGGGACCTGGACAGCATCGAGTTAGCACCTGGACCGACCAAGGAACCGGTTAGAAGCCAGCCACCACCCTCTCAAACGATCAGATAAGTCTAATCCTCAATCATGTGAACAGCCATAGTTAATAGCCTACTCAGCCAAATAGCTTCAACCCCTTTCTCCCTAGATCGCTAGCCTTTTCCAATCCAAATCCTGTGTTTTTCGTTATTTCCCCTGTGAGAACACCTTGTCACTTCAGCCTACGACTGCGCCCATCAATTCAATCAATCACCAATCAATTCAACCCACCAATCCCAAAAGGTAAACGTCCCGACGTTACAGTAGAGTCGACAGGATTCTACAGTGTAATACATCAAATATTACAGTTATTACAGTGGTAACTTCCAACGTTACATACATTATATTAGGAATATAAAAATATAATATTATAATAATAGTACATTGGTTTCTAACTTATATATACATTTTCTCTTTAAAATCACAAACAGAAGAGCTGAAATGTATATTGCCGCTGTGAACAATAGTTGTATTCTCTTTCGTGTTATTTCTATAACCTCTTGAGTTTAACTCGAAATTCACCTCAAGGTAATTAACATAATTATTGACCATCTTGATATTCGTCTTGATTATGAAAAAATCAGGCAATATAGAATGAGTTAAAATATTGATGGCAATCTCTAACACAAAGATGAAAGTGGTTATCATGACATATCTACACTACACATCCCATTGGTCTCACTCTGCTTTGGAGAAAAAAATTATTTAGAATATATTTCTTGAGGTAAATTTTCCTCTATATTGAATTTTTTTTGAAAATATCTATGAACGCTAAATATATATATTAAATATCAATTTTCTAATGAAATTGTGCCGCCATGATTCCTCTGAAATTATTTATAATATCAATCCAATAAATAAATAAAGGTACTTAGAATATAATATATGTTTAATAAATAAAGATCAGGTGTTGATATTAAAAACAAAAAAGGCATATCCTGACCGCTCACATGTGCATTTTTATATGGGAGAGCGCCATCTAATGGAAAAAGAATCAACTAGACGTTGGAATCAACTATGTCCATGATATTTGGCAAACCCATTAAATTTATTAATCAAGAAAAGTCAACCACATACATGTATCGAGCTGTTGGCCCTCATCAGCATTGTGCAGTCTGTACCTCTACCTTTAAAATATTGGTGTCAGAGTCTTTCTGAGAAAGGCATAAATGTTTATTAAAGACCTAGTTTTCTTAATTACGCTGTCCGTGTGAAAAAAGGAAAGTTGAAAATAAAAATAAAATATGTATTGAGAATAGTTATAAGTATTGTAAGCATTAGAACAGGAATATTTCATTCACATATCAAAACAAACTTTTATTATCCTCACTGCGATGAAAACAATATTAAGAAGGCTTGGCTTATCAGTGGTGAACCCTCCCAGCTGTTTTGCCAACTTAATCTACCAGAACGCCCCTTAGACCTCTAATGGGTTATTGGACGATTCTTTTATATGTGATATTCTAAAGGTTGACATTTTAGAAATGGTATTCAAGCAAACTACGTACATAAGCTTTTAGACTGTATAAATACGTATATGTGAGCAATAGTTACCCAGAAATTATTTGAAAAATTAAAGGTTAAATCAGGTAAATCAGTTGAAGAGCAGTATATTTGCTCGAAAGCTTGCAAATATAACTAAAAAGAAACTTTTTATCTGATTTAAATTTTACTTTTTCAAATACGTATATATATATTTTTGCATCGAACAATGCTCATCCGCAACCAATAAGGACAAGGCCAGTTAGGCATAAATAATATGAAGCAATAACGTGCTATTTATATAGAGTAGATGAAAAATTCAAAGCTCGAATGTTTCTTTAACCCATAAAGCAAACTTCTACTATCCTTACTGCGATGAAAAATATTGGGAGGGCTTGACTCATCAATGGTGAACTCCCCGAGCCATTACACCAATTTAATCTACCAGACCACTTTTTAGTGCTCTAATACTGTATTGGACGATTCTTCCTAGCTCGTCTTACTTTTATTGTTTGCGGAACAATATTGCTCGAAGCAAATATCAATACGTAATTCTAATCATGAAACTTATGTTTTGTTGATAAAAGGGTTTTATTTTATTAACAATTTTATACTGTCTTTTATATTTAAAAGGTGGACCTGAATCATCACTAATGAATCCTCCAAGCCAATAGTCAATTTCATCATCTCTAGGCGTTTCTAATGCTTTCCATCGCAGAAAGGATAGTATAAAGTGATTATATTAACAGTAGAAATTATCACGGTAATAAAACATTTTAAAACTTCATATAAATAAAACTGTAATACCAATTTATAATGCCGCAGGTATATTGCTCATCATTATAACCTTATTATTTATTTCGAATAATTTAAATCTACAAAATGTAAGATAAAAAAGTTTCACCACTAAGGGCATAACTTTATTTATACAAAATACAAACAAAACGTTTTAATTAGTTCTCAAAACTTCCTGTTTTAAAATGCACCCTTAACATATTTTCTTAACTTTGAAGATATTTGTAAATTATTTAATTTGCCTCGCAAAACGTTCAGCGATTTGTTTATATGCTTCATACTTAATTTAAATAAAATAAACCACTATATATGTTGAAGGTGTTTAGGGGTCTGATTCCTGGTTATACTATTTGACTTCAGCAACCTTTCAATTTAAGGTATTTGTCACTCACACATAGACAGGGCACCTTTCTGAAAACATTTTCTGAATTGCAAACAAACTATTATCAATGAAATATAGACAAACATATGGGTCATATCGCAAAATCCTCACCTTCTACGAGAATGTGGTTGCCATGACTTGCCTAGTTCGTGCTGGTGCGCAAAAAATACTTGTGGAGGAAGCAGAATATCATCAATTCTTGTTGGGAAAGAATTCATTCGTAAGTTCCTCTAGGTAAAGAAAGTTGATCACCTGGTTGAAGGCCTCAATATACGGAGTAGCTTGTCGAATTAGGACATCAGAACCTTTCTGGATGCAACTTGAGAAAACTCTTCATGTACAGCTGATTCATCTATTCATATTGCTTGAAGGAGCATGACGTTTCTTCAGGGTTGTTCCGCATAAAAGTTATCATCATTTGTCTAAGATACGGTTCGTGGAAAATTGAAGATAATCAGGTTTATATTATCAATATTTCAAGAATGATGTAAATTTTCCTCAGCAATAATGTGAGGTTAGTGTCTACTCTACTTTAGTTTCTCTTTTATTTCACAGATGTCACTAACTATCAAGTGACTAACTGGGTCTTTCTTTGGAATGGTTAATTTGTTTTGGGAATTCTCTTTACCAACTTCTCCATTGAAAATTTGGGATGGTGAGCATTACCAAAGAAGGAATAAATCATAGCCGATACCATTCGAGCTGCTGGGTTGTTCCTGTAACACTATATTTATGTCAAAATCCAGAAATATTTTTCTCAAATCGTTTGTATTTAATATCTTTATTTATTAATCAGAATTATATCATATCACATCAGAACTGGATTGATTCTCATACAGAATATATATGATCAATATGAGAATGGCCAAAATGTAGCGTAAAAAGCAAATTCTTTCGACTTAAACGGCCTTACAAAACTTGCCAAGGAATCCTGCATTGCGGCAGTGAATAACAATAGTTTCGTGACCTGTTATTTTCGTAACATTTGGCTTGGAATTCCACATCATGCTAGAGTTTAGGTGTTTCAATAAAGTCTTGATGATCTTTTTGATACAGGAAAAGGATGGAATCAAATAAATTAATATTGGCCATCATGTGAAAATGAAAGTCTTAATCACGACAATTCTACACGGTTTTAATTTAGAGATCAATCATTCCATTTACTGAATATATTACTCAATTTAATATTATTCTATAGGTTATGAATATGTAAAAGAAATCCATAATATAAATAATATATTCAATGAGATTTTTTATATCATTCTCCTGCGTCTATATCTTCTTATAGTATCATTAATAATATTGATCTGGGTTTAGTAAAATATGAAAGAGCGGAAATGCTAGTTTCAAATTAAATAATATGTTGAAATGTTGTTTATATGATATAACTCTTGATATTAATTATAATTTAATAAAAAATTATATACTTCATTATAATCTTGATATTTTTTTCGATTCAAGAAAATTAGAGGAGAGATTCAAAGTAAGTTTGGATGGGTATCAAATAAGGGCAAAATAGGTGTGTGGTATCGCCTTACTTCTACACTTAAAATTCCAAATTCGCACAATTCGTTTTAAAAATACCCTAAATATTTTTATTTAGTTCTGCAGTATATATAGTGGCAATTCTATATTTGATTACTTAAATTGTGCAAATGATATAGTTTAAACATATAATCACTAGGTAAGTGACAAATACCTTAAATTAAAAGGTTGTTGAAGTCAAATAGTGTAACCAGGATTCAGACACTCGAACACCTTCGACATATATAATGGTTTATTTAATGTAATAAAATTTAAAGCATATAAACAAATCGCTGAACGTGTTGCGATATGAATGAAAGTTTGGCCGGAAATATTTTGGTATGTTGTTAGGGAAGAAGCTTTAAAAAGTTTTTTTTTATTGTTCTTCAAATTAGCCATTTTAAATTCAATAAAATCCGTTATTATGCTCGGGAAATATAAATAGTATTTTAGTTTTTCTTCTAAAGTTAATTTATTTAATTCATATTTCATATATTTAGATTCAATTAAATCGTTATGATATCTTTGCTATGCTATGTATACAATTAGAACTCGTCGTTTTATATGATTGCGTGCACCATAATAGCATTTGGTATTTAATAAATTTAAATCCATTAAAAAGCATTGGCATAAATATTGTTTTGTATAATGTAAGTTTCTTTTGGGTACTCAGACCCCAAGAATTTCCGCAAATTTACTGTAGCAGATTGTTTAATCATTTTGCTTTAGTTAATACTAGCGGATGTACCCGGCTTCGCCCGAGGTTTTACCCGAGTAAAGGTTTGTCTAGCGAACATTTGTTAAAACATGCCGTGTCATCCTGAATTTTGTCTTTACTAATTTTCTACATTAGAAAATCATAGTTTTATCTAGTGAACATTTTTCCCGTGTCACATTACCGTGTCATTCTGAGATAATCTTACTTTTGATAAATAATATTTAAGATAACAAACTTATATATATATATATATATATATAGTGATAAGAAAACTTGTTATCATCGCCACAATGGGGGCGCTGCTTGCGAGTTAAATCTACAAATCTGCAAATAATTCAAGATATTCATGAAATTATTTTTCAAAAACCTTCCCGGTGATATACCTAATAATATCCCAAAATTTCACGGCGATTGGATGTATGGTTTTTGAATCCATAGAGTACAGACAAACAGACAGACATTCAATTTTATATATATAGATAATATCTATGTCAGGATTGAAAATACGGTTTTTATTTTTAAAATGATTTGCAAAAGTGACTCCCAATATTTTAATTTCTTGTACTGGCATAATTATTTTGTTTTTAAACTTTATTTCGGACATGTCTTTATTGTGGAAATGCAGAATGTTATACACTCAAGACTGATTTTCAGTTTATTTTGAGTACACCATTGATCGATTTCTTCCAAGAATAATTCTATGAAATATTTAAGAGTATCCTTGTCTTTATGCCAAACTATTATTGTCACATCATCAGCATAACACTGTACATCAGAATTGGGTATCTGTATTTCGTTTAATAAATCATTCTGTAATATCAGCCATAGCAATGGAGACAGTGGTCCGCCCTGTGGACAGCCTTTTAATATTGTTTATTAACCTTTTTATCACCATAAGTGAAAATTATTTCTCTATTATTCAATAAAGATTGCAATATATTTTTCAAAGCAGCGTATATATTATCTTGTTCTATTATTTCACATGCTGGCTACCATGCATTGTCAAATGCACCCTCTATATCGATTGAAATTAGCGACACTAAATAATTCTGTCTGTGTTATAATATAACCTCTGTTATTTTTTCAAGCATGTTATCGTTTATTTAATTTCATAAATCCATTCTATAATTGTTTAAAAGATTATTTTCTTGATAAAATTCATAAATTTTATTTTTTATTATTTTCTAAAATTATTGGAGATATTAGATATCAGAGATAAAGATATTTAGCTTTTAGTAATTTCTAATTCGTTTGTTAGGTTTAGGGATTATATAAAGATTATTTTAAGATCCTGTCCGTTTGAAATATTTGTATTCTTCTTAATATACCTTTTCTCTTAAACTTGCCCTATCTTACAAGTTTTTAAAGGTAATTCCATTAATATTATTTCTTTGAACTGTATCTTGGGTTATAAATTCATATATTAAAAAAAAATCATATATTTGATATATACAGTGCGCCAAATAATTTTTAAGAATGGGTTTGTAAAATAAAACAGAAACAAGCTAATTCAATTTCTACTATTTTTTTATTCAAAATAATCCCCTCCGGATTCAATACATATGTTACAACGATTTAATAAGGAATTAAATGCCTCTTGCAGGCCACTTTGAGGAATCGCCTCCAAAGTGCTCGTCGCAGCTCTCTGGATGGTCGGGATATCATAAAAAAAACAAGATTTTAACCTCAATTTTATTTTTGGGAATAAATAAAAGTCACATGGTGCTAAATCAGGGAGTACGGAGGATGATTCAACACACAGACGTTATTTTTGGCCAAAAAGCGACGAACAATGAGTGAGGAGTGACTCGGTGCATTATCATGCAGCAAACACCAACTGTCTTCATCGCGATATTCTGGACGAATGCGATGAATTCTGGCAATCAAACGTTTCAAAACGTTTAAATAATACTCTCCAGTAATTCCAGCAACAAATTCTCGCACTTTTTCTATACATTCTGGTGTCTTCGAAGAACTTGGTCGTCCAGTATGCTTATCATTTTCTAGCGTATTTCTTCCATCCGAAAAACGTTTGTGCCAAATGAAAACATTTGATTTACTCAAACATAAAGTACCATAAACTTAATTCATCAAAATATATGTTTCCGATGCACTTCTACCAAGTTTTGCATTAAATTTAATGACCGCTCTCTGTTCCATCTCAGAATTCCGACGAACAAATATTTTTACTTTTCAAAAATCGCTTGTATGATTTTAAAGAGTTAACCAAAATGGCTGAAACAAAGCCACGCGCTAGATAAGGCTTCGAATATATATACGCATGCGTAATTTCATAACTGGCTCTGCTATTGGCTTTTATCTAGCGCGAGTCTTAAAAATTATTTGCCGCACTGTGTATAATTCATATAAATCTCTTGTAATGATTTTATTTTTTTAACATATTCTACTTATTAATTTGAAATAATAATCGTAGCGAAAAAAATAATTAGAAAAAAAAACGTATGACATTTCTTTGCCTAAAAAATCGTTTATAAATTTTCGTATCTAAATATTTTCAATATAGTTTTTAAATATGGCAACAAAATTGATTTTTTTAAATAAAATATGTTTAAAACAATTTCTATTATCAAAATGAATTTGAATGAACATTTTTATCAACATTCAATATATCTGAATATATCGTTAATTAGAAATTTTACTTCTTCCAAATTCTGAGTTTGAGCTATCAAAGCTGCCTCTTTGGGACAAAAATATATAAATTAAATATTGTGGGTTTATTTGGACGGACTAACTTATCAAAATATATAATTATACAATTAGTATATGGATATAAAATTGGTAAATATTCACTGTTTTCTAATATCATATAATACTACTTTATCTCTAAATTATATATATTAATATATATACCTGAAACTTCGCGTGACGGTATGGCAGATGGAAATATGATGAGATGTTTGATTTCTTGGGTAGTTGGAGATGACATCCTCTAGTTTCTATTTAACGTAGTTGGAAATGGTTGATAACAGCGTGGAAGGGAGGCGGGATGCTGAGGGTCTTATCCAGCCAGTGGTTAATCTCAGGCTCGTGGTCTTCAGAAGATTGTAGATCCATTGTACTGTTGCAAGCGGTTTACTTGAGTTCCATTCATACTGGGAAGATGATTGTTGATAATAGTTGATGGTTTAATCAGATGGAATGGTTAGAAGCGCTGTCACTTTCAAGGTATATCGCCTGCACATATATTTACATTATTTATGGCGAGGAGTGGATTTATATATGATGATGGCAGAGTTTACATGTATAAACGTTCATCCCTGATTTATAATATTATAAAGTTTACATGTATTATTGATTTAATTGTAATTTAACAATAACTGATATTTAAGTTTTATACTTATGTTTTCTATAACTTTTATCTTTGGCACAAAAAATAAAAGACAAACAAAATTCTTCTAAGAATGGATATTATCTTTGATTTTTTGAAGATATACTTTTAGCAGGGAATATTTTATTTTGATAAAATCCTCTCTCAGTCAGTTTGAAATAATTTATGAGAGAGCAATAAAGGCTAAAAATATGTTTATGACCTAAAACAATTGCTATGTTCTAATAGATTATAATAATATCATCATAAAGATAGATACTCCTGGCCGGCATCCATAGTTCTTAAAATTAAATAAACTTGGGTCAGTTCAGAATAATATTGCTATGTTCAACAGTACAATGTACACATATAGTGTGTGTACACAGTATAATTTCTCATAGAAGACTGCGCATGAGATATTACAACTTAAGTAAGCATGTACCAACCTTGCCAAGGTATTTGTTTCCCAGGTTCCCCCGTTCATTCGGCTGTTTTGGAGGCGGCGCGGTTGACCAGACTTCTCCGAGGCCAACGAGGGCGCCTGAGGACCTCATCCTTTGATGAGGTCTTAAGAAAACACAGAAAAAAGGGTCAAAGTTTGATCTCTTGTAATAATATATTTTAAATATTAACGGCTTTCAAATATATACTACTGACCTAAAATATACTAAGAGCTGTATAGGTAATATAATTTTAAAAATAAACCTATCCCCCGATTTACACGGTACTTTTTTATACGTTTTCGCTTTTACACGGTTTTCCAAATAAGTTTTTTTTTTTTTTTGTTTTTATCGCACTATACAAAATGCTACTGTGATTGAACACATGCGCTGTGTACACATCTCACGAGGAATCCCGAGCTTATGTGCTGACTACATATTTTTACCTGTCAATGCATTTTATTTTTATTTCTGTGTACACCTATCCCCCGATTTACACGTTTTTCTCAGGAACGTATCTACCGTGTAAATCGGGGGATAGGTGTACACAATTGTAATGACTATCAAACTATTCAATATTATATTTTGCAGGGTATTTTCTTCAACTATTGCTAATATATTGCTGGAAAATATATTTCTATTCATTTTTATTTATTATTAGATATTTTCGATAATATTTCCCTCACACACAATTATTGACTTATTTTAAATAGAATCGCTGTAGTTCAGAAAGGTATCAAAAATATATAAAGATATACAGTTATCAACTGTATTGGAGGAATTCAAGAATGGAAAGCTGAAAGATAAGAGACCATTTTTCTTTCAATATTATATTTAAATAAATATTTAAGGCTATTTATTTTTCATTTATAGGGAAAGGAAGTTTCGAAATATTATTTTTCTGATCAAAAGTATAAAATATATGATGCAAATCAGGATTCGTCAAACTATTGCAGTAAAATCCAAACTATTAGGTAGAATGTTTTGATCGAAACTCTTTTTTTGAATATTCATTTAATTTCCCTAAAGAAATTTATGAAGGGCGTGTAGTTAGGTTTTTGTGGTGATGTGGGTATGTCATAACTAATCTCGATGATTTCATCTCCGGAAAATCCAAGGTTTCCCATATAATCCCGATATCAAATTAAAGATGGCAATAGGGTAATTTCGTCTTTCCAGACGACCCGAATAAATAATATCAATCAAGCTATACTCTAGTTATAAATTTATTGAAATACCCACCTAGTTTCTACGAGGTTTGCTGCGCCCGCAGCAACAGAAGAGTCGCAAGGCTCTCTGCAGCGCCCGTTGGAAACGCCCCTTCTTCCTGAAAATCAAATGTATTAGTTTCGAATCAGTTAATCCTATTAGATTTTATTTAATATTTTTAATTCGGAATTTTTCGTGAGAAAATAAAACAAATTGAATTTTTGAATGTAAATTTGAACATATTAATTATCTACAGTATAATTCTAGATTATATTTTCAAGTTAAAACAGGCCGTTTTTCAACATAAAAAGCATCAAAATTTCTATTGTGTTATAATAGCACTGGTTATATTCATACATTATAAAAAAATTCATTGGTGCCGTTGTCTTGTCAAATGGAAGGCACAAATGTCTGCGTGCATCTCTATCACAGCACTCGCATTTTTCTCTATCTTGGCTGTATGAAGCTGCTGTTCTGGATCCATGTCAGTTTTATGAAAGGCTACGGGACATGAACTACGATCAACCCGGTAGACTCTCCGACTTCAAGGCAGCTTCTGAGAGCAAATATATTCCAGACGTCTCTCAGTTCGTTATAATTGTCGAAATTGTAATTGTCTCTATTAATGCACATATATATATAATAACAACAAAAAGCTTTATTAAGACCTTTTACAGAGATTCTCCAAGCAGAAATGTAGGATACATGCAGGAAAAAAGTAATTGCACCTTAATGGTAATAAGATACTTATATACAGTAAAAATTATATGAAGACAATCAAGCTAATAGAGTAGTTTGGGTAAATTGGAGGAAAATAAATTTATTATACATGGATTTGCCACGGATTCACCGCAAATGAAGGTAAAAAAAAGCAAAAGCCAATCACAATCAATATTGAGATGAATAAATTTATACATTGTAATTAAGACTATTGAGCTTATAAATAGATTTTAAAAGGTAAATCCCAAGAAAAGAAAAAGGACACAAAATAGAGGTATGAAAAAAAAAACACTGGAATTTATATATGTTTCATGCACTAAGATTTTTCGTCTTAATAAAATAATTTCTCAGCTGATAAATGAAGGTTATAAGAATTTGAAGCGTAACTAAATATATTACGACCAGACGGGTAACATATCGGGTCTTCTCGGCTGTTAGTGATAGCGGGTCGCTAAAGTGCAGTACTTTGACCACATGTATATTAATATATATAAGCACACATCGATAACACTGATTAAAATCTATCTGATCGCCTATAATTCCTAGTCAATGGGGAATATAGAGAACATATAGTGTTAAAATATCCATTAAATCAATGATACATAGTGAACAACTTTTATGATCTTATTCACATATCATGGTTTAAGGCTTTTAACGCGCCATCATTGAAAGCTTCTCTCTCTCTCTCTCTTTTAAATAGATAATACAATATAGAAAATTTGACAATTCAAACAATTTTATTTATTCTTTTAATCAATTGCTACAGAAAAATTTAAGGTCAAATAAAGGATAAAACATAATAAAGAAGTATATAAATGTTTGATAAAATGTAGAAAGGTTATTCGATATTTCTTATGCTACTGGCATCAAATTCCTTCGGTCGGTGGTCATCCCGGCCCTTCTATACAGAGTGTCAGCCTGGGGTCGTCGCGCTTCCTCCAAGAAGGGTGCCCGTCAGCTCAGGAGCCTCCACTACACGTTTGCAAAGCATATATTGAGAGGGGGCCCTTGTACGCCAACCATACCAGCCTGACATCCATCCATCCCTGACAGGTAGTCCTCCTCTTGACATGAGATCAAGGAGGGGAACTACGAATCGAAGCCAGGAACTGTTACGCTGCCATACCCCCCATTCATACGACCCCTTTCCTTCAGTTTGAACCTTCAAGAGGTAAAAACGCCACTATTTTTCACAGATGGATCAAAAGGTGATTCAGAGTTGGTGCTGCAATCATCTTTCCTTACCAAGAACATCAACCAGTTCTTAAATGGCTTCACCCAGACTGCCTTACCTTTCAAGGTGAACTCATAGAAATTCTCTGGGCAGTTCAAATCGCTGAGCCTAGTCCAACCAAAGCAGCAGTGACCATTGCCTCGGACTATAGATCCGCTTTAGCAGCTCTCTACTCGTCAGGACCAACACGAACATCGCTAGTGGCAAATATAATAAAAGTCCTTAAGAGAGCTCCTTACAACAGGCTGTGTTGAGTACCCAGACACACTAGAATCAATGTCAATGAACTACCAGACAGTGCAGCAAAAATTACTGTTATTTCTGTCCTACCACACTCATACTCCACCCTGCCTCGAACTCATTCTCGAAACCTAACACGTAAGGCTACTCTATCACCATGGACTCTATTATATTCCCAAAGACCATTCGACCAGATCCCTTCAGTAGAATTGCTTCCACTCCAAGCGTTCTCCTCAAATTTCCACCAAATATCCACCATGGAGGGGCTCCCACCACCATCCTCACGGACCATGGCCATGTACTGGCAGACATTACACGTGTGCATCCCGAAACAGAGCCTACCTGCATCCACTGTTCAGAAGAGCCACAGACAGTCGTTCACTTCTCTTCATCTGTCTAGCATTCCTAAGACAGGATGCAAACAGCTATCCTGCTCGGACTGACCCATCTCAATACTAGATATATGGCCAGCCTCCCAGACTCAACCTCAGCATGGAAATTTCTGGTCAACTGGTTCAACTCAGCAATCAGAACAGG
Organism: Cordylochernes scorpioides; assembly: GCA_030710605.1. NCBI lineage: Eukaryota > Metazoa > Arthropoda > Arachnida > Pseudoscorpiones > Chernetidae > Cordylochernes > Cordylochernes scorpioides. The sequence continues at coordinate 34,312,973 of CP092873.1, read as the reverse complement.
ACGCGAGTAAAAGCGCTTAACACTAATCCATACTAGTCATCGGGACTCCCCGGGTAGTTGGCGCTCTGCGCTCCAGGAACCTGCGTTATAAATATCTCTCTTTCTCTCTGTATAGAAATATATATAGTTGTATATATGTACAAATTTATTCAGCAAGGGAAGTTTCCTCACCTTTAGACAATCCTTCTCCAGACAAGGGGGGGGGGGGGTATAATACAATATAGATTATTCCTACGTAACCTCAACTTGGGAGCTATCATGTGTTTTGGTTAGATGAATATTTTTTTTTAATTTATTACATATAAATAACATAAAGATTTCCATCTCTGTTTCAGATTCTAGATTAACTTTATAAAACGCAAACTTAATCTGCGCTGCATTTCCAAACTATAAATGGCAATTTTAATTAACTGCATGCCTATTTACTTTTTGAATTTTTAATTAGGATCGATATAGATTCCATTTCAAATTTTAAGTCAGAAGCTTGCTCAGGACCATAGTAATTAGCCATAACATGTTGTGAAGGACCCTGCATTTCGGTCAACACCAAAAAAAGATAAGGTATATGTAGTTTATGGTTCTCAGATATATATATACTCGCCCTATCGAACTAAATTTATTTTAGAATTTGAGAAACATTTATTCTTATTGAAAATATTTTTTATATATGTCATGTGTAAGATATATTTAAAATCAAATAAATTAAATAGCTACTAAGTTATTCTAAAATTTCCTAATATAATTTAATATTTTGTTATTTCGAATATAATACTAAAATATATTACAGTGTATGTTGGTAAAAAATTGATTCAATTTATTTCAGAGCAGCATATAATTGACTATTTTTATAAAGAAAAGATAATTTTTGAATGAAAAGTTTTATCTTTTTGTATATGAATAATCAATTTATAAAAATAAAATATTCATATTCAGAGTATCTGATAATTCATTTATCTTTATCTGTTTTTAAAATGATTTTACATATTTAATAAAATATTATGTATAATGCATTAAAAAAAAATTAGCCAATGTGCTTTAAAATTGAAAGTATTTTTTTTCAGAATCAGGTTGTTTATAATTGAAGACTTACTTGAGGGGAATTGTCTGAGCATCTTCAGCTTGCTCTATTGTTTGGACACCAACTTCGCAGGTGTTTACTGAGGGGTCCGCGTTGGTTGGGGGTGGGGCAGTGATGGCTGGAATAGCCGTGGTTCTTGGGCTGACCACAGGAAGGTTCCGCGGAATCCAGGGATGGCTCGGCATTTGGGCATCCAGGGACAAGAATAGGTCGCCTATTCCGGCGACATAGCCAAGTAGCTGCCAGGCTCTTTCTCCCTGTCGACGCCATAGGACTCTGGTCCTGCAATATCCCTAGGTTAAAATATCATCTTATTATATAAAAAGTCATATTTATATAAAATCGTACCACATATATATTAACATCGATTAACACAGATTAAAATCTATCTGCTCACCTATAGTTTCTAGTCAATGGGGGAAAATAGAGAACATGTAGTTTAAAATATCCAGTGCATCAATGATACACAGTGAACAACATTCTTGGTCTCATTTTCATATTAATTCGCTATTTATTCATTTTCATATATATCTGCAAAATGTTTAACTCTTCCCTTTAATGAATGACACAGAATCGTTCATATTCAGAAGACAATATCAGTAAAGGAGTATTTTGGCCAAAGATCAACCTACCATTTTATAAGTTTATACAATTTGACAGACTTAGCAGAATTCATAACGCTTCCAGTTAAATGTATTTATATAAAATACACAACCTAACTGATAAGAAACATTCAGTTATTTTTATATATTAATAATCCCGTGTTGTGTGTCTTATTATTCAATAAATTCCTATTTTCGAAATTAAGTTTTCAAAAAGAAAATCATACTTCACAACCTGATATTAAAATCTGAAATTTTTATTGGAAAAGAATAATTCTGATAATATTTAAAATTGAGTTTACCTCATAATTTGAATAAAATATAATAAGAAAGAACACAAATACTTAACAATTAATGTTTATATAAGGCATTCACTTGGTTTGTTTTATAGGTTTAACCTCTTTCTATTGAATATGAGTATGAATGATTTTCAAGCATTCTAATTTCAATTTATTGTCGCTATTATAGTTATAAAGTAATTTAAAAGGCCCTTAAATTTTCTGGAATATATTAGCTTGAAATCTCTTAATCAAGGATAATATTTTATTGAAGTGTAAATAGATATAATATAGGCGAATTCAAAATAATTTCTTTAACTCAAATTACAATATACTTTCACACAATGAGATATATATGTTGAGTAATTAACTAGTATATATTGTATATATACTGTAAATATTACATATGTATGTTTATATATAAATTGTTTTTATATTAATAAAACGTGGGTAAATGTATTATATATATGTCCTTGTGTCGTATACCTATAAGTACATATTCACAGCATTCAGGAGCAAATATTACTTCACATTGGTACAAATACTTGTACACGGTTAATAAATTCTAAATTTCTTTAAACGTGTTTGTGTATGTATGTTTGTATATCAATTTTATTTATATAACGTGTTTTATGGTGTATTTGTTCTGTTATCCTACAAATATAGGCATTGTCACAAGAGGTATCATAAGCAAATGAATTTTGACCCTGAGATATCTTCTTTCATAGTAATAATTTCAGGCTTAATTCAAGCATATCGTATCAGATTCAATCAAATTATTGTCGAAAATTGCCGTGATTTTGAGGATAAATGAATCATTGAAGTTTCAAATTTGAAGGTTGCAATGAAGACTTTTCAGGAGATGCAACACGCTCTCACCCAGCGTTTGGAGTACGGGGCAAGGTGAGCAAGGGAGGCTGTAGGATGGGACGTCGGAGAAGAGATCCTCCTTCAGTGGAATCTCTGGGCAGGGCCGGGGCGGTTTCTTGGAGCCATCAACTCCATGTAGATGTGGAGCATATCTCTTAGTCTTTCCATTGCTCTGATAGATCGATTGTAGCGTGTCAAATTGTCAGATATTTCAGTTTGGTTAATAATGGTATCTAATTGTTGCTTGCTTTTGGAATGAAAATATCGTAATTTTGAAATATGAGCCTATAAATTATTTTCTCTTACTCCTATTTCATGAAATATGTATGGATATACAGAAGAGGCCTTGTGAGATGGGGCACACATCAGGACTTGATAGCATGAAAGAAAATCTAAAATTCTACAACGCACTTTTTATAATTAAACCATTTACTCTATTATGAATTATAGTCAAATATTCAATAAATATTAACGCTAATTTTTGAATTAAAAATACACACTATTAGACACAACTTAAGGAATTTTCTATTTCTATGCACTGGTCGTCTGTGTGTTTTTTTAAGAGGACAGAGGCAATTTTTCACACTTGGCTATCTCGTATGTTTTCCAATAAAGGTCACTGTATACTGAATATCTTTCAGAGTTGTTGCCAGAATCTCAATTTACATGATAAAAGGTACAACCTCCTCAATTATATCCATGAGTGTATATTGATAGATCTTATATATTTGAGAATTGCAAACGTTTAGAGAGAGAACCACCTTTTTTTTGCTCAAATATTTCGTCATCTAATTTATTTTCTAATGTCGCCAGTCAATTAGTACATTGGGTAGCAAAATGGTATTAAAATTTTGGCGTCGATCTTAGCATTAGAATAACTTCCTATTTAGCGTCCTGGTGATGCCACATTAATATTTAAATTTTAGTTTGTTTTTTCGAATGATATTCAAAAAAAAAAGGAAGAGCTTATCCACCATTTAGAATAATCTCTAATTTCGGTTGATAACACGCAGACCTTTGTCAAATACATAACGTATTTGGTTTTGTAAACACGAGCTCATCTTCTTAAGCAATTCCAGTTGGAGTTATATTTATATAAATTAATAACTAAAAGGTTTATTTAGTATACGAATCAGCCCTTCCCTCTGGTAGTCCTCAACTTCCCCCGGCCCTGTTGCCAATTGAGACGTCCTGGGATATATATACGAGTATACATACATAGATTTTCGGCGTGTATGTTTAGCTAGAAGTTATACTTCTAGATGTTTTTGTTGAAGAGGGGGAGGGGGTATGTTAGCCTGAAATTTAGATAAATAAATTTGTACAAGAAACTCACCATTTAATTTTTTAATATGTTTATGTCATTGCTTTTCTTTCAGAGAAAGGTTTTTCCATTTTATTGTAGTTCTGTTTATATGTGATATGTAATGTGTCAGATTGGTGATAAATTTCTATACCCTTCCTACTGTTAGATTTATTTATTTAGATTCTAAATAAGAGGCTTCTCTGAAAGCAAATATATATATATGTAATATTGTTGCAAATGTCGATGTATGGATATGCTGGCAATCGTGTACGTGAGGCGAGTGTTGATGTGCTTCCCACACGCGGACAAACAAGAAGCAGAGGCAGGGCTAGATGTTAGCACCGAAAGTGTTCGGGACAGCCCACGGGACAGAGGTAGAGGCCATGACACAAACTTGGATGCTTATCACCGAGACATGGAGGTAGAGACTGTGTGCAAGACAGAAGCCGTCTGTCGATGGCCACCCTCTAGAACCATCTGTTGACCCCCTGTCAAAACTTTGTCTTGTTTTTCAGGGGTCGTCTATAAAGAGTCCCTGGGGGCTGGCCCCCACATGGGCGTTGGCATTTTCCTCCTCTCTCCCCAGCTGTCCCCAGCTGACCGCTCTTTGGATCTTTATTTGGACGTCAACATTTTTTAGTTTTACATACAAATATGGGTTTACAGGTATTATTAATAAGGATATAGCATATATACAAAATATGGCAGTGGTATCAAATAGAAACGGTGTACATTTTAATACAGTTTAAAATATAACTATATATATATTTTTTTTAATTGAACACTAAAAGAAAATTTGAGGCGAATGGATTTTAATAAACAGTATAGAATTTTTTTTTATTTAACCGTCTCTAATCAACACCTACTATAACTCAACAGATATTTTCGATTCCCTGGATTGTTGAATTGAAGAATATGGATGTATATCTTTAATTAAAAATACCTTTTTGTTAATTGAAACCTAGAAAAATTGGGAGTGCCCGATAGTCAACAAATATATAACTGTAATGAATGCAATGATGTTTGATCAATGTCTTTTTTTGGTTTATATAAATTATACAAGGCCGCAGTCACCGTTCGGAGAAGATTAATAGGAAAGCCGAATGTCGTGGTCTATTTGGATGAGGAAAGTGAAGATTAAAATGCGGCCATACTCGCCTGTTCAATGATACGCTATACTTGACGTATGCACGAAGGAACGTGTGGCCACTGACATGCGTCGGAGCTGTAGGCTGTTGTTGGAGCTACAGGAGCTCCATCTATGCTTCCTTTCTTTCTGTGGTGAATCTGTTTAATACCGGTGGTCTTTTTAAAGCTGTGTGTGAGATTGCTTGTTTTTGATGGCCTCCAAAGAGTGTTCCGGTTGTACAATTTATTTCTTTTATAGAAAAAAAATATAAAAGGTTATAAAAAAGATAGCAAACCTTTCGCCTCCTTTGAATCATATTCCTTTCTTAACCAGGTGTGTGATTGCATTTAGGTTATTTCACTAGAAACTCTCTTGAGAGGCCGTCTGAACAATGGTCTCTTATTGAGGTCATGTTGTGTCTTTTCTGTACAAATTCAAGGAAGAGGTGTTTTTATCAAGGGTCCTATTTATCAATGGTAAGAATATTTAAATAGATCTCCTTTGTATGGAAAAATACAATAGAATGGTGACAATATTCTAACACAGTTAAACTTCAACCATAAGGCTAAGACCACTTAAATATTTGACCAAAAAATGGTTGCTTCAAAGATGTTGTAAGCATGTCGTAGGATAAACTGATTATAGAAATGTAGGCAAAATTGCAGAAAATAATATTGTTGTTTTTGTTAATATTCGTGGCAAAAGGCGTTAAGTAAATTTAATATATGAGTTATATTTTTGTAGATGAAAACTTTGTCTATAACATAGTTGTGATAAGTATTTTTTGGCAATTTTTAATGATGAATATTGATAAAAATAATATTTATCATATAATGAAAACATTGTCAGAATAATTATTACAATTTTATCGATAGAGGGCAATTGAATTTGTAATAAGTGTAATGTGTAAAAATAATGTAATTACTGTCGAGTGATGTGTTCTATTCAATGTTTCCCTCTCTATTCGGTCGCGGTTAAAGCTAACAATACAGTACACCTACCTCTCTGCAAACACCTAGTTGCAGAGCCTAACTGATTACAAAGGTTATTATTTAGTAAGAATGAAAATCTCGCTGATGAATACTGACATTTTCAGAGAGGAGTCCTCTACCCAGAGTATACTCTCATTGAGGTTCTACTGTACAGCAGATTAAAATCAAACTCTTTCTGCGTGTAAAGTGGTGTTTTTGCCATATAAGCAGTTTTTCGAACCTCTACCTGCAATATACGAGTATATGCAAAGTGGTTGTTTTGGAAGAGTTAAATTTTTTAGATCTGGGAACTAACGATTTTTCACTTCTGAAAAGTTCGGAAAGTCAAAGATAAGGAGGAGAGAGCAGTTTGGTTTGTTTATCCGCAGGAACAATTCAAGGCTTCCGATAGAATTTTTTATGTGTGGTAAGGACGAAATATTCAGGAGATGAGTTTCTTTCAACACTTTATTAGGACATCAAGCTTTCGGGTACAGCGTGGCCCTTCTACAGGATCAAATGTATAAGAAAATACATTTGATCCTGTAGAAGGGCCACGCTGTGCCCGAAAGCTTGATGTCCTAATAAAGTGTTGAAAGAAACTCATCTCCTGAATATTTCGTCCTTACCACGCATGTAATTGGGAAGATTTTACCGTTTAGAATTTTTTATGCAATTGGTGCTGGAATTTTCCTTGTGATGTGAAAATTGAGAGACGATAATATTTGGATGTAACTGCATATTTGGGTTTAGCTAAGACAAATTCAATAATCTGTCCAAAATCAGGCACACCGCAGTAATATAAATAAAATGCAGGATTGCGAAAGGATGGTTTTCCAGTACTGAAAGGGCACCCCTCTCACATATAAAATGTATTAAAACAATGTAATATATTTATCATCCCTGTATAGAACGTTTAGGTTATTGAGGAGTTAGCCCTTGAGCCGCAATTGTCCTTCCTATCCAAAACACAAGTCGAATCTTCTCCCGTCCATCCAAAATGTACAGAATTTCGGGAAAAAACTCCATTTATTCGCTGCTCCGTCTGCCTTGCCAATAACAGCCTGGAAAATTTTAAAATAACTATAATTTCAGATGGCAGATTTTCTCTAATATCAATCTGCACTTCCGGTAAAGCCAAATTATCTTCCACAGTGCCAGTGGGTTAGATGACAACAAACGAGCGGACAGTCTGCAAAGAATGCTGCAGCTTCTACCTTAGAATCCTCATATTCCATCCATTCCAGATTTGGTAATATAAAGAAAATGTCGCACATGACATGGTTTATGGCCCTCATCACCTTTTATCCCATAACATCCTACGAGAAATGTTATGAAATCGGCCGAATTTGTAGGGCCAATATAAAGATGGACTTCAAATAATCATGTAAACGGAAATATGCCTCCATTGTGTGACTATTTTGTGAATATACACCAAAATATGGGCGCAATATTTCACAGCTTTTATTATAGATAATAAATATCTAGAAGAGTGAGAGTATAATAGACATAGACGAGGAGTTCCTGGAGCTCTGAACAACTACCCGGACTGTTCGGGTTAAAGTTCTAGTCACGGCCTGTGCAGATTTCCTAGCAGAACCTGTTGGCCAGCAATTTCTAGGCTAGCAGAGGGCTTGGGTAGCGGGCCAACAACGCAGTATCGCACTGAGCTAGTCCAAGAAGCAAGGCTGTCTGTATTCAGTGCCTCAGGAAAACTGGACAATAGAATATGAGGTGATCCGATGTCTGTGGTTCTTCCAAGCAGCAAAAGAAAATTAGATCCATTTCATGAGGCCATATGCCAGGAGATGTCCATGGTTGATAAGGATGGTACGAATCTCAGAGATATATTTGAGAAGAGACGGCTTAGAATGGATGATATTCTTCAGAGGAATCTTATTAAGTAGGCTTGGGCATACACTTTCATCCAGGCCGCTAGGGATGCCGCCCGGGAATGGTTGCAAGCAAGACTTCGAGGCAGGATGGAATATGAGGATTCTAAGGTAGAAGCTGAAGCATTCTTTGCACACTGTCCGCTAGTTTGTTGCCTTCTAACCCACTGTGGCCACATACCCAACATAGGTTGATGTGAGGAGTACTGTCTAACGCAAAGTTAATTTACCCTATTGAAGATTATTTGGCTTGACCGGAAATGCAGATTGCTGTTAAAGAAAATCTGCAGTCCGAAATAATAGTTACTTTATCATTTTCCAGGCTGTTATTGGCAAGGCAGACGGCCCAGCGAATAAATTGAGTTTTGCTTGAAATTCTGTACATTATGGATGAAGCGGGAGAAGATTCGACTTGTGTTTTGGGTAGTAAGAACAATTGCGGCGCGCTAACACCTGAATCACCTTTGAACCCAACTGTGATGATCAAGGTTTCGCTACATTTTCAAGTTTCAGGCTAATGGTAAGAGATCGTATGACTGAGAAGTAAGACAGAGCCGAGTTTTGATTCAAGGCATCCCTCGTTGTTCTCTTTTAGGAAGTCCAGCTAAGTTTTGATGTCGAGATGAGAACTGCCTGGTAGGGAGACGAACGGTAATGTTGGAGTACAGGGATCCCTCTCACTAAACACCTTGGATTTCTGGATTCCATCCTGGAGAAACCTGGACGTCTCCAGGCTAACACACAAGGAATAAGACCTGGATCTCTACGGTTTGTAAAATTTTGTTTCCAGCTAAAAGAGAATTTACAACTTTGCCTGGAATTAAGCTGGTAAGCCTTGAAATTATCTCTCGACTTCCGCGAATGAGTTTGCGTAGGTGAGAGACAAAGTCTCCTGTCTGGTCGAATTCTACTTCTAAATTGGGGATGGTCTTTCCTTCGTTGATGGACTCCCCGAGAACTCTGATTCCCGGTTCTGAGTTCGGGCGAACTCTCCTATACTCGAAGATACAGGATTGCGTTTTGATTGGATTAAAATATAGACCGTTTTCAATACACCAAGAATTCAATATATCCAAGAAATCAGCGATGGATTTAATGGGTAGTCGGCCGCGAACTTGAATGAGCATAGTGAAGTCGTTGGCTAAGCAACCGGCATGTGCCATCAGATGA
>CP092873.1:34069885-34303577 GCA_030710605.1 Cordylochernes scorpioides | reverse complement strand
AAAAAATAAATAAGTTGTGTTCACGGGCAATGACCTATTATTGAAACACTATTCAAAGATCTACGTGCTGATATAATGAATAAATAATTTTAATTTATAATCTCTCTCTCGGCCGTGCGGCCACGCGGCGCACGAGCTCCGCGTTTTCTGCGAATAGGATGGAGGTGATGGAGATCGTTAAACATTTGGGGTATTGGCTGAAAGCCAAGAAATTTGGGCTGCAAGCCGAAACAAAACCCATCCATATATTTCACGTTTCCGCCCAAATATCAGCAAAAGTTTCAAAATTTAATAGGACCAAAAAGAGCTGCATCCAAGCACTTGAAATCCCTCCCAACAACAGCAGGCCACGAGCCACGCTAAGACCCAGCAAGGTGCACGAGTGCCAGACCACCAGGCAAGCAACCTTCCGAGCAAGGTAGGCAGCGGGGCAGGCGGACCAATGTGTTTACCTGGAATTTTGCCCAGACTTCTTACAGGAGAAGTACTTTCGGGCGTTGGAAGCCAAGCTAGGCAAGAGAATCGTCTACCAGATCACAAAGATGGAGGGAGACATCCTAGTCGGCCTCCAGCGGGCAAATCGCCGACAAACTAATAAAAGAAGGCCTCGACATCCGATGTCAATCTGTGGGCCTTCCCTTTGAGAAAAAGGGCCGAGCGAATTGTCATCGAAAACGCGCTTTTTTCGAGGAGGACGCCGACCTCGTCACTGCGCTGCGGCCTAACTAGCAGGTCACGTCCATCATCCAGAAAATGATATAAAGCTAGAAAATAAAGTTGATATGAAAATCTTTATGTTGGAAAAGAAAGAATTGCGATTAAAAAATGCCAATATATTTTCAAATAGTGGGAAATTACGAAAATTTAGATGATAATATAACGTCATAAATCTTATTGCTACCAATATGATCTGCTCATAAAACCATAAAACGTGAAATAAAAGTGCCTGCTTAACGTGAAAAAATAATTACCTGTTTCCACAAACTTTATAATCAAGACAATGTTTATGACATTTATATTTATAAATCTATGTTTATATACATTTAGATGTTAAACACATAGCAATAGTGCAGCATAACTTCAAAGTAAGTATTTCCATCTTCCAACTATATAATTCTTTCAAAGATCTTCAAATTTAATCTAGTGCCTTTTCAGAAGGTTTTCAGACAAAAGACCTTTCTACTCTAAATGAATAGATTGATAATAAATGAATAAAAAGGGGCTAACGAGTTTCAATAAGTTTCAAGGACATTCCTGACATTCTCTATTTAAATTTGGTCTGGAGATTTGGAAGGTAATTATACCGGCATATTCTTACTGTAGATATAATTATTTATAAACAAAGAGAAGTAATTGAGGTCAATAGCTAGCCGAATCAAATAGAATAGAACTAAAATATCTCGTTATAGTGAGCAGCTACTGTAACTCCCTTGAACGCGTGGATAGATGTACGCCTGCTAGAAGTGAAGAAAGCTTAGACCATAATGCGCCATCTTTATCAGAACAGTCACTTTCTATTATTTTGGTGGGATGGAAGCGAATCGAGTTCCTCAAGATTCACCGAAATTGGGTGCAATTATAAAACCTGTTAAAGTTTTGAAAACCCCTTCTTCGTAATCAAAATTGGTGGAAATACATGTAAAACGTTAATAAATGATGTCTCGGTTATATAAAGAGTTAGCAAACGGTAGTAAAATCTTACCTGTGTGAGAAGTTGAGAACCTTTTGGTCAATTTTTCCTGAGGTGATCTTCCAAAACCCAACCAACATAACCTTCTGAACTGTGGCTTAGTAGAAGGGATAAATCGTCGCCGCTCCTACTAAGACCATTAGACATTGCCTGTCGCACAAAGGACTTCATGATTTTTTTTTTATTTTATAACTTTGTTGGAGAATCAAAAATATATATATTCATAGGAGTAATAAATTAGCCAGAACAAAGCTTGCGAGTTACGTATTAGAATATTGAACAAAAAGGGAAATTTACTGACATTTTATTTCCAGAAACATTGCTTTATATTTATTAGTGACTTGAAGGAATTGTACCCGAACGTAAGATCCTTATAATTTTATCGATTCTGGGAAATCCGAGAATTGAGTTTCTCAATGTTTATATGCCTTATACGTATATTTAAAGTTATGATTACGACTTTTCGACATATTTAATCCCAAAGATTACGCTTATGACTTTATAAAAATCCTTCCATATTATTTCACTAATTTCACTTTTTCACTTTGTATTGAAGTGTTTATATGTTGAATATATGATTCTCCTCAAATATAAATTTCAAAAATGGATATCATATTTAATTGCTGCGCGCGCGCGACAGAACATTTATGAAATTATATTCACAATTTATAAACTTAGTAATATAGAAAATATATAAAAGTCTGAAATAAAATAATATCAATTTAAAAGGTATTATTATTCATTGTTTTTATGGAACGTTATATCTGAAGTAACGTTAGAGATGAAGCAAATGAAAATACCTTAATGATAAAGAGTTGAGATTTTGGTAGCTTATGATGATATCTTCTAGCGCCACTGAACTAGGTTCCAGAAACGGTTGAGGCTCGTGGATTTCAACATATTGAAGTTCCATTATTTCTGCTTCGAGTGGGTTCAGATCAGGTCCAATCTGACGGGGGAGATTGTCGAAATCCATGTCAAGTGAAAGAAGGAATAATGTTGAATGCATTTCGCACACAACCTCATAGTCATTCCTTACAAGGTGCATCACCTGCGAATTCAATAAAATAAATTATGGAAAGTTGGGATATTTTACAGAGGGTGTTCACACTTATAGGAAGCAGGTTTTATTGTAAAATATTAAAAATTAACACCATATTTGAAAATTTTCAAATGTTCTATTTGAAAGCCTTTTTGTTTATTCACAGAACGGCACCTGATTTTCCACGATAGCAGACACTTTCTGATCATGCTCATACTCAAAAAATCCCATTCTTCCTTTACCACTTTCCAGAGACCTTCAATTATCCTAGGGTGTCTCTTTCCAAGTGCTCTTTTAAGGCATCCAAAATCCATCGGGGCTAAATCAGGATATTTTACAGGGGTTCTGTTCTTTGGAATAGTGTTGATTACTGTTCTTTGCCTTAGATCTTCCAACTAAGCTTGGGTTGAAGATGAGGTATGACTTGTGGCGTTATCATGGTGAAACCAGACTTTGTTGCTCTGTTTTCCATAGATAAAGGAAATATCATTTAAAAATATAGGTTTCTAAAATGTTGTTTTGATAGTACCTCGAGTTTATTTTGGCATTTCTTTCAACTTTTCTTATTTTTAATTTTCCTTCATATGATATACCGCATGCCACCATAAATCCTTTGGGGTAACTTTCGGCACATTCCTTCAACCAAATTGCCTAGATTTTTTCACCTTTTTTTGATAGTATATAGATCTTTTTCTGTCGCAATCGGTTAAATATACCCATGCTTCGTCATATGTAACAATAAATTTCCATCTATCAGCAGCCGAGAAATTTTCATAAAAATATCTGCTGATAGTGTGTCGCTAACGAATATGGCTCTGAAACAATTTGTGAACCGCATGTTTTCTTTTGTAACTTTTAGGCCTAAATCTTTATTTATAATTTTATTTATTGTTGACACTGATGTTCCTATTAATTTGGCTATATCTCTTTGTGGCATAGGATTTTCTTTTTTAATATATTTTTTCAGTTTTTGGCAGTTGCAGGAGTTCTCACAGATATAGGGTATAATCTTTTGTCCATTTCTCCGTAGGTGCTTTGAACAAAAACTTGATATTTTTGTCGTGAATAATATTATAAATACCCTTTTTAGAAATCTTGATATCATCTTGTTTGCATATTTTAATTATGTACAAATAGGTAAGATTAGCTCTGGAAAGTGATAAAGGAAGAATGGAATCTTTTGAGTATGACCATGATCAGAAAGTGTCTGCTATCGTGGAAAATCAGGTGCCGTTCTGTAAATAAACAAAAAGACTTTCAAATAGAACATTTGAAAAATTTCAAATATGGTGTTAATTTTTAATATTTTATATTAAAACTTGTTTCCTATAAGTGTGAACACCCTCTGTATATGATGCATGTAAAGTTTATTTTAAGTTATTTCTCAATATCAATTTTTAATATCTGTAGATATATATAAACCAAAGTTTTAACTTTAATTAAAATTAATTTATATATTTATTATTCTAGATATACAATAAATAAATTTATTTGATATGAAACAACCCTTGAAAGCATATATAGATACATATTTCTGAATAAATAGAAGTCTTGGCATAATATAAATGAAAGTACTAGTATATATATACAGTAATATATTTATATATATTATATGTTGTCTTCGACACTGCATATATTGCGCAGAAAACTGTGCGACATTAGAGGAAAGGTACTAACCTTTTCCAAATTATTTAAATATTTTAGAACCTTATTTCTTTTGTTTATTTCTGGAGGCAGAGCGAATGAATAACTTCTCCTCGGCCAATGAAGACATCTCTGAGTATCATCTTCAGATTATAGCTTAAAATACACTGAGAAGAATCAAAGAGAGGCAGTTATTACCTCTGATATCCTTTATTTAATAAATATATTATTAGATCATTTTTGTGTGTTAATATTAATCTGTAAATACGTCAAAAAATAATAGAGAATTCACATTCTATATAGAGGATTATCAAACTAACTATTCAAATCCAATTCGAATAAGTCGAAGCATATAACGCGATCGTTTTAATTGAATCATTTTAAATCGAAATTTCATTACTACAATACTGTGAAACATGGATTACGAATGATCTCGAATTATTAACAGATGAATACTACATAATTCAAAGCCCAGCAATGAAAACAGAACTAAAGGGAAGGGGCTCGGGGGGAATTCTGATTGGAATAAAAAAAAAATTTTCAACATACGGTTAGAAAAATCGAAAAAAACCCTTATTGGATATCTGTTTTGACGCACAAATTTCTTGGCAAAACCACCGAGAGTATTTGTTTGTTGTTTGTATATTTACCGCCAAATGCATTACAAGAACAAAATCTAACAAACTTACTTAGGCATATTGAATATCACATGAATGAAGGTAACGAAGTGCTAATAGCCGGTGATATCAATATAAGAATAGGCAATGCTGGAGGCTTCCATATAACCCACTGAAACTAAATTCATCCCTTAACAAATATAGAAAATCTAAAGACCCAATATCTTCGAAACTATCTGACAAACTAATTTCCTTCACAGAATCAAATTCTATAACAATAGCAAATGGCAGAACTAAAGGGGATACGAACGGCTCATTCACTTTTATTTCAGAAAGAGGTTCATCGGTTTTGGATTATTTTATGTACACACACGGTTTAACACAGAGCATATCGGATATGTGGATCGAAGAACTTTCATATTCAGACCACTTACCAACTGTTTTACAAATTAATACTGGGTATGAAGCTATTAAATCCTCGTACAACAATGAAATACTGACACGAAAATTCATTTGGACGAAAGAAAATGTGGAGATGCTAAAACATAACTTAAGTGATATAGAAGATGGAAATGAAACCGATATTAACACAAAAACAGTAAATTTTACTAAACAGATCTACACGGCAATGGAATCGGCAGATATAATTAAATTCGCAAAACGACGACATCAACTTTCAAAACCTTGGTATGACAAAGATTGTTACATTATGAAAAAAAACGACCAAAGTAAGTTTACAAAGATGTAGGAACTCAAATATCACACATGACCGCCAAAAATATATTGAGGATAGGAGGGAATATCTTAAGCTCCTGCAAAGAAAAAGAGATGAATTTAATAAGGATTAGAATGAAATGATAAAAAACGCCAAAGATCCCAAATCCTTCTGGAATGCCATTGCAGCCTTTAGAAAAAAACCAATAATACAAGGAGAGATTGATATAAAAGAATGGTTTTTATTTTATAAAATTTACTGAATAAAGAAAATAATGAAGCTACTTTTACGTGTTAAACCAGATGATTGGTTGGAAAGATCCAGATTTAGACGCGGAAATAACCCTTGAAGAGATTTATGATGTAGTAAAAAAACTAGCGAATGGCAAAGCAGTGGGACTCGATGGTATACCAAATGAGTTGCTAAAGAATTTACCGACACCGACTTTAACTAAATTGAAAAACCTATTCAACAAAATAATGTCCACAGAAAAATACCCGCAACTCTGGACGAACTCAATAGTACACCCCATATATAAAAGCGGTGATAAGAATAACCCGACAAATTATAGAGGGATTGCCCTCTGCAGTAATATATCTAAATTATTCACTACAATACTAAGAAACAGATTAAACAACTGGATAGAAAAAAGAGAGATTATTTTAGAAAATCAAGCAGGTTTCCGTAAGAACAGATCATGCACTGACCACATACTACTACTGAATTCACTCATCCAATTATCTTTGAGAAGAAAACGAGGCAAGCTATATGTCTTCTTCGTCGATTTGACTAAAGCTTTCGACACAGTACCACATGATTTACTTTGGCAAAAATTGCATAAAATGGGCATTAGCAATAAATTTGTAATGCTGATAAAAAACTTTTACCAAGAAGCTAAGATTACTATCCGATGGAAAGGGCAATATTCAAGTAATGTGAAAATTAATTCTGGAGTGTTGCAGGGAGAATCACTTTCCCCACTTTTATTTATATTATATATGGCCGACCTAATATAACTTTATAATAACTCAGCACTTACAGGATTTCATCTCCCTGATTTTGGCGTTTTACACCTACTTATGTATGCGGATGACATAGCCATAATTGGAGAATCTAAAATTAACCTACAAACTAAAATCAATTTACTAAAGTCTTATCTGGACAATAACAAATTAGTTTTAAATGAAAATAAGTCCAAGGTGATGGTATTTAGAAATGGAGGAAGACCGGCAAGACACGAAAACTGGTACTGGGGGGACATCCCACTGACTGTTGCGTCCAATATTATATATTTGGGATATCCATTCACTACCACTAATAATAGCAAAAAGGTAGCCCTCTTTTATAAGGCCAAAGCAAATACGGCAATAAATGCAACTATTAGACTGATAAAAAGGGAAAAAATTAATTCATTAAAAGTTGCACTGAATTTATTTGACTCAGTTATTAAATCAATACTACTCTATGCGGCCCCTGTGTGGGCTTGGGACAATACCGATATTATAGACCAAATACAGAATACGTTTATCAAAAACTTTCAGAATCTGCCAAGATATATACTGGGGTATATTGTAAGGATGGAAACAGGCAGAATATCTCTGACTTTTACAACGATCAAACTAATTTTGAAATATTTCATTAGATTACAGGAAATGAAAGAAAATAGACTACCTAAGCTATGCTGGAATAGATTGAAGGAAATTTCCTTAATGACAAAAAACCTATAGGATTCTGTAAAAATATCATGGATATCATCAATCATTGTGGACTCACACGGCTAAACTTTAGGTTAAATTATGATGACATACAGATCGAACTTCCAAATATACTAAAAATAAAAATTGAACAGCTATTGCAGCAAGATCTGGCAAAATTATCTCTTACGAAAACATACTCAAACTATAGGTTACTTTATGATTCATTCATTCCAGAACACTATTTTACATGCAATCTGTCCTCAGCTTTAGTGAGTTTTATTGCACAGATCAGGATAATATCAACATTGGTCAAAGAAAATCATATCTACGTAATTAAGAAAGAATATTTGTACTGTAGGTTATGCGGAAGTCAGATAACCGATGAAATATACCATTTTACTGCTGATTGCGGGGATCTGGAAGGTGAGAGAAAAAAGATCCTGAAAAGTCTTCCTAGACCGCATTTGAACTCATTAAAGACAATAAAAACTGTTTCAGATAAGAAAAGTTGGGCAATATAACTGTTCAACTACCAAAAATCGGTTGTAAATAAAATTGCACTCGTGGAAGAGAGAAGAACAGGGGCACAATAAAAATATTTGCCATACCTTAATTGTAAATACTCCATCTCTCCTTTTTCTCTTGTGTTGAATATTGTCAGTAATTCCAAGGCGAATCTGTACAGGGCAAGATGCCCTAATAAAGCTGTTTTGTTTGTTTTTGTTTGTACTACAATACTGTATGATCTTGATTTTATTTCTATAAATTAAATCAAGGTCATACAGTACTATCTGTGATATAAAATCGTTGAAACGACCTGTGTTATCATTATTAAACTCTGGATATTGTTACTTGAACTCACTTGTAAGGGTTGACTTTTTAAAGAATCGAGAACCATTATTTTTTAAGGAAAAGTGCCAAATGCGGGTTTTGATCCCGGGTCGTGTTTATCGAATATCGAAGATTTATAGCATTCTTCCACCTACCAGATTCATCTGAGAGAAGCAAATGAAAATTTTGGCAGATTGGGAAATGAAGATGAAAATACGCAAAGAAAAATATAACTTAAGAAATAAATATTCTATTTGAAAAAAACAAGGAAAACTTAATTCAACTGGCTTAAAATCTAGATTAAGTCGCAATTTAAAAAAAATGTGTTTTTTATCCCAATTGAAACAATATCATTTATGTATTCACAAATATTGACCCAATTTTAATTTTGAAACAACTGGAATTATAAAAGAATCTAACACATTTTCAAAATAATACAACACTTCATTGTGTCTTTAATATTACAAAAGGTATTTAGGTTTCATAATGACTACATTTTATTCTTCACATATAAATTTGTCAAATTTTCTTTAGAAATCTATGAATAAATAATTCAGACAAAAGGTCTAGTTCAAGGAAAATTTAATAAATGGAAAAAATTATATAGTATCGATAGATTGAAGTAATGCGTAAATAAGAAACCGGGACGAGGTGTAACCATATGGTGACTTCTTTGGCCGAGGCTATATCGTGAATGGCAGCACCTTAAATTCCTTAGGGAAGCGTAACAGAATCACAATATAAATGCTGTTTAGTATGAAAATTCAGTAAAATGTCCTCCAGGTGAAAGGAAAATGGCAACGTGTTTTGATGATTTGTGTTATCGGAGTTTATATGGCTTCAATATCTTACGTAATTACTCATGTCGAATTTGTTCAATTATCCTTTATATAGCCTTAAGTAGCTGAATGTTTGCTTGTAGATTTAATTATTATTAATTATTTATGATGAATTTCGTTTAGTGCACACTGGAGTTAAGAGAGTTTGTTATTTTTATCATAAGTGAATTTAATGGTGATCTTACTTAAGGATAGCTGCTTTTATCGTATTTTTGGTTCATATAGGTTTCTCAGAAGTGCTTGGTGCATACTGGTAATTACCAGTGCTTCTGCCGATTCATGCGGTGGGTTAAATAAACTTAGCTCTTCAAAAACATTACTTCTTTGTTTATCAAGACAATACTTTTGGCGTTCAAATCATTGTACTATTTTCGCTTCTATATTTTGAACGCTTTACTTGTTTCAATCAATAAACATATCCTGCGCTAAAGGCTTACTTATGTTTATGGATGAGAAGACTGAGATTGATTGTGAAATTGTCGAGTCGTTTTCTATCGGATTTCGGAAATTGAAGCAACGGTCAACTGTAGCGTAAAAAGGCATCAAGGAACTGTTAAACGTTATTTGATATATGTTGTTGGCTTTCGTTCTTTTGTCCAATTGCTTGAATCTTCTGCATCCAAAATAGACTAATTATTAATAACACCCAGACATTACTATTTATTTGGACCCATTAACAGTTCATGCAAAACTCAATTATGTAAAGATAAAATCTCGAAATATTTAAAGATAATTGAAAAAATAATAATCAACGTCCATGCGAAATAAACTTTATCTGAAAAAATGAATTATCTTTTCAAAAATGAATTCACTTCTTTATGAATACTTGCGATTATATATTTTCTGTGGAAGGTGTGAGAAAGAATAAAATATATGCGCAAAATATATTGGCGAGAGATTATAATGATTTATTCGAAGCATATGCTATAGTGTAATAAAAAATATAATTTACTTTATTGACAGACAATCACACTATTTTTCAAAACTTGTATTTAAATTTTAGAATTAGAGTATCGAACATGGAAAGAAAAGTATCTTATATGAATTCTCCCTAATGTAAAAATTTATATTCCGTACAATATATATCAAAGGTTGCAACAGCTTTTATTTAATCGTTTAAATGTTATAAGTCAAGGAATATTTTCTCTATACCAAATATAACACGTTATAGATTAGGATCAGACATAGTATAGCCACGCTTGATAGATTAAAACAGGAAGTAGGTGAATAGCGTGGTAAGTTTCTTTATTCCGCACAACAAGCTTTCGGGCATCAGTTGCCCTTCATCAGGTACAATGCGTGATTAGAAAGAGTGAATTAATATTTATATGCAGTGAATTAGCATAAAAGAAAACTAACTAAGATCTACTTAAAAATTAAGAAATTTACATATGGAACTAAAGATAAAAGTACGAAATTTCTGAAAAATAAACTAAAAATCTTTATAAGACGAATTAAAGGTAAAACACGGAAACACGATCTATTTTTCTGTTAAAACTAGGGATAGAGCTGGACACAAGAGCCTCAAGGACCAAACGTTGATATTTGTTTTTAACATCACTATATACCGGGATCGTGTTGCGTAAATTAAAGAATGGTTAAATTCGTGGCTGTGTTGATATAGTAGTGACTTACGATCATGAGAACGGATGTTACGGTCGTGTTCTAGGACTCGAGTGGCAATGGTTCGGCCAGTTTCTCCGACATAGGATTGTGGGCAGTCATCACACGGGATTCTGTAGATGGCATTGGAGAAAGATTGGGGCCTGGGTTTAAAGGAGCTTTTTGTGAGGGGATGGCGTAAAGATGTGCCTAGGGAAGGTGATTTTTTATAAAACGTACGGATGCCAAATTTACGTAGATAGAAACCAATGTCGGAATTCGTAATAGAAAACGGAAGAACGCAAACATCTTTAAACGGGGGAGGAATGGAACTGTCGTGATTTGGTGAATAAAAATGTCGATCAATAAAGTTGCGTGGGTAACCCGCGGATAAAAGGTGTAGGTAAACGGTCCGTTTCTCGATTCTACTAAATAAAGGAAGGGAGCAATGAGTAAAAACGCGCTTAGAAAGAGTTTTAACGGTGGTAATTTTATGGGAGACGGGAGCATGAGATAAAAATGTAAGTAAGAAGGAGTAAAACCGGCCTTACGAAAAACGGTTGTATAGAAACGACCCTGGAGGTTAACCACTAAAACATCTAAAAACGGTATACAATTAAAACGGGAAGAATTGTGAGTAAAACGTAAATCGGAATGATAGGAGTTTAAAAACTGTGAGGATAGGGGAGTGGTCGGTGCTTTGATGTAGACAAAAAATGTCGTCTACATATCTCGCCCACATTACCACTCCGGGTTTGTTCAAATATTTACTTAAACATCGCTTAAAACAAATTGAACTCAATCATGAAGGTTTTCAAAAGTTAATTCATAAAGGAAATGGGAGGATGTGCATGAAACAAATTAATTTGATAAATTTTGCCAATTATGAAACAAAAAGCTTATATATTTAAGAGTAACAAACTTTTCTTAATTTATATGGTGATGATTATTCTCTGTGGCTAAAGAAAAATTAGAATAATACTGTTCATAACAAATGAAGATATTAAGATGCGAATTTTTCTTTTCACAAATAAATCAAACTTCTACTGTTCTTACTGGGATGAAAAAATATTGGGACGGCTTGGTTCATCAGTGGTGAACTCTCCCAGCAGTTTCGCCAATTTTATCTACCAGACTGTTTCTTTAGAGTTCTAAGACGGTATTGTATAATTTTGCCTTCATATGTTACACTGAAAGGTGGTATCTTGGAAATATAATTTTAGCAGACTATGGACATAAATATTTTAGACAGTAGATTCACATTTAAATATTTGCATCCAGCCATACTTTTACGCAAACAATAAACAAATGCGTCTTAATGTCTTCATTCGTTATCTAAATATGTTGCGTTATTGCTTTGTGATGATACGGTTTATTTAGAACAAGGTCAAATAAATTGATCACTTGGAAGAAGGTCCAAAATATCTGATTTGTCGAGTTGAACGACCACAACTTATCAGCCCTCAATCTTTTGCTGATACTCCTCAAGTAGTCTGTATGTCCAAATTCCTCTATTTATATAGATTTGAGGATATATAGATTTCATCTGGCACTACTCAGAATATATTATCTTTGGCCTAGAGCGCAGATTATACTATTAATGGGACAAAGGGAATTCGTAAGCAATGTCAATATTTGAGGAATGTTCCTTTATATGAACTAGAAATTGTGTTCACAATTCGATCAAATAATCCCTTGAATTAATATTTAAAAAAAAACCTGGAGGCTTATTTTTTTATTTTAATAGAAATTGTGTCATACCTACTTGTGTAGAGATTCTGTGATATTTCCCTAGTGTCGCAAACCAATTGTGAATAGCTTTCTTTTTAAACAGCCTATTTTTTCTTGATGATGTGATTGTCGTGGTCCTTCAACATCTGCTCCACAGAACCTTTAGGATGTCGAGTCTCAAAATGAAAGTATAATTTATCCATCCCACTGGAGATACTGCCCATATCCTGTTACAATAATAAGGTCAGAAACTCTATTTTTATATACTATATAAAATTGGAATTTGTTGCTAATATAATCCCTTCGGTATAATTATTAATAAAAGACAATTCGCTGAGGGAAAAGTTTATTTTATGTATATCGGCAATACATGTTGAGCCCGAAAGCTTGTATTGCCGATATACATAAAAGAAACTTTTCCCTCAGCGAATTGTCTTTTATTAATAACTATATAAAATATAGAAAAAATTATTACTCTTAAAAAATAAATTATAATAACATTATAGGGGGGATTTTATAACATGTTTTAGTGCATCAGTTTGTCTAATATAAATTTTCTTATTTATTATAAAATTAATTCTTAATTTTGAATGTATTTTATTATTCCCGATAACAATTGAGAGACTCAGTTTACAATGATTTTCCAAGAGAGAATATGATAATCTCCATCTTTTATTATTTAGCCCGTCGAAGTGATTTGAATCCGAAAGGTAACCCTTTATTCGCGAACAAAAATAAGCATTTCAGGTGTTAGAAGTAACAGATTATTGTTCCTTGCATATCTGTTTTATTTTAACAGCATGGAAAAAACTCAATATTTATGCATTTCATTGATAAAATATCAAGTATTTTAACATTTTATTCAAATAAATTTATGCTTAGCTTCATTTCTCAAAATTCACCTTGATGGAATTGGCGTACATCATATGAAAATCTTGATAATCTTCTTGTTTGATAAAAGTCAATGTTGGAGTAAAAAAATTATGATGTTCCATCACATGCACATGATAAATGTAATCACGGCAATTATGTACAAACACCTAACAGTTATATCCTACGCGATTTTAAAATCCTTTCATATACATTTTACTCAAGTTATTAGTGTATTTAATTTACTACTTTGAAAATATTTTAATGTTTGTCAATTTTTCCATATTAAATAAATCCACCAATATGCATATGTAACTGCGTAGAATCGTAATTCCTAATCATAAATAGTGTCCAAAATGATTAAATGTGGAATACAGAGACAACACTAACGAATAATAATAAACATCATTTTGAACTAATAGGCATGAATCAAAGCGAGAAAAAAGTCAACCACAATTAGTTATTAGGTAAATTACAAGAAGCATAATTTTTAGATACAAATTCGATGAAATTCGGATGGCCCTCTGAGGAATAGCTAACCATTCTCTGTCATAGACATCCACGAACGCATTTCGCGCTTTTGTAGCTCTTCGGTGTGAAGCAGGCTGTACCACTGCAACCAAAAATATTGCCACGTGGTAAAATTAGAAAATACCAACTTCGGGAAGAGACAACAATTTTATTTCAGGCAAGAACAAACTATGAATGGTAAACAAAAGATAAGAAAAAAGGGGGAAGTGTACAGAGTGTAGATAAATATAAACATAAAAAATAATACTACTTCTCTATGGGAGTTGTGACCCACAGCTAAAAATATTGTGGTTACTGATATGGATTACTGACATTTGCGTCCTTTTTCTTGCGGCGTAAAGAGCGGTTTTGACGTTGTTTCGTCTATAGGGGCATCGTCATCTTGGAGGTAAGTCTTGGCTTTTATACGTCGGTGAAATCCTGGAGCCAGTCTCCGAAAATGTAGATCACAGCACCCATAGCCTCTATATCTTCTCGGCGATAATCAGTTTATCTTCCCTAATTTACCAAGCATCTCCACCAAAATGCGACGTGGAAAATTTTGGGAAGTGTACAGAGTACAAAGAAAGAAATAAAATAAAAGCATCGGGCGCCTTTACCATCAAAATAAACGTCAAAAATGGATTTCCTCCATTGGTCATCGCTGAAAACTAGAGGCCTCGATTAGGCGACAATGCCACAACACCAGATTTAGAAAACTGAGAAGCGTCCACCTAGAGACCATGGTTTCGGACTAATGACCCACGTTAGCCTATGGTGGAATTTATTTCATGATATCCACAAGGGATCTAACGGAATTTTCGAAATTTGTCAAAGAGGTGTAAAGCTGGCTAAGTGGTTAGGGTAAATCTATGGCCACATTCAACGATTTGGTAAATATGCCTAAGGAGAAGAAATATAGTCATTTAGAAATAAAAGTCCCCAATGTTTGATCCAGTGTGTGGAGTGAAGAGATCGGAATTTTTCTAGCCTCAGTTTGCTAAGCATAGCTTTCTTGTAGAATTTGTTCAACTCGTCCATTTTATAGCTATACGCTTACATTCATGGATAAAACTATAGAAAGTGCTATCTTTTCAAAATTGCAAAATGGATTTCAAACAATTATTTTTAATATATATTTGATACAAATGACCTTTATTGAAGATACACTAGATAACCAAGTGTGAACAAAATGCTTGTGTCTCTTTCATAAAAACAGGCGACCGAGTACATCAAATATACTTTCCACTACCTTAAATTGTGTTAATGAGTTTATACCATCCTTTAAAATAGCTTGATTGTCCCATGCTGAGTTTGTATCAACACTTATCTATATTATTGTCAATAATAATGCTTACGTCATGTTCTAGTTGAGTCGCACCTTCCTCAGTAGTCTCTTTGTGTTTCCCCGATATCACAGACATAAAGGGAAAAGCCACGGATTCCTTGGGACAGCAGTTTTATAGTGGTGAACCTTCAAGGGCTGCTCCAAATATCCTTTAGGAATGTTGCAGCTAAGCAGAAGGAAAAATATTTGCCCTTCCCACTGGACCGCTGGCTATATCTGTTACAACAACTTTATTTCAGAACTTTATAGAAATATCATCTATCAATTTTTGTATATTTGACATATTTATTTAGGATTGATAAATATACAGTTTTCAGTTCAATGGTATATATTATTTTGCATATAAAAATGAATACCATCAACAATATGAGAATGAACAAAAATTATACATGTCATAATTTGTACAAAACTGGATGTAATCCCACCACAATATGTATGCAATGTATGTTTTAAAAGATTTTAATAAAACAAGGCTTAGAAATCTGGGAGAAAGATTTAGAGAAAGGCCATCAAAGAGGAAGCAATCATTAGCAGGTTTTATTATCCAGGAACTCATAAAACTGGGTTCAAGAACCTAGTATTTCCTGGATCAGGTCAGAACAAGTCCAGAACAAAGGGATAGCAAAGACCCAATCAGAGAATAGGAAAATTAGCTAGGAACCAATAGAAAGCTTACACGTCTCAAACACCAGCCAATCAAAACCCTGAATAGTTTTCGTGTTAAATCGCGTACTGGGTTTAGTCAGTTGGGACCTGGACAGCATCGAGTTAGCACCTAGACCGACCAAGGAACCGGTTAGAAGCCAGCCATCACCCTCTCAAACGATCAGATAAGTCTAATCCTCAATCATGTGAACAGCCATAGTTAATAGCCAACTCGGCCAAATAGCTTCAACCCCTTTCTCCCTAGATCGCTAGCCTTTTCCAATCCAAATCCTGTGTTTTTCGTTATTTTCCCCTGTGAGAACACCTTGTCACTTCAGCCAACGACTGCGCCCATCAATTCAATCAATCACCAATCAATTCAACCCACCAATCCCAAAAGGTAAACGTCCCGACGTTACAGTAGAGTCGACAGGATTCTACAGTGTAATACATCAAATATTACAGTGGTAACTTCCGACGTTACAGTAGAGTCGACAGGATAAAATGGAAAACAAACAAGACCAAGTAGCGAAAAGTAGCGGCGACGAAATAGCGGAGAAAAGGAAGATAGCACGACGCACCCTAGCGGCGATTCTAGTACAGTTGACGGTCGCCCTCCAAGGAGTGAGGTCTACCCGACGAGACGGGAACCGGGGCTCCGCCTGCGGGACAGACGCCGCCCACACCCCTACCCCAGGCCGGAAGACGGACGGAGTTGCCGCCGCCATGTGGCCGAGCGATCTGACGCGCCACCCCAAGGAACCATCACCCACCATGCCGGATCCCTACACCAGTATCCAGAAAAAGCCAAGTATGTGGACTGAACCATCCCAACAAGCTCGACACTCGAACGCACGGGCACTGCAATCAACCCCAAAACCACACGCGAACGCACGGGCAGTGCAAATAGCCCAAAATTTACACACGAGTGCACGGGCAGCGCAAATAGCCCCAACTCCACAGCACACCAGGCGTCCCACCCACCTACCACATGCCGGAGACGCACAAGCCGCGGAGGCCTTTCGGAACTGAGGTAGAACCTCAACCCTTTGGCGTCAAGAAATTGACGCTGAAACTGTTTCTAACCCCTGAACTTCCATCCCCATTTTTAATTGACACAGGCGCAAGTTTGAATATAGTGCCCTATAATCTGTATAAAATGTTAAAAACTCACCTCCCTGATTTAAATTTAAAGGAACAGCCTATAGATTTACAGATCCTAAATGGTCTGGCAACAACAATAGGTAGAATAGCACTCCCCCTAACAATAGGTAAAATAATTAGAAAAGAGAATTTCCACGTGGTGGAAGCACCTCTGCCATTTGGAATTCTCAGCATAAATACCCTCCATAATTTTAAATTAGCAATAGACTTCAACCAAGGCACTATATTCCAACTTGACGCTCCATTGTCTACCCCTACCTACCATTACCACCATGTACCCAATGAATGCACGTATTGGGAGTGCATGTCCTCACTTCTTTTTTCTAGATTTGGTTCATTTTGTCTCCTCTCTAATTGTAAAGACGCTGCTGTATCACCTCATAAGCATAAATAAATAAATAATTGGGAGTGCCAAGCGAAGTCACAAAAGACCCACCATACGCCCAAACCTTCCGCACATGGCACCCAATGCGCGCATCCATTGGTCAAAACCCAATCACCCACCTGCCAATCTAGTCACGCGCCCGCTCAACACACTTTTTCACTAAGGCCAATTGCCTTTACTATATGCCCACAATTCACAAGGCCACAACGGCTTCAACTTGCAACAACAATGCACAAATTGTGTCCCCCCATCAAGACAACCTTCACACTAAACACACACGTGATCACACGTCACCACACGACCATCACGCACGTGTACATCGCAACAAACACGACACTCACAACAACAATACACAGACAGTATCCATCCAACAGGACGGCTCACGCACAAAACACCCACGTGACCACACGTCGTCACCCAACAGTCACACGCACAACCAGCGCAACAAGCGCGACACTCACACCAAAAGACGACAACACCTAGCAAACACATGCACAACCACTCACAAAACAACCACACCGTCTACACGAAACATAGAGACAATCCACGCCACCCAACAACCACACAATCGCAAAACATTGCGATCTTTCTTAAGCGCTGTGAACGCTTACAAAAAGTTCATTCCGGACCACGCCCGCTTGCGGCCGCCACTTGTCAACCTTCTAAAAAGGGATGTCATGTGGGTCTGGGATGACGAATGCCAGAAAGCGTTCACTAGCCTGAAAGAAAGCCTAACAACACACCCCACGTTACACCTTTACCAGGAAGGTCTGCCATGCCAGGTGTACTGTAACGCCTCAACCCTCGGCATCGCAGGCGCCCTCAAACAGGTCTACACTGATGGGAAGACTTATACAGTCCAGAATTTCAGCCGCGCTCTGCGTGCACACGAACGAAATTACTCAATATCTGAACTACAATGCCTAGCAATTGTTGAGAGTATGGATAATTTCCGCGTTTGTTTAATGGACAGAAATTTTACAATATTTTCTGACCATCACGCATTGCAGTGGCTGAAAGAGATCAAAAACCCGTCAGGCAGACTATTTCGATGGAGATTAAGGCTATCGAGATACGAATATGAGGTCCGTAGCATAAATGGAGTACAACAATATGAAACGGGCGCCATATTTCGTAACCCGTTCTGTGGCTTCTTAGACGCCTCCCTCATTAAGAGCCATCAGCCTTCCCCATCGGGAAAGTCTTGCTTGACCATGGATCACAATGGACTGCATACCGTTTCCCGAAAAGGTGTAACTAAAATTATAGTTCCAAAACCACTCACAACCAAACTACTTAAATCCGTCCACACACAACACAACCATCCAGACATCTCAAAGATGACGAGACTCATCTCTGCTCAATATTATTGGCAGAACATGACACAAGACATTGCACAACAGGTAAAAACCTGTCCCACCTGCCAATTCGCAAGAAGTGTCGATGAATCCAACCAACCTCTCCAAAGAGACACCGATACAGCCCACAGAAACAAACTAAATCCGTACACAAAACACACCACACACGCAATAAAAACAATACCGAAATTACACCACCTACGACAGAGAAAAGATTACACGTTTCCACTTAAACCGCCTACACCTGACATTTCTTCAACAGAATCCTTGACCACCAAACTGACGGACAGCTAACCTGACCGTCAATTAGATCCTACCATTTTGTCCAAAAAACGATCCACGCTATTCACCCACGGTAACAAGAAATGCGACATAGCCCATCCACAAAAACACCCCGTTCCAAATCCAGCACAATCAATAGAAGTCCAACCAGATATTCCAGAGCCACATTTCATGGCAAAAACATGAAAGAAGATGTGCCAATATCCCATTTTTCACCTAATCTCTGTTATTTGTCTTCTATTTCTACCCTACAAACTCGCTCCCTATACAATAATAATTCACATGCTAACCTATACCCTGCCATTACATCGGCTTTTCCAGCTGCAGGAAGCAGTCTTCCATATAGGAAAGTCCGTCTTAAAAGCCATCTTCCATATAGGCCAAGCAATCGTAGAACTCCTAGATATTCTGTGGAAGATTCTCGCGGAGAACTTAGAAAAACTCAAAGGGCCTCGAACCAACTAATAAGAAACAAAAACGATGCCCGGAGGGAGAATCACACCAATTCAATTAGGAAGGACAATTAGGGCACCGTGAAAAAGATCAATTAGAAGAGTGGACGTCGGCCTCATATATCCCCCCCCCCCCCCCCCCCCCGCGGAAACAAAGACGCCGGCAGCCATGTTATCAAATTACTTACACAAATGGAGGGCCCCTTGCACCATTCCCACACATCCGCTATAAATTGAGGTCACCAGCGCGCGCCTCGATATGGACAATGACAATCTTTAGCGTCACCCATTTTTGGAGCCCAGTTCGAGCTACATATCGACTTTTACAAAAAACACAATTTAATTACATTTCTCACAAAAGACTTAATACAAAACAACATTCCCAATGAATTTTTACATTTCTATTCTTATATTTCTGTTTCTAAAGACTTCCAAAAAACGTTACATTTATCCACATTTACCCACACTTGAGATCTCGAAAAACAACACAAACACAAAGACGTAATACACGTAAGGTTAATTAAATTCCCATGTCTCCTGTATATATAATATAAAGCACAATTGGGAAATATCATGTTTCTACCCATGAGTCGCATGGGAAAGACAAAAAAATCTACGAGGAATATAAAGAATTAATGGCGGCGTGATATATATTTTGGCATGTAATTGATTTACGAAGCGAGTTTGCGAACCTCGCTATACATTTTTTTATATATCATTCATTTACATTATTTTCTTATTTTAAAATCAAAATACTTAATCAAATTTACCATTTTTCCCTAATTCAAATACATATAATTTATTTTAAGCAATTATTTACCATTTATATAACCACTTCTTTTATTTTGTTCATAATTCAACAACTAAACAAATTTTTATCAACGAAAACTCACTGGTTTTCTTTTAAAATTAGATATTGTTATTTTTATTTTTTGAGTTACAAAAAGCTTTTTCTTTTTTTTTCTCACCATGCACCATGGCATTCATTTTGAGTTCTTCCAACTTTTTATTTTATTTTTGATTTCTCAAAAGACCTAAAGAACTCCCTCGATTTCATTCCCAATCTCGAGTAGAATATGGTTAGGCATTTTTTTTTTCTCACCATGCACCAAGGCATTCACTTTGATTTCTTCCAACTTTTTATTTTATTTTTGATTTCTCAAAAGACCTAAAGAACTCCCTCGATTTCATTCCCAATCTCGAGTAGAATATGGTTAGGCATTTTTCTTTTTTTCTATCACCATGCACCAAGGCATTCACTTTGATTTCTTCCAACTTTTTATTTTATTTTGATTTCTCAAAAGCCCTAATAGAACTCCCTCGATTTTATTCCTAATCTCGAGTAGAATATGGTTTAGGCATTTTTTCTTTTTCTCACCATGCACCAAGGCATTCACTTTTATTTCTTCCAACTTTTTATTTTATTTTTGATTTCTCAAAAGCCCTAATAGAACTCCCTCGATTTTATTCCCAATCTCGAGTAGAATATCGTTTAGGCGCATTTTCTTTTCTTTATCCCACTATGTACCATAGCATTCATTTTGATTGCTTACAATTAATTTTTTTTTATTTCTATTAATTATACGCAATCTATATATCATCAACACCATCCTCTTTTATCTCTTATATCACTACCAATACTTTATATAGCCTCTCTATAACCACAACTAATTTTCCCACAAAATTATTATTTTTTTTCCCTTTACAGAACTCACTCAGGTTAACCCTTCTTGAATTCTTCACATGTAGGGGGCGCATCTGTCATAATTTGTACATAACTGGATGTAATCCCACCTCAATATGTATGCAATGTATGTTTTAAAAGATTTTAATAAAAACAAGGCTTAGAAATCTGGGAGAAAGATTTAGAGAAAGGCCATCAAAGAGGAAGCAATCATTAGCAGGTTTTTTCATCCAGGAACTCATAAAACTGGGTTCAAGAACCTAGTATTTCCTGGATCAGGTCAGAACAAGTCCAGAACAAAGGGATAGCAAAGACCCAATCAGAGAATAGAAAAATTAGCTAGGAACCAACAGAAAGCTTACACGTCTCAAACATCAGCCAATCAAAACCCTGAATTGTTTTCGTGTTAAATCGCGTACTGGGTTTAGTCAGTTGGGACCTGGACAGCATCGAGTTAGCACCTGGACCGACCAAGGAACCGGTTAGAAGCCAGCCACCACCCTCTCAAACGATCAGATAAGTCTAATCCTCAATCATGTGAACAGCCATAGTTAATAGCCTACTCAGCCAAATAGCTTCAACCCCTTTCTCCCTAGATCGCTAGCCTTTTCCAATCCAAATCCTGTGTTTTTCGTTATTTCCCCTGTGAGAACACCTTGTCACTTCAGCCTACGACTGCGCCCATCAATTCAATCAATCACCAATCAATTCAACCCACCAATCCCAAAAGGTAAACGTCCCGACGTTACAGTAGAGTCGACAGGATTCTACAGTGTAATACATCAAATATTACAGTTATTACAGTGGTAACTTCCAACGTTACATACATTATATTAGGAATATAAAAATATAATATTATAATAATAGTACATTGGTTTCTAACTTATATATACATTTTCTCTTTAAAATCACAAACAGAAGAGCTGAAATGTATATTGCCGCTGTGAACAATAGTTGTATTCTCTTTCGTGTTATTTCTATAACCTCTTGAGTTTAACTCGAAATTCACCTCAAGGTAATTAACATAATTATTGACCATCTTGATATTCGTCTTGATTATAAAAAAATCAGGCAATATAGAATGAGTTAAAATATTGATGGCAATCTCTAACACAAAGATGAAAGTGGTTATCATGACATATCTACACTACACATCCCATTGGTCTCACTCTGCTTTGGAGAAAAAAATTATTTAGAATATATTTCTTGAGGTAAATTTTCCTCTATATTGAATTTTTTTTTGAAAATATCTATGAACGCTAAATATATATATTAAATATCAATTTTCTAATGAAATTGTGCCGCCATGATTCCTCTGAAATTATTTATAATATCAATCCAATAAATAAATAAAGGTACTTAGAATATAATATATGTTTAATAAATAAAGATCAGGTGTTGATATTAAAAACAAAAAAGGCATATCCTGACCGCTCACATGTGCATTTTTATATGGGAGAGCGCCATCTAATGGAAAAAGAATCAACTAGACGTTGGAATCAACTATGTCCATGATATTTGGCAAACCCATTAAATTTATTAATCAAGAAAAGTCAACCACATACATGTATCGAGCTGTTGGCCCTCATCAGCATTGTGCGGACTGTACCTCTACCTTTAAAATATTGGTCTCAGAGTCTTTCTGAGAAAGGCATAAATGTTTATTAAAGACCTAGTTTTCGTAATTACGCTGTCCGTGTGAAAAAAGGAGAGTTAAAATAAAAATAAAATATATATTGAAAATAGTTATAAGTATTGTAAGCATTAGAACACGAATATTTCATTCACATATCAAAACAAACTTTTATTATCCTCACTGCGATGAAAACAATATTAAGAAAGCTTGGCTTATCAGTGGTGAACCCTCCCAGCTGTTTTGCCAACTTAATCTACCAGAACGCCCCTTAGACCTCTAATGGGTTATTGGACGATTCTTTTATATGTGATATTCTAAAGGTTGACATTTTAGAAATGGTATTCAAGCAAACTATGTAATAAGCTTTTAGACTGTATAAATACGTATATGTGATATTCTGAAGGTTGACATTTTAGAAATGGTATTCAAGCAACCTATGTACATAAGCTTTTAGACTGTATAAATACGTATATGTGATATTCTGAAGGTTGACATTTTAGAAATGGTATTCAAGTAAACTATGTAATAAGCTTTTAGACTGTACAAAAACGTATATGTGATATTCTGAAGGTTGACATTTTAGAAATGGTATTCAAGTAAACTATGTAATAAGCTTTTAGACTGTATAAATACGTGAGCAATAGTTACCCAGAAATTATTTGAAAAAGTAAAGATTAAATCAGGTAAATCAGTTGAAGAGCAGTATTTTTGCTCGAAAGCTTGCAAATATAAATAAAAATAAACTTTTTACCTGATTTAATTTTTACTTTTTCAAATACGTATATATATATTTTTGCATCGAACAATGCTCATCCGCAACCAATAAGGACAAGGCCAGTTAGGCATAAATAATATGAAGCAATAACGTGCTATTTATATAGAGTAGATGAAATATTCAAAGCTCGAATGTTTCTTTAACCCATAAAGCAAACTTCTACTATCCTTACTGCGATGAAAAATATTGGGAGGGCTTGACTCATCAATGGTGAACTCCCCGAGCCATTTCACCAATTTAATATACCAGACCACTTTTTAGTGCTCTAATACTGTATTGGACGATTCTTCCTAGCTCGTCTTACTTTTATTGTTTGCGGAACAATATTGCTCGAAGCAAATATCAATACGTAATTCTAATCATGAAACTTATGTTTTGTTGATAAAAGGGTTTTATTTTATTAACAATTTTATACTGTCTTTTATATTTAAAAGGTGGACCTGGATCATCACTAATGAATCCTCCAAGCCAGTAGTCAATGTCATCATCTCTAGGCGTTCCTAATGCTTTCCATCGCAGGAAGGGTAGTATAGAGTGATTCTATTAACAGTAGAAATTATCACGGTAATAAAACATTTTAAAACTTCATATAAATAACTGTAATACCAGTTTATAATGCTGAAGGTATATTGCTCATCATTATAAGCTAATTATTGATTTCAAAGAATTTAAATCTACAAAATGTAAGATAAAAAAGTTTCACCACTAAGGGTATAACTTTATTTATACAAAATACAAACAAAACGTTTTAATTAGTTCTCAAACCTTCCTGTTTTAAAATGCACCTTTAACATATTTTCTCAACTTTGAAGATATTTGTAAATTATTTAATTTGCCTCGCAAAACGTTCAACGATTTGTTTATATGCTTCATACTTTAATTAATTAAATAAACCACTATATATGTTGAAGGTGTTAAGGGGTCTGATTCCTGGTTATATTATTTGACTTCAACAACCTTTCAATTTAAGGTATTTGTCACTCACACATAAACAGGGCACCTTTCTGAAAACATTTGCTGTGTGAATTGCAAACAAACTATTATCAATGAAATATAGACAAACATAGGGTCATATCGCAAAATTCTCAACTTCTACGAGAATGTGGTTGCCATGACTTGCCTAGTTCGTGCTGGCAGCGCAAAGAAATACTTGTGGAGGAAGCAGAATATGATATAATCTTGTTGGGAAAGAATTCATTCGTAAGTTCCTCTAGGTAAAGAAAGTTGATCACCTGGTTGAAGGCCTCAATATACGGAGTAGCTTGTCGAATTAGGACATCAGAACCTTTCTGGATGCAACTTGAGAAAACTCTTCATGTACAGCTGATTCATCTATTCATATTGCTTGAAGGAGCTTGACATTTCTTCAGTGTTGTTCCGCATTGAAGTTATCATCATTTGTCTAAGATACGGTTCGTGGAAAATTGAAGATAATCAGGTTTATATTATCAATATTTCAAGAATGATGTAAATTTTCCTCAGCAATAATGTGAGGTTAGTGTCTACTCTACTTTAGTTTCTCTTTTATTTCACAGATGTCACTAACTATCAAGTGACTAACTGGGTCTTTCTTTGGAATGGTTAATTTGTTTTGGGAATTCTCTCTCTCTCTCTTTACCAACTTCTCCATTGAAAATTTGGGATGGTGAGCATTACCAAAGAAGGAATAAATCATAGCCGATACCATTCGAGCTGCTGGGTTGTTCCTGTAACACTATATTTATGTCAAAATCCAGAAATATTTTTCTCAAATCGTTTGTATTTAATATCTTTATTTATTAATCAGAATTATATCATATCACATCAGAACTGGATTGATTCTCATACAGAATATATATGATCAATATGAGAATGGCCAAAATGTAGCGTAAAAAGCAAATTCTTTCGACTTAAACGGCCTTACAAAACTTGCCAAGGAATCATGCATTGCGGCAGTGAATAACAATAGTTTCGTGACCTGTTATTTTCATAACATTTGGCTTGGAATTCCTCATCATGCTAGAGTTTAGGCGTTTCAATAAAGTCTTGATGATATTTTTGATACAGGAAAAGGATGGAATCAAATAAATTAATATTGGCCATCATGTGAAAATGAAAGTCTTAATCACGACAATTCTACACGGTTTTAATTTAGAGATCAATCATTCCATTTACTGAATATATTACTCAATTTAATATTATTCTATAGGTTATGAATATGTAAAAGAAATCCATAATATAAATAATATATTTAATGAGATTTTTTATTTCATTTTCCTGGGCCTATATCTTCTTATAGTATCATTAATAATATTGATCTGGGTTTAGTAAAATATGAAAGAGCGGAAATGCTAGTTTCAAATTCAATAATATGTTAAAATGTTGTTCATATGATATAACTCTTGAAATTAATTATAATTTAATAAAAATTACCTCAGTATAATCTTGATATTTTTTTCGATTCAAGAAAATTCGAGGAGAGATTCAAAGTAAGTTTGGATGGGTATCAAATAAGGGCAAAATAGGTGTGTGTGTGGTATCGCCTTACTTCTACACTTAAAATTCCAAATTCGCACAATTCGTTTTAAAAATACCCTAAATATTTTTATTTAGTTCTGCAGTATATATAGTGGCAATTCTATATTTGATTACTTAAATTGTGCAAATGATATAGTTTAAACATATAATCACTAGGTAAGTGACAAATACCTTAAATTAAAAGGTTGTTGAAGTCAAATAGTGTAACCAGGATTTAGACACTCGAACACCTTCGACATATATACTGGTTTATTTAATGTAATAAAATTTAAAGCATATAAACAAATCGCTGAACGTGTTGCGATATGAATGAAAGTTTGGCCGGAAATATTTTGGTATGTTGTTACGGAAGAAGCTTTAAAAAGTTTTTTTTTATTGTTCTTCAAATTAGCCATTTTAAATTCAATAAAATCCGTTATTATGCTCGGGAAATATAAATAGTATTTTAGTTTTTCTTCTAAAGTTAATTTATTTAATTCATATTTCATATATTTAGATTCAATTAAATCGTTATGATATCTTTGCTATGCTATGTATACAATTAGAACTCGTCGTTTTATATGATTGCGTGCACCATAATAGCATTTGGTATTTAATAAATTTAAATCCATTAAAAAGCATTGGCATAAATATTGTTTTGTATAATGTAAGTTTCTTTTGGGTACTCAGACCCCAAGAATTTCCGCAAATTTACTGTAGCAGATTGTTTAATCATTTTGCTTTAGTTAATACTAGCGGATGTACCCGGCTTCGCCCGAGGTTTTACCCGAGTAAAGGTTTGTCTAGCGAACATTTGTTAAAACATGCCGTGTCATCCTGAATTTTGTCTTTACTAATTTTCTACATTAGAAAATCATAGTTTTATCTAGTGAACATTTTTCCCGTGTCACATTACCGTGTCATTCTGAGATAATCTTACTTTTGATAAATAATATTTAAGATAACAAACTTATATATATATATATATATATAGTGATAAGAAAACTTGTTATCATCGCCACAATGGGGGCGCTGCTTGCGAGTTAAATCTACAAATCTGCAAATAATTCAAGATATTCATGAAATTATTTTTCAAAAACCTTCCCGGTGATATACCTAATAATATCCCAAAATTTCACGGCGATTGGATGTATGGTTTTTGAATCTATAGAGTACAGACAAACAGACAGACATTCAATTTTATATATATAGATAATATCTATGTCAGGATTGAAAATACGGTTTTTATTTTTAAAATGATTTGCAAAAGTGACTCCCAATATTTTAATTTCTTGTACTGGCATAATTATTTTGTTTTTAAACTTTATTTCGGACATGTCTTTATTGTGGAAATGCAGAATGTTATACACTCAAGACTGATTTTCAGTTTATTTTGAGTACACCATTGATCGATTTCTTCCAAGAATAATTCTATGAAATATTTAAGAGTATCCTTGTCTTTATGCCAAACTATTATTGTCACATCATCAGCATAACACTGTACATCAGAATTGGGTATCTGTATTTCGTTTAATAAATCATTCTGTAATATCAGCCATAGCAATGGAGACAGTGGTCCGCCCTGTGGACAGCCTTTTAATATTGTTTATTAACCTTTTTATCACCATAAGTGAAAATTATTTCTCTATTATTCAATAAAGATTGCAATATATTTTTCAAAGCAGCGTATATATTATCTTGTTCTATTATTTCACATGCTGGCTACCATGCATTGTCAAATGCACCCTCTATATCGATTGAAATTAGCGACACTAAATAATTCTGTCTGTGTTATAATATAACCTCTGTTATTTTTTCAAGCATGTTATCGTTTATTTAATTTCATAAATCCATTCTATAATTGTTTAAAAGATTATTTTCTTGATAAAATTCATAAATTTTATTTTTTATTATTTTCTAAAATTATTGGAGATATTAGATATCAGAGATAAAGATATTTAGCTTTTAGTAATTTCTAATTCGTTTGTTAGGTTTAGGGATTATATAAAGATTATTTTAAGATCCTGTCCGTTTGAAATATTTGTATTCTTCTTAATATACCTTTTCTCTTAAACTTGCCCTATCTTACAAGTTTTTAAAGGTAATTCCATTAATATTATTTCTTTGAACTGTATCTTGGGTTATAAATTCATATATTAAAAAAAAAATCATATATTTGATATATACAGTGCGCCAAATAATTTTTAAGAATGGGTTTGTAAAATAAAACAGAAACAAGCTAATTCAATTTCTACTATTTTTTTATTCAAAATAATCCCCTCCGGATTCAATACATATGTTACAACGATTTAATAAGGAATTAAATGCCTCTTGCAGGCCACTTTGAGGAATCGCCTCCAAAGTGCTCGTCGCAGCTCTCTGGATGGTCGGGATATCATAAAAAAAACAAGATTTTAACCTCAATTTTATTTTTGGGAATAAATAAAAGTCACATGGTGCTAAATCAGGGAGTACGGAGGATGATTCAACACACAGACGTTATTTTTGGCCAAAAAGCGACGAACAATGAGTGA
Source organism: Cordylochernes scorpioides (assembly GCA_030710605.1). Classification (NCBI taxonomy): domain Eukaryota; kingdom Metazoa; phylum Arthropoda; class Arachnida; order Pseudoscorpiones; family Chernetidae; genus Cordylochernes; species Cordylochernes scorpioides. The sequence goes on along the minus strand of CP092873.1, from coordinate 34,275,030 downwards.
GGAGTGACTCGGTGCATTATCATGCAGCAAACACCAACTGTCTTCATCGCGATATTCTGGACGAATGCGATGAATTCTGGCAATCAAACGTTTCAAAACGTTTAAATAATACTCTCCAGTAATTCCAGCAACAAATTCTCGCACTTTTTCTATACATTCTGGTGTCTTCGAAGAACTTGGTCGTCCAGTATGCTTATCATTTTCTAGCGTATTTCTTCCATCCGAAAAACGTTTGTGCCAAATGAAAACATTTGATTTACTCAAACATAAAGTACCATAAACTTAATTCATCAAAATATATGTTTCCGATGCACTTCTACCAAGTTTTGCATTAAATTTAATGACCGCTCTCTGTTCCATCTCAGAATTCCGACGAACAAATATTTTTACTTTTCAAAAATCGCTTGTATGATTTTAAAGAGTTAACCAAAATGGCTGAAACAAAGCCACGCGCTAGATAAGGCTTCGAATATATATACGCATGCGTAATTTCATAACTGGCTCTGCTATTGGCTTTTATCTAGCGCGAGTCTTAAAAATTATTTGCCGCACTGTGTATAATTCATATAAATCTCTTGTAATGATTTTATTTTTTTAACATATTCTACTTATTAATTTGAAATAATAATCGTAGCGAAAAAAATAATTAGAAAAAAAAACGTATGACATTTCTTTACCTAAAAAATCGTTTATAAATTTTCGTATCTAAATATTTTCAATATAGTTTTTAAATATGGCAACAAAATTGATTTTTTTAAATAAAATATGTTTAAAACAATTTCTATTATCAAAATGAATTTGAATGAACATTTTTATCAACATTCAATATATCTGAATATATCGTTAATTAGAAATTTTACTTCTTCCAAATTCTGAGTTTGAGCTATCAAAGCTGCCTCTTTGGGACAAAAATATATAAATTAAATATTGTGGTTTATTTGGACGGACTAACTTATCAAAATATATAATTATACAATTAGTATATGGATATAAAATTGGTAAATATTCACTGTTTTCTAATATCATATAATACTACTTTATCTCTAAATTATATATATTAATATATATACCTGAAACTTCGCGTGACGGTATGGCAGATGGAAATATGATGAGATGTTTGATTTCTTGGGTAGTTGGAGATGACATCCTCTAGTTTCTATTTAACGTAGTTGGAAATGGTTGATAACAGCGTGGAAGGGAGGCGGGATGCTGAGGGTCTTATCCAGCCAGTGGTTAATCTCAGGCTCGTGGTCTTCAGAAGATTGTAGATCCATTGTACTGTTGCAAGCGGTTTACTTGAGTTCCATTCATACTGGGAAGATGATTGTTGATAATAGTTGATGGTTTAATCAGATGGAATGGTTAGAAGCGCTGTCACTTTCAAGGTATATCGCCTGCACATATATTTACATTATTTATGGCGAGGAGTGGATTTATATATGATGATGGCAGAGTTTACATGTATAAACGTTCATCCCTGATTTATAATATTATAAAGTTTACATGTATTATTGATTTAATTGTAATTTAACAATAACTGATATTTAAGTTTTATACTTATGTTTTCTATAACTTTTATCTTTGGCACAAAAAATAAAAGACAAACAAAATTCTTCTAAGAATGGATATTATCTTTGATTTTTTGAAGATATACTTTTAGCAGGGAATATTTTATTTTGATAAAATCCTCTCTCAGTCAGTTTGAAATAATTTATGAGAGAGCAATAAAGGCTAAAAATATGTTTATGACCTAAAACAATTGCTATGTTCTAATAGATTATAATAATATCATCATAAAGATAGATACTCCTGGCCGGCATCCATAGTTCTTAAATTAAATAAACTTGGGTCAGTTCAGAATAATATTGCTATGTTCAACAGTACAATGTACACATATAGTGTGTGTACACAGTATAATTTCTCATAGAAGACTGCGCATGAGATATTACAACTTAAGTAAGCATGTACCAACCTTGCCAAGGTATTTGTTTCCCAGGTTCCCCCGTTCATTCGGCTGTTTTGGAGGCGGCGCGGTTGACCAGACTTCTCCGAGGCCAACGAGGGCGCCTGAGGACCTCATCCTTTGATGAGGTCTTAAGAAAACACAGAAAAAAGGGTCAAAGTTTGATCTCTTGTAATAATATATTTTAAATATTAACGGCTTTCAAATATATACTACTGACCTAAAATATACTAAGAGCTGTATAGGTAATATAATTTTAAAAATAAACCTATCCCCCGATTTACACGGTACTTTTTTATACGTTTTCGCTTTTACACGGTTTTCCAAATAAGTTTTTTTTTTTTTTGTTTTTATCGCACTATACAAAATGCTACTGTGATTGAACACATGCGCTGTGTACACATCTCACGAGGAATCCCGAGCTTATGTGCTGACTACATATTTTTACCTGTCAATGCATTTTATTTTTATTTCTGTGTACACCTATCCCCCGATTTACACGTTTTTCTCAGGAACGTATCTACCGTGTAAATCGGGGGATAGGTGTACACAATTGTAATGACTATCAAACTATTCAATATTATATTTTGCAGGGTATTTTCTTCAACTATTGCTAATATATTGCTGGAAAATATATTTCTATTCATTTTTATTTATTATTAGATATTCTTGATAATATTTCCCTCACACACAATTATTGACTTATTTTAAATAGAATCGCTGTAGTTGAGAAAGGTATCAAAAAGATATAAAGATATACAGTTATCAACTGTATTGGAGGAATTCAAGAATGGAAAGCTGAAAGATAAGAGACCATTTTTCTTTCAATATTAATATTTAAGGCTATTTATTTTTCATTTATAGGGAAAGGAAGTTTCGAAATATTATTTTTCTGATCAAAAGTATAAAATATATGATGCAAATCAGGATTCGTCAAACTATTGCAGTAAAATCCAAACTATTAGGTAGAATGTTTTGATCGAAACTCTTTTTTTGAATATTCATTTAATTTCCCTAAAGAAATTTATGAAGGGCGTGTAGTTAGGTTTTTGTGGTGATGTGGGTATGTCATAACTAATCTCGATGATTTCATCTCCGGAAAATCCAAGGTTTCCCATATAATCCCGATATCAAATTAAAGATGGCAATAGGGTAATTTCGTCTTTCCAGACGACCCGAATAAATAATATCAATCAAGCTATACTCTAGTTATAAATTTATTGAAATACCCACCTAGTTTCTACGAGGTTTGCTGCGCCCGCAGCAACAGAAGAGTCGCAAGGCTCTCTGCAGCGCCCGTTGGAAACGCCCCTTCTTCCTGAAAATCAAATGTATTAGTTTCGAATCAGTTAATCCTATTAGATTTTATTTAATATTTTTAATTCGGAATTTTTCGTGAGAAAATAAAACAAATTGAATTTTTGAATGTAATTTTGAACATATTAATTATCTACAGTATAATTCTAGATTATATTTTCAAGTTAAAACAGGCCGTTTTTCAACATAAAAAGCATCAAAATTTCTATTGTGTTATAATAGCACTGGTTATATTCATACATTATAAAAAAATTCATTGGTGCCGTTGTCTTGTCAAATGGAAGGCACAAATGTCTGCGTGCATCTCTATCACAGCACTCGCATTTTTCTCTATCTTGGCTGTATGAAGCTGCTGTTCTGGATCCATGTCAGTTTTATGAAAGGCTACGGGACATGAACTACGATCAACCCGGTAGACTCTCCGACTTCAAGGCAGCTTGTGAGAGCAAATATATTCCAGACGTCTCTCAGTTCGTTATAATTGTCGAAATTGTAATTGTCTCTATTAATGCACATATATATATAATAACAACAAAAAGCTTTATTAAGACCTTTTACAGAGATTCTCCAAGCAGAAATGTAGGATACATGCAGGAAAAAAGTAATTGCACCTTAATGGTAATAAGATACTTATATACAGTAAAAATTATATGAAGACAATCAAGCTAATAGAGTAGTTTGGGTAAATTGGAGGAAAATAAATTTATTATACATGGATTTGCCACGGATTCACCGCAAATGAAGGTAAAAAAAAAGCAAAAGCCAATCACAATCAATATTGAGATGAATAAATTTATACATTGTAATTAAGACTATTGAGCTTATAAATAGATTTTAAAAGGTAAATCCCAAGAAAAGAAAAAGGACACAAAATAGAGGTATGAAAAAAAAAAAACACTGGAATTTATATATGTTTCATGCACTAAGATTTTTCGTCTTAATAAAATAATTTCTCAGCTGATAAATGAAGGTTATAAGAATTTGAAGCGTAACTAAATATATTACGACCAGACGGGTAACATATCGGGTCTTCTCGGCTGTTAGTGATAGCGGGTCGCTAAAGTGCAGTACTTTGACCACATGTATATTAATATATATAAGCACACATCGATAACACTGATTAAAATCTATCTGATCGCCTATAATTCCTAGTCAATGGGGAATATAGAGAACATATAGTGTTAAAATATCCATTAAATCAATGATACATAGTGAACAACTTTTATGATCTTATTCACATATCATGGTTTAAGGCTTTTAACGCGCCATCATTGAAAGCTTCTCTCTCTCTCTCTCTTTTAAATAGATAATACAATATAGAAAATTTGACAATTCAAACAATTTTATTTATTCTTTTAATCAATTGCTACAGAAAAATTTAAGGTCAAATAAAGGATAAAACATAATAAAGAAGTATATAAATGTTTGATAAAATGTAGAAAGGTTATTCGATATTTCTTATGCTACTGGCATCAAATTCCTTCGGTCGGTGGTCATCCCGGCCCTTCTATACAGAGTGTCAGCCTGGGGTCGTCGCGCTTCCTCCAAGAAGGGTGCCCGTCAGCTCAGGAGCCTCCACTACACGTTTGCAAAGCATATATTGAGAGGGGGCCCTTGTACGCCAACCATACCAGCCTGACATCCATCCATCCCTGACAGGTAGTCCTCCTCTTGACATGAGATCAAGGAGGGGAACTACGAATCGAAGCCAGGAACTGTTACGCTGCCATACCCCCCATTCATACGACCCCTTTCCTTCAGTTTGAACCTTCAAGAGGTAAAAACGCCACTATTTTTCACAGATGGATCAAAAGGTGATTCAGGAGTTGGTGCTGCAATCATCTTTCCTTACCAAGAACATCAACCAGTTCTTAAATGGCTTCACCCAGACTGCCTTACCTTTCAAGGTGAACTCATAGAAATTCTCTGGGCAGTTCAAATCGCTGAGCCTAGTCCAACCAAAGCAGCAGTGACCATTGCCTCGGACTATAGATCCGCTTTAGCAGCTCTCTACTCGTCAGGACCAACACGAACATCGCTAGTGGCAAATATAATAAAAGTCCTTAAGAGAGCTCCTTACAACAGGCTGTGTTGAGTACCCAGACACACTAGAATCAATGTCAATGAACTACCAGACAGTGCAGCAAAAATTACTGTTATTTCTGTCCTACCACACTCATACTCCACCCTGCCTCGAACTCATTCTCGAAACCTAACACGTAAGGCTACTCTATCACCATGGACTCTATTATATTCCCAAAGACCATTCGACCAGATCCCTTCAGTAGAATTGCTTCCACTCCAAGCGTTCTCCTCAAATTTCCACCAAATATCCACCATGGAGGGGCTCCCACCACCATCCTCACGGGCCATGGCCATGTACTGGCAGACATTACACGTGTGCATCCCGAAACAGAGCCTACCTGCATCCACTGTTCAGAAGAGCCACAGACAGTCGTTCACTTCTCTTCATCTGTCTAGCATTCCTAAGACAGGATGCAAACAGCTATCCTGCTCGGACTGACCCATCTCAATACTAGATATATGGCCAGCCTCCCAGACTCAACCTCAGCATGGAAATTTCTGGTCAACTGGTTCAACTCAGCAATCAGAACAGGACGCGAGTAAAAGCGCTTAACACTAATCCATACTAGTCATCGGGACTCCCCGGGTAGTTGGCGCTCTGCGCTCCAGGAACCTGCGTTATAAATATCTCTCTTTCTCTCTGTATAGAAATATATATAGTTGTATATATGTACAAATTTATTCAGCAAGGGAAGTTTCCTCACCTTTAGACAATCCTTCTCCAGACAAGGGGGGGGGGGGGGGTATAATACAATATAGATTATTCCTACGTAACCTCAACTTGGGAGCTATCATGTGTTTTGGTTAGATGAATATTTTTTTTAATTTATTACATATAAATAACATAAAGATTTCCATCTCTGTTTCAGATTCTAGATTAACTTTATAAAACGCAAACTTAATCTGCGCTGCATTTCCAAACTATAAATGGCAATTTTAATTAACTGCATGCCTATTTACTTTTGAATTTTTAATTAGGATCGATATAGATTCCATTTCAAATTTTAAGTCAGAAGCTTGCTCAGGACCATAGTAATTAGCCATAACATGTTGTGAAGGACCCTGCATTTCGGTCAACACCAAAAAAAGATAAGGTATATGTAGTTTATGGTTCTCAGATATATATATACTCGCCCTATCGAACTAAATTTATTTTAGAATTTGAGAAACATTTATTCTTATTGAAAATATTTTTTATATATGTCATGTGTAAGATATATTTAAAATCAAATAAATTAAATAGCTACTAAGTTATTCTAAAATTTCCTAATATAATTTAATATTTTGTTATTTCGAATATAATACTAAAATATATTACAGTGTATGTTGGTAAAAAATTGATTCAATTTATTTCAGAGCAGCATATAATTGACTATTTTTATAAAGAAAAGATAATTTTTGAATGAAAAGTTTTATCTTTTTTGTATATGAATAATCAATTTATAAAAATAAAATATTCATATTCAGAGTATCTGATAATTCATTTATCTTTATCTGTTTTTAAAATGATTTTACATATTTAATAAAATATTATGTATAATGCATTAAAAAAAAATTAGCCAATGTGCTTTAAAATTGAAAGTATTTTTTTCAGAATCAGGTTGTTTATAATTGAAGACTTACTTGAGGGGAATTGTCTGAGCATCTTCAGCTTGCTCTATTGTTTGGACACCAACTTCGCAGGTGTTTACTGAGGGGTCCGCGTTGGTTGGGGGTGGGGCAGTGATGGCTGGAATAGCCGTGGTTCTTGGGCTGACCACAGGAAGGTTCCGCGGAATCCAGGGATGGCTCGGCATTTGGGCATCCAGGGACAAGAATAGGTCGCCTATTCCGGCGACATAGCCAAGTAGCTGCCAGGCTCTTTCTCCCTGTCGACGCCATAGGACTCTGGTCCTGCAATATCCCTAGGTTAAAATATCATCTTATTATATAAAAAAGTCATATTTATATAAAATCGTACCACATATATATTAACATCGATTAACACAGATTAAAATCTATCTGCTCACCTATAGTTTCTAGTCAATGGGGAAAATAGAGAACATGTAGTTTAAAATATCCAGTGCATCAATGATACACAGTGAACAACATTCTTGGTCTCATTTTCATATTAATTCGCTATTTATTCATTTTCATATATATCTGCAAAATGTTTAACTCTTCCCTTTAATGAATGACACAGAATCGTTCATATTCAGAAGACAATATCAGTAAAGGAGTATTTTGGCCAAAGATCAACCTACCATTTTATAAGTTTATACAATTTGACAGACTTAGCAGAATTCATAACGCTTCCAGTTAAATGTATTTATATAAAATACACAACCTAACTGATAAGAAACATTCAGTTATTTTTATATATTAATAATCCCGTGTTGTGTGTCTTATTATTCAATAAATTCCTATTTTCGAAATTAAGTTTTCAAAAAGAAAATCATACTTCACAACCTGATATTAAAATCTGAAATTTTTATTGGAAAAGAATAATTCTGATAATATTTAAAATTGAGTTTACCTCATAATTTGAATAAAATATAATAAGAAAGAACACAAATACTTAACAATTAATGTTTATATAAGGCATTCACTTGGTTTGTTTTATAGGTTTAACCTCTTTCTATTGAATATGAGTATGAATGATTTTCAAGCATTCTAATTTCAATTTATTGTCGCTATTATAGTTATAAAGTAATTTAAAAGGCCCTTAAATTTTCTGGAATATATTAGCTTGAAATCTCTTAATCAAGGATAATATTTTATTGAAGTGTAAATAGATATAATATAGGCGAATTCAAAATAATTTCTTTAACTCAAATTACAATATACTTTCACACAATGAGATATATATGTTGAGTAATTAACTAGTATATATTGTATATATACTGTAAATATTACATATGTATGTTTATATATAAATTGTTTTTATATTAATAAAACGTGGGTAAATGTATTATATATATGTCCTTGTGTCGTATACCTATAAGTACATATTCACAGCATTCAGGAGCAAATATTACTTCACATTGGTACAAATACTTGTACACGGTTAATAAATTCTAAATTTCTTTAAACGTGTTTGTGTATGTATGTTTGTATATCAATTTTATTTATATAACGTGTTTATGGTGTATTTGTTCTGTTATCCTACAAATATAGGCATTGTCACAAGAGGTATCATAAGCAAATGAATTTTGACCCTGAGATATCTTCTTTCATAGTAATAATTTCTGGCTTAATTCAAGCATATTCGTATCAGATTCAATCAAATTATTGTCGAAAATTGCCGTGATTTTGAGGATAAATGAATCATTGAAGTTTCAAATTTGAAGGTTGCAATGAAGACTTTTCAGGAGATGCAACACGCTCTCACCCAGCGTTTGGAGTACGGGGCAAGGTGAGCAAGGGAGGCTGTAGGATGGGACGTCGGAGAAGAGATCCTCCTTCAGTGGAATCTCTGGGCAGGGCCGGGCGGTTTCTTGGAGCCATCAACTCCATGTAGATGTGGAGCATATCTCTTAGTCTTTCCATTGCTCTGATAGATCGATGTAGCGTGTCAAATTGTCAGATATTTCAGTTTGGTTAATAATGGTATCTAATTGTTGCTTGCTTTTGGAATGAAAATATCGTAATTTTGAAATATGAGCCTATAAATTATTTTCTCTACTCCTATTTCATGAAATATGTATGGATATACAGAAGAGGCCTTGTGAGATGGAGCACACATCAGGACTTGATAGCATGAAAGAAAATCTAAAATTCTACAACGCACTTTTTATAATTAAACCATTTACTCTATTATGAATTATAGTCAAATATTCAATAAATATTTAACGCTAATTTTTGAATTAAAAATACACACTATTAGACACAACTTAAGGAATTTTCTATTTCTATTGCACTGGTCGTCTGTGTGTTTTTTTAAGAGACAGAGGCAATTTTTCACACTTGGCTATCTCGTATGTTTTCAATAAAGGTCACTGTATACTGAATATCTTTCAGAGTTGTTGCCAGAATCTCAATTTACATGATAAAAGGTACAACCTCCTCAAATTATATCCATGAGTGTATATTGATAGATCTTATATATTTGAGAATTGCAAACGTTTAGAGAGAGAACCACCTTTTTTTTGCTCAAATATTTCGTCATCTAATTTATTTTCTAATGTCGCCAGTCAATTAGTACATTGGGTAGCAAATGGTATTAAAATTTTGGCGTCGATCTTAGCATTAGAATAACTTCCTATTTAGCGTCCTGGTGATGCCACATTAATATTTAAATTTTAGTTTGTTTTTTCGAATGATATTCAAAAAAAAAAGGAAGAGCTTATCCACCATTTAGAATAATCTCTAATTTCGGTTGATAACACGCAGACCTTTGTCAAATACAATAACGTATTTGGTTTTGTAAACACGAGCTCATCTTCTTAAGCAATTCCAGTTGGAGTTATATTTATATAAATTAATAACTAAAAGGTTTATTTAGTATACGAATCAGCCCTTCCTCTGGTAGTCCTCAACTTCCCCCGGCCCTGTTGCCAATTGAGACGTCCTGGGATATATATACGAGTATACATACATAGATTTTCGGCGTGTATGTTTAGCTAGAAGTTATACTTCTAGATGTTTTTGTTGAAGAGGGGGAGGGGGTATGTTAGCCTGAAATTTAGATAAATAAATTTGTACAAGAAACTCACCATTTAATTTTTTAATATGTTTATGTCATTGCTTTTCTTTCAGAGAAAGGTTTTTCCATTTTATTGTAGTTCTGTTTATATGTGATATGTAATGTGTCAGATTTGGTGATAAATTTCTATACCCTTCCTACTGTTAGATTTATTTATTTAGATTCTAAATAAGAGGCTTCTCTGAAAGCAAATATATATATATGTAATATTGTTGCAAATGTCGATGTATGGATATGCTGGCAATCGTGTACGTGAGGCGAGTGTTGATGTGCTTCCCACACGCGGACAACAAGAAGCAGAGGCAGGGCTAGATGTTAGCACCGAAAGTGTTCGGGGACAGCCCACGGGACAGAGGTAGAGGCCATGACACAAACTTGGATGCTTATCACCGAGACATGGAGGTAGAGACTGTGTGCAAGACAGAAGCCGTCTGTCGATGGCCACCCTCTAGAACCATCTGTTGACCCCCTGTCAAAACTTGTCTTGTTTTCAGGGGTCGTCTATAAAGAGTCCCTGGGGGCTGGCCCCACATGGGCGTTGGCATTTTCCTCCTCTCTCCCCAGCTGTCCCCAGCTGACCGCTCTTTGGATCTTTATTTGGACGTCAACATTTTTAGTTTTACATACAAATATGGGTTTACAGGTATTATTAATAAGGATATAGCATATATACAAAATATGGCAGTGGTATCAAATAGAAACGGTGTACATTTTAATACAGTTTAAAATATACTATATATATATTTTTTTTTAATTGAACACTAAAAGAAAATTTGAGGCGAATGGATTTTAATAAACAGTATAGAATTTTTTTTTATTTAACCGTCTCTAATTCAACACCTACTATAACTCAACAGATATTTTCGATTCCCTGGATTGTTGAATTGAAGAATATGGATGTATATCTTTAATTAAAAATACCTTTTTGTTAATTGAAACCTAGAAAATTGGGAGTGCCCGATAGTCAACAAATATATAACTGTATGAATGCAATGATGTTTGATCAATGTCTTTTTTTGGTTTATATAAATTATACAAGGCCGCAGTCACCGTTCGGAGAAGATTAATAGGAAAGCCGAATGTCGTGGTCTATTTGGATGAGGAAAGTGAAGATTAAAATGCGGCCATACTCGCCTGTTCAATGATACGCTATACTTGACGTATGCACGAAGGAACGTGTGGCCACTGACATGCGTCGGAGCTGTAGGCTGTTGTTGGAGCTACAGGAGCTCCATCTATGCTTCCTTTCTTTCTGTGGTGAATCTGTTTAATACCGGTGGTCTTTTTAAAGCTGTGTGTGAGATTGCTTGTTTTTGATGGCCTCCAAAGAGTGTTCCGGTTGTACATTTATTTCTTTTATAGAAAAAAAATTATAAAAGGTTATAAAAAAGATAGCAAACCTTTCGCCTCCTTTGAATCATATTCCTTTCTTAACCAGGTGTGTGATTGCATTTAGGTTATTCACTAGAAACTCTCTTGAGAGGCCGTCTGAACAATGGTCTCTTATTGGAGGTCATGTTGTGTCTTTTCTGTACAAATTCAAGGAAGAGGTGTTTTTATCAAGGGTCCTATTTATCAATGGTAAGAATATTTAAATAGATCTCCTTTGTATGGAAAAATACAATAGAATGGTGACAATATTCTAACACAGTTAAACTTCAACCATAAGGCTAAGACCACTTAAATATTTGACCAAAAATGGTTGCTTCAAAGATGTTGTAAGCATGTCGGTAGGATAAACCTGATTATAGAAATGTAGGCAAAATTGCAGAAAATAATATTGTTGTTTTTGTTAGTATTCGTGGCAAAAGGCGTTAAGTATATTTAATATATGAGTTATATTTTTGTAGATGAAACTTTGTTCTATAACATAGTTGTGATAAGTATTTTTTGGCAATTTTTAATGATGAATATTGATAAAAATAATATTTATCATATAATGAAAACATTGTCAGAATAATTATTACAATTTTATCGATAGAGGGCAATTGAATTTGTAATAAGTGTAATGTGTAAAAATAATGTAATTACTGTCGAGTGATGTGTTCTATTCAATGTTTCCCTCTCTATTCGGTCGCGGTTAAAGCTAACAATACAGTACACCTACCTCTCTGCAAACACCTAGTTGCAGAGCCTAACTGATTACAAAGGTTATTATTTAGTAAGAATGAAAATCTCGCTGATGAATACTGACATTTTCAGAGAGGAGTCCTCTACCCAGAGTATACTCTCATTGAGGTTCTACTGTACAGCAGATTAAAATCAAACTCTTTCTGCGTGTAAAGTGGTGTTTTTGCCATATAAGCAGTCTTTTCGAACCTCTACCTGCAATATACGAGTATATGCAAAGTGGTTGTTTTGGAAGAGTTAAATTTTTTAGATCTGGGAACTAACGATTTTTCACTTCTGAAAAGTTCGGAAAGTCAAAGATAAGGAGGAGAGAGCAGTTTGGTTTGTTTATCCGCAGGAACAATTCAAGGCTTCCGATAGAATTTTTTATGTGTGGTAAGGACGAAATATTCAGGAGATGAGTTTCTTTCAACACTTTATTAGGACATCAAGCTTTCGGGTACAGCGTGGCCCTTCTACAGGATCAAATGTATAAGAAAATACATTTGATCCTGTAGAAGGGCCACGCTGTGCCCGAAAGCTTGATGTCCTAATAAAGTGTTGAAAGAAACTCATCTCCTGAATATTTCGTCCTTACCACGCATGTAATTGGGAAGATTTTACCGTTTAGAATTTTTTATGCAATTGGTGCTGGAATTTTCCTTGTGATGTGAAAATTGAGAGACGATAATATTTGGATGTAACTGCATATTTGGGTTTAGCTAAGACAAATTCAATAATCTGTCCAAAATCAGGCACACCGCAGTAATATAAATAAAATGCAGGATTGCGAAAGGATGGTTTTCCAGTACTGAAAGGGCACCCCTCTCACATATAAAATGTATTAAAACAATGTAATATATTTATCATCCCTGTATAGAACGTTTAGGTTATTGAGGAGTTAGCCCTTGAGCCGCAATTGTCCTTCCTATCCAAAACACAAGTCGAATCTTCTCCCGTCCATCCAAAATGTACAGAATTTCGGGAAAAACTCCATTTATTCGCTGCTCCGTCTGCCTTGCCAATAACAGCCTGGAAAATTTTAAAATAACTATAATTTCAGATGGCAGATTTTCTCTAATATCAATCTGCACTTCCGGTAAAGCCAAATTATCTTCCACAGTGCCAGTGGGTTAGATGACAACAAACGAGCGGACAGTCTGCAAAGAATGCTGCAGCTTCTACCTTAGAATCCTCATATTCCATCCATTCCAGATTTGGTAATATAAAGAAAATGTCGCACATGACATGGTTTATGGCCCTCATCACCTTTTATCCCATAACATCCTACGAGAAATGTTATGAAATCGGCCGAATTTGTAGGGCCAATATAAAGATGGACTTCAAATAATCATGTAAACGGAAATATGCCTCCATTGTGTGACTATTTTGTGAATATACACCAAAATATGGGCGCAATATTTCACAGCTTTTATTATAGATAATAAATATCTAGAAGAGTGAGAGTATAATAGACATAGACGAGGAGTTCCTGGAGCTCTGAACAACTACCCGGACTGTTCGGGTTAAAGTTCTAGTCACGGCCTGTGCAGATTTCCTAGCAGAACCTGTTGGCCAGCAATTTCTAGGCTAGCAGAGGGCTTGGGTAGCGGGCCAACAACGCAGTATCGCACTGAGCTAGTCCAAGAAGCAAGGCTGTCTGTATTCAGTGCCTCAGGAAAACTGGACAATAGAATATGAGGTGATCCGATGTCTGTGGTTCTTCCAAGCAGCAAAAGAAAATTAGATCCATTTCATGAGGCCATATGCCAGGAGATGTCCATGGTTGATAAGGATGGTACGAATCTCAGAGATATATTTGAGAAGAGACGGCTTAGAATGGATGATATTCTTCAGAGGAATCTTATTAAGTAGGCTTGGGCATACACTTTCATCCAGGCCGCTAGGGATGCCGCCCGGGAATGGTTGCAAGCAAGACTTCGAGGCAGGATGGAATATGAGGATTCTAAGGTAGAAGCTGAAGCATTCTTTGCACACTGTCCGCTAGTTTGTTGCCTTCTAACCCACTGTGGCCACATACCCAACATAGGTTGATGTGAGGAGTACTGTCTAACGCAAAGTTAATTTACCCTATTGAAGATTATTTGGCTTGACCGGAAATGCAGATTGCTGTTAAAGAAAATCTGCAGTCCGAAATAATAGTTACTTTATCATTTTCCAGGCTGTTATTGGCAAGGCAGACGGCCCAGCGAATAAATTGAGTTTTGCTTGAAATTCTGTACATTATGGATGAAGCGGGAGAAGATTCGACTTGTGTTTTGGGTAGTAAGAACAATTGCGGCGCGCTAACACCTGAATCACCTTTGAACCCAACTGTGATGATCAAGGTTTCGCTACATTTTCAAGTTTCAGGCTAATGGTAAGAGATCGTATGACTGAGAAGTAAGACAGAGCCGAGTTTTGATTCAAGGCATCCCTCGTTGTTCTCTTTTAGGAAGTCCAGCTAAGTTTTGATGTCGAGATGAGAACTGCCTGGTAGGGAGACGAACGGTAATGTTGGAGTACAGGGATCCCTCTCACTAAACACCTTGGATTTCTGGATTCCATCCTGGAGAAACCTGGACGTCTCCAGGCTAACACTACAAGGAATAAGACCTGGATCTCTACGGTTTGTAAAATTTTGTTTCCAGCTAAAAGAGAATTTACAACTTTGCCTGGAATTAAGCTGGTAAGCCTTGAAATTATCTCTCGACTTCCGCGAATGAGTTTGCGTAGGTGAGAGACAAAGTCTCCTGTCTGGTCGAATTCTACTTCTAAATTGGGGATGGTCTTTCCTTCGTTGATGGACTCCCCGAGAACTCTGATTCCCGGTTCTGAGTTCGGGCGAACTCTCCTATACTCGAAGATACAGGATTGCGTTTTGATTGGATTAAAATATAGACCGTTTTCAATACACCAAGAATTCAATATATCCAAGAAATCAGCGATGGATTTAATGGGTAGTCGGCCGCGAACTTGAATGAGCATAGTGAAGTCGTTTGCATAAGCAACCGGCAAGTGCCCTCAGATGAAGGAAGTGGGGGGAGGGGGAACCGGGCAATAGCGTTCTACGGAAAGGAGCTTAGCCCCGATCTTCGGGGAGTACAAAGGCTAGCATTCGAACCTTGAATCTTCTGATTAGAGCATTGAGTTGTGGGACTGTGTAGCCTTCCATTCTGAGAACGACACCTTCATGTCTTCCAGAATCCTTTGTATAAGACTAATCACTAGACCTGTAGAAGCCAGGCTTTCGAAACACGGGATAATGGCCAGTCTTGGAACAGTGTCGAACGCTCTGATAATGTCGGGGTTAATGGAAAGTGTTTACTTCCAGTGAGACTGCCTTTCATAAAGGAAATTGGTAATTATAGACATCGAAGTATGGCGAGAATGAAAGCTCTAGCGAGAAGCAATGTCTATTGCCCAAACCTCGCAACAAATACATTTAAAAATGCATTAGAGCACGCGTGTCCTGATATCTCACAGCGTTCAACTGTACGATGGTTCTATGAGAAACTGCTAGCTGTAATACAAGTGCGATAAAATAAAACATTGTGAGGCCCTGGTTCATATTATTTCATAGCAGTATAAGCATAGAGATGTATTCTTTATTGTGGGATTTAAATAACTAGGGCTATGTTCTCTGTAAACAAATTTATAAATTATATCAAAACCGCTCCTGATAAGGAATAAAACTAAGTTGTATATAGAGGAAGACATTTTTGCTTTTTCAAGAAATTGATCTTATGTAAAATATCGCGATCTGGGAAAATGTGCTTTCTAATTAAAATTTGTTTTTGTGAGAATTGGTTCTTTGAGCGTTCTTCTTTTTAAAGACCTATGTGTGCACATAGAAATTGAGCCATCTATAGGTCATCATAATACACATAGAATCAATATACATTTCAATTCTAAATGGCAAATAATGTAGAAATCTATTTCACTCGCCATTATAGTTCTGATGATAGGATGTGACAGCTCGCACTTCTTCGCTATTTGGCTCTAGTAGTTTGATTGGACTCGCCCCATTATCCTTTGTATCACCAAGTTGTCTGGAAAACCTCTCGGCCTCAGATATTACAATAAGCTCTTTAAATGAAGAAAAAAAAAAGGTATCTGAAGTAAAGTGGGGGATGCTGATTAAGAGAACTCTCTGTACGTGGACATACAGAGCACACGTGGACGGCAAGAATCAGAGGCAGAACAAGAGATTTGCACCGAGCGGGCTGGAGACAAAGGTGAAGGTTTTGTTTGGATATCGGGATACCCTATACCGGGGCAAGGAGAGGGAACAAGAGCGGCCTGCGTAGAATGGGGACACATGCTAAGACTAATATCTGATGTGATGTGACTTCGATTTTAATTCTAACAGTTTCTGGTTCTAGAGTTTTTCAGGCTGTTTATTTTTTAATGTTGGTTCAGGATTACCCTGTGACCCGTGTTTGGTGTACCACGTTGTTTTGTTGTTTTTTTTTTTTGCATAGTTATTGGTTCTTTTGTGACAACTGGTGATTTTTCTCTTGGGCGCTTCGACGGAGTTTTTGCAATATCATGATCTTCTAGGTAATCCCCGAACGCACTTTTCATATTTCCCTTTAATAAAAATTCAATAGATTTATTAGTTCGGCAAAGGTGGTTCCACCCGCGCTATAGAATATTTTTATTGCTTGAGAACTCTGCTAATTTTCAATGTTGGATATTCTGTGAATTTCCAAATAGATAATAATTATGTATCTCTCTCTCTACCGGGAATTTATGGTTAGAGAGTTGGGGAATTCTAATGCCTTATGTTGTAGTTTCAAATTTTCGGGATTCCTGTTCTTCTTAAGATCCTCTTTCGTCTAATTCTAGTTCCAAAGTAAATTCATTAGGTGCCGCTCAAAAAGAGCAACCTATTTTATGATATTAACATTAAATAGTATGTGCAGATCCTTCACATATACAGTGTATTTACTTATTTACAAGGTTAGAGACTTGTGCGGAGCCTTGAATTCGGAGTGTTCTCTCTTCTGAGTGTTTCGTCTAGTTAAGAATAACAATTCTATTAAGAAATACTTATGATTTGGTAAAACAGTATTTTGGGCAATAATTTACTTCTGAAGAACTCGAGCCTATTTTATTATACTACGATGGAGTTTAATAAGAATGAATTTTAATATTATCATCATTATCTTTACTATTTATGAGAATACGTCTTTTTTGCCAACTATATAATAAAACTACTGCGTATATTCTTGTGAAAATAAATTGACGTTTGCTACTTTAACATGCTTTGTATTCATTTATGTAAAATATTTTATTATTCTTTGAGAATTTTCTTCATAGTCAGGCAGTAGGAAGCACTGTACCTTTTTCCATTCTCTAATATTTGAATAAGATATTTTTTGTTTATATATTATGATTAACCTTGTTGTGATTTAATTAAATATTAAATCAGAAAGTATTGTGACTATATATATCCCTTATTTATAAATAGGAAACATTGCATCTATACTATTCTCCAACAAACCTACCGAAATAAAAAAGAATAAAATTTGTCATATATATATAGATTAACATAAAAGCTATTCAAAGTCTAAATTCATACAAATAACAAACCAATCATCATAACTATTATATATAAACTGAATGATCGAGTTTCCAGAAGCTTCATCTCGAGTGAATTTGCTTCTCCTCCAATACTGTTTTATCAAATGTTTTGTATTACGATTAAATCCTCATAATTATAGATGGAGAATTTGTCGGGAGGAAATTGATGTATAGAAGCATAGGGCGCCTCTTCCGTCAAAATAAACGTTAAAACCTGACGAGGGCCGTTAGCCCGAAACCATGGTCTCCAGGTGGATGCTTCTCAGTTTGCCAAAGCTGGTGTTGTGGCTTTGTCACCGACTTGAGACCGCTAGTTTGACGGTCAATAGATGCGTCAGTTTTTGACGTTTATATTGATGGGAGAAGAGCACTATGCTTCTATAGATCATACCTCTTATTGTAGTCTTATGAGGATTCTATCTTTTTAAGATATTATTATGATTACCATCATTATTTTGTATGTGATTGTCTCTTTTATTTTCATTTTCAAACTATTAAAACTTATAATGATAATAGAATACCATCGTAATAAATAACAGTAGTGTCAGTAATGCATTATTCTCGCTAGGTAAACATTCACTCGGGGAAAACCTGGGCATATTGCACTGTTCATTAGGCTAGATATATATATTTTAAGCGAATGGATCATGGTTTAATTATTGAAAATATGACCCTATGTGATTATATTCCAAATTATTTATATACCATCGCAACTGAGCGAATTGAGAAAATGCCTAAATGGAAAATTTTATATAAAACGCTTTATATGACAAATAAAAATGTTGTTGTAAGGCTCTAGATGTTATTATATATATTATGAGAATAGGAGCACAATATGTCAAACCTTTTACCTGATATAATCAATTTTCTCCTTAATTTGGGATAAGTAGAGTTGATATAATATTGTAACGTAGAAAATTAAGGAAGGCAAACTTCAGGATGACACAGCAATTTATTTAAGACACAAGAAGCAACTAAATATTAATATACAG
The DNA here is from genome assembly GCA_030710605.1 of Cordylochernes scorpioides. NCBI lineage: Eukaryota > Metazoa > Arthropoda > Arachnida > Pseudoscorpiones > Chernetidae > Cordylochernes > Cordylochernes scorpioides. Next base: position 34,256,291 of record CP092873.1, on the reverse strand, counting down.
TAGAACTCCTCAAATTCGGAAAGCTTGGGGCGCAAGATATTCCGAATTTGAGGATTTTCCGAATTTGAGAGTTAGATTTGTGAATATTTATGTGGCATAAATAGGCATTTAGATGACTGAGACAAAGATTTTGAAGCATATGAACAATTTTAGGTTGAATATTATGTGTACATTACATAATTTTAATTACGATTTTTAATCAAATGTTCCTTGACTTTTATGAGTTTTGAGCATGAAACCGATGAAAAATAGTAAAATATTTTATTATGTTTGTAATGCGTGTTACATAGATAAATTTGTATTAACACTTAAAGCCCGGCGGACGTATATTTACGTCCGCCCTAAAAATGCCAAAGGCCCGGCGAACGTATATTTACGTCCCGCCTCTTTAAAAATCGGTATAAAATCGGCCGTTAAAGTACGTTCCTCGGGATTTTGGGTACAACGTCCTTGAAGTGTCCATCAACGATTGGCTAGTTGCTGACACGTGTTCCCCTCCCCCCAGATTCCATTTCTGTGACTCATATACCCACCTGCGGTTATTTGTTTATCTTCTACTGTTTCCTTGACGTAGAGTGCTGCTCTCTTTTTTGTTCTTCATTCGCTCGTTCTAAAAATGGATCCCAACATGCCCAGTACCTCAGGGATTGATTTATTCAATGTTCCTGAAGCTGATGAAGAGTTTGAGGATTATTTCCTAGCAGATTCTGGGTCTGAACTAGATGATTCTATTGAAGATCCTCAATTTACTTTGGAAGGTCTAGAATCTGATACAACTGAAATTTATCATGAAGAAAGTGAGGAAGAGGTAACTATTTTTATTTTTCTTTCATCCTATTCATATATTTCACCTTTTCTTTTAGCAAATAAGGCAACCTACCCCTGAAGATGAAGGATGGACCGAGGTAAGATTACCTTTGGAAAAGCCTACATTTTCTGGAACGTCTGGACCAAAGGCAGCTTTCTTTCCTGGAACTCTCTCTCCATATTCAGTGTTCAAGCAGTTTTTTGATGAAGAATTGTTTAGAACGATAAAGTTGGAAACCAACAAATATGCAAGGATGGTGATTGACAAAGAGAGAAAGAAAGGCCCTTTGAATCCTAGGGGGTTGTTGGCAAAGTGGAAAGCTGTTTCAATTGCTGAATTGAAGATATTTTTGGCAATAATCATTCATATGAGCCTTGTAGTAAAACCAAGGCTTAGATAATATTGGTCAAACCACATTGGAATGAGGACAGCTTTCTGCAAATCGACTGGAATGGCAAGGGAAAGATTTGAGGCCATTTTATCAATGCTCCATCTGAATGATAATATGCTATATATTCCACATGGACAAACAGGATATGATCCAATTTACAAGATAAGAACCTTATTTGATTCCCTTGTCAATAAATTCCGAACCTGGTACTCGCCTGATGAAAAATTGACAATTGATGAGGCCATTTGTCCTTTTCGTGGACGGGTTCATTTCCGAGTATATATAAAGGGCAAACCTCATAAATATGGGATCAAGATTTATGAGATTTGTGAATCAAGTACAGGGTATACCTGTAACCTGGATATATATACTGGAAGGCATCCTCATCAAGACCTCCAATATAATTCTATATTGAGCTTAGTTGACAGGATTGCTGAACCTTACTACCAGAAAGGCCACATCATCTATTTCGATAGGTGGTTTTCCTCTCCCCAACTTTTCAATCATTTATGGGAAAAGAAAACACTTGCAGTAGGAACAGTCAGGCATAACAGAAAGGGATTGCCAAAAAAAGCTTTCTCGAAAAAACTGAAAAAAGGTGAAAGCATCTTTTGTCAAAACAGTCAGCTTCTCGCATTGAAATGGCGTGACACCAGGGATGTATTTATGATAGCAACAACCCAAGATTCCAGCATGATCCAGGCGCTCAAAAGAAAATAAGAAGACAACCTCAAACCATTTCGATAACCAAACCTGCTATTGTAGTTGACTACAATAAAAATAAGGCTGGTGTCGATAGAAGTGACCAATTTATGGCATATTATCCTTTTCATCGGCGTACTCTAAAGTGGTGGAAAATGCTTTTCTTCCATATTTTCGGCCTCACTATTGTCAATAGCCATATTGTATATAATAAATTGACCACGGGTCGAAAAATGCCACTTAGAGAATATCATTTGGCTATCATGGAAAGGTTGATGGAAGAAGCAGGTACAGAAATTTTGGATGAACAGCCAAGTGCATCTGGATCATCAGAAAGGCTGATTGGAAAACATTTCCTCACCAAAATCCCTGCTACTGGCAAGACCACCATCCAGAAGAGGTGCAAAGTTTGCTCTGACAAAGGAAAAAGATCTTCTGGTAAAAGAGTGAGGAAGGACACCAGCTATATGTGTGAGACCTGTCTGATTCCTTTATGTATTGCTGACTGTTTCAAGGCCTTTCACACAAAAGAGAGGTACTGGGAGTGATTTATATTAAAGTTTGATTCCTAAATTTATTAACCCTATTGCATTTTCACCTAATATTTTCTTCAATAAGAAATTGGTGAATTTCCTTTATAGATCTTTTCTATATTTATTCATTCCAAATATAATACATGTTAATACTTTATGGTTTTTTATATGCAAATTTGCACTTTAAAAGGAGAATAAATGTATTTAACTGGGATATTGTATATAGAGAATTACTCTATTTAAAGCTGCTTTCAATCTAAGAGGAACTAAGATATCACTATCGAAGGACTATAGCATGAAGATGAGAGAACAACGACGCGTTTTGAATGTCAAAAGAAGAGAACTCGTCGAAAAAGGTACTCTAGCTAAGCTAAGGGACAATAAACTAATAATTAATGGCATAGCATATAAGGTCTCTGATGGACAAATTGTAGATGCCAATGGACATTCATTGTAGCAAGCAGATAGGAAAAAATCACTTGTAAATAGTCAACCCAACGATACCTTTTCACTGACCTGCTGGCAGAGACTTTCAATAGATCATCCAATCTTGCCGCCAAATAGGAAAACCCGAAATACATGCTCAGCTAATCATCGCCACTCAAATTACCCTACAAATAAACCTTTAAAAGCAAAAGGTAATCCCTTAAGGATCATATACTGGAACATAAATGGATTTTTTAGAATTTATTCGGTCTTCTCTCTCTTCGATTACTTGAAATTGTTTGATATTTTTGCTGTAACTGAAACCTGGTGCCACTATTTACTTGACCTAGCTGTAGAAGATTTTGAGTTTTACCAATCACCAGCTGTTAAACCTTCGAATCGAGGGAGAAGCTCTGGAGGAATCCTTGTAGGAATTAGAAAGGAAATCCAAGGCTTAATCTACAAAGTTGAAATTGAGCCTAAATGGATCTCGGTTATATTTAAACTGGCTTCAATAGCAGACTCACCCCTAGTGTGTGCAATTTTTGTTTACTTACCCCCAAGCGAATTGCAGCTAGAAAATTTGAAAAAATTGTTTTGCTATGTTGAAAATAAAATACAACAAGGATTCGAAATAGTTTTAGGCGGCGATTTAAATATTCGCATTGGCTACTGGGGTGCTTTCCACAACTTGTTCCAGATCCCAGCTATGCTTTCCGTCTACCGTACCTCCAGAGATCCAACCGTGTCCCCCCTGGCTGAGACTCTTGTCGATTTCCTTGATGATAACTCCCTCACTATACTAAACGGAAGATCTATTAGTGATAATAACGGATGCTATACTTTTATCTCACATCAGGGGTCTTCAGTTTTGGACTTATTCATGGTTTCTCCTGCACTACTGGAACTTGTTCTTGACCTAAGTATAGAAAGTTTGCCTTACTCCGATCATTTGCCACTTCTTCTAAAACTAAACGGATCAGACAATACAAAAGCGAAAAGCCTACCCCTAGAGCATCTTCCTGTACCGGAAGACGCCTCAATAGACCTATGTGCTGACACTCTTACTAGCAGGATTCAATTATCAATGATGAGAGCAGGAATGCTAACAAAGGGAAGAGCGGATAGTTCGCGGTCTAAGCCATGGTTTGACGGAGAGTGTTATACAGCAAAAACATATATGAAAAAAATCTTAAGTTATATTTGACTCTCAATACTCCTATTTATAAAGATTTGTTTATTACGAGTAAACGCAAAAACTTATCATTGCTCAAATACAAAAAGAACAAATATTCTGATTCTGTTCAAGCTGCCCTTAGCAATGTGAGGGACTCTGCCGAATTTTGGAAAATAATCGCGTCCTTTAAGAAACGGAATAGCACAAAAGGAAATATTGACATCTCAGAGTGGGAATCCTTTTATCAGGGTTTATTGTCGCCTCCTCAAAGAATTGTTGCTGATATACCTACTCTACTAATTCCTATTGACTCCGAGCTGGACGCCGAAATTTCACCTTTGGAAATTGCGAGGGAAATCGCTAGCTTGAAAAACAATAAAGCAGCAGGTTACGATAGTATACCAAATGAAGCTATCAAAGCCCTACCTGAGAATGGTTTAATCCTTTTATCTAACTTATTCAATAAAATATTAATTAAATCTCAAGTTCCTTCACAGTGGTCAAAAACCATAATCCAACCAATATTCAAAAATGGTGATCCGAATGCACCATCAAATTATAGGGGCATTGCGCTTATAAGCAACTTGTCAAAACTCTTTACATCCATATTAAAAAATAGACTAAGTAATTGGATCGAGAATAGAAAACTCATAGCGGAAAACCAAGCAGGATTCAGAAGGGGTTACTCGTGCCAAGACCATATCTTCACGCTTACATCACTAATCCAAATGACATTAAACCGCAAAAGAAGGAAACTTTACGCATTCTTTGTGGATCTTAAAAAAGCGTTTGATACAGTTCCACATTTACTATTATGGAGAAAGCTTGCGCTTGTTGGTTTAAGTGGGCGATTTATCAAACTCATACAGAACTACTATGCTCAAATGATGGCAGCGGTCAGATGGAACGGCTCTTTTACAGAATTCATCAAAATTCAATCAGGTGTTCTTCAGGGTGAACCTCTTTCACCGTATTTATTTATTATTTTCATTAACGATCTGGTTGCTACACTGGATGATTCTGACCTGCCAGGTATATACTTACCGGGCCATGAAACTATACACCTCCTCCTGTTCGCGGATGATATAGTCATCATTGGTGAATCCAAGATAAATCTTCAAATAAAGATTAATCTAATAAAAAGATATTTCGAGGAAAATGGTTTAACTCTGAACCAATCCAAGTCTAAAATCGTAGTGTTTCGAAATGGAGGCCGCTTGGCCAGATCTGACGTTTGGTTTTGGGGCCAACAACCCTTGACAGTATCTTCAAAATATACATATCTTGGCTACCCCTTAACTACCAAGAATACAACTGCTTACGTGGCGCAGCACTTTAAAAGCAAAGCATAGGTTGCTACAAACGCAGTATGTAGAATACTATCTAAGTCAAGAACCAAATCGTTCGGAGCAGTGATGAAATTACTTGACTCCATAGTTTTATCCACGTTGTTATACTCGGCCCCCATGTGGGCGACAAATCAGATAGTAGTCGTAAACCAGATCCAGGATATTTTCCTACGGCGATTTCTTGACCTACCCAAATATACTCCGGGCTACATCTTGCGAACAGAAACCGGAAGGATGTCCCTTGAATTAAACATTACGAAATTGATTCTAAAGTTCTGGATACGGATTTTAAAAATGGACAGGACAAGATTGCCCTATGTTTGCTTGTCCCAGCTCTGGAAAGTTTCAATTGTGGGAAAAGCGGGAAACAACTTTTTTCATAACTTGAATAGCATCATTGACTCTAGGGGTTTTTCTTTTCTTAAGAACTGTGAAGATTATATGGTTGTGTGTGGAGAGATCCCTAGAATTATTCAAACCACAGTGGACCAGCTACTCCAATTTGACCGAGCTAAGATACAATGCTCAACTCATTTTATTCACTACCAATTTCTAAGTAGCTCCTTTATGACGGAGGACTACTTACTATCAAACCTCCCTTTGAAAATTAAACGATTTATAGCCCGTCAAAGGATTCTATGGCTACTTTTCCGCAAGGATATCACGGGATTTTGGAACAGTGACCCTTTAAATTGCTACTTCTGCAATGTTGGCATCCAGGACAATTTGGTCCACTATCTATTCCATTGCCCATTCCTACATGAAAAGAGACTGGAAATTCGCGAAATTTCGGAGCTAGCTCACTACAATGAACAACATGTATATAAAATCTTTAAGGCGATTGATAAAATGAGAGAAGAGGTGCTCAACTCCTCAGACAACGGCTGATTGCTCCCCCTCTCCTCTGGATTGCTTTTCCTCCTCACTCATGTACATATATAACCTTCAGGGGAATCCCCTTGTAAGACAATAGTGTCTTAATAAAGGTTTTTTTGTTGTTGTTGTATAATATGTCACCCTGTACGTGAAATGTAAATAAATGTATGATTTTGTACTGAATATTTAAATTAATAGAAAGTGATATATCATTTATATTTAAACACCGATAAGTAAAACATAAAATTCAATCCACTAAAAACGTATTTTATTGAGTAAAATACGTAAAATAAATATGAAGCCATTTTTAATTAAACATAAAATATTTGCATGATTTCGTATTTTAAACGTGACGTCTATATTCAATTTCGTTATTTATTATTTTCCATAAGATATTGTAGGCGTGTAGTTCGCTTATTCTCAATATGTCTAGAAAAATCTTTAAGATCTTTGAAACAGCTCTATGTACAGGAAAGAAAATTCCTCAAGTCATGAAGAATTCATTTAAACATATCAAAAGAAGCATATACGAGAGATCACAAGGTGAACGTACTAAGATCCTGCCTCATGACGTAATAAAGAAAATTGAAGAAATGAAGATTCAAATTCCTCAAGTCATGAATAATTCATTTAAACATATCAAAAGAAGCATATACGAGAGATCACAAGGTGAACGTACTAAGATCCTGCCTCATGACGTAATAAAGAAAATTGAAGAAATGAAGATTCAAATTCCTCAAGTCATGAAGAATTCATTTAAACATATCAAAAGAAGCATATACGAGAGATCACAAGGTGAACGTACTAAGATCCTGCCTCATGACGTAATAAAGAAAATTGAAGAAATGAAGATTCAAATTCCTCAAGTCATGAAGAATTCATTTAAACATATCAAAAGAAGCATATACGAGAGATCACAAGGTGAACGTACTAAGATCCTGCCTCATGACGTAATAAAGAAAATTGAAGAAATGAAGATTCAAATTCCTCAAGTCATGAAGAATTCATTTAAACATATCAAAAGAAGCATATACGAGAGATCACAAGGTGAACGTACTAAGATCCTGCCTCATGACGTAATAAAGAAAATTGAAGAAATGAAGATTCAAATTCCAGAAAGAAGGAATCCCTTAATTTTTGCAACAATTCTACTGGTAGGAGGAATAATATGTTTAGCCAAACGAAGCGAGAGAATTCCATATTCCAACCGAACTATCATAGGCACTTGCAAAAGGATGTTCATAGCTGATGCTACTAGGAAATTAGAAGAAGGTTTCTACGGTCAGGGTTTAGGTAAAGATGATGTGTTGTATCAAACCGTGGAAGATATTATCAACAAAATACTTAATACTAATCCTGAGGCAAAAGAAAATCTGAGAGATCTCGAAATTCTTGTCACGCGAAATAACAAAATTCACTCGGGACATCATGGAAATCTAATTATTGTCCCAACACAAGAAATTGGAGATAACTATAAAAAGAGTTTTTTAATATGCAGATTAGGAAGAATCTTGGCTAAAATGCTTCTAAGAACTTCACTACAACGGTGCGATTTCATCTCAAAGGTTGGTATAATTGGGCCCCAAACTTTTTATATATTAAGAGTTGTTTTTGGTCCCTGGATATCTCTTCAAGCATGCTGTGCAGCTCTTTTATTTATATTTAGAATGTACGAATCTCAAGGTGAAAAAGAAGAGATGAAGCTGGCAGCTCAGCTGCTGATCAATGCAGGTTTTGAAATAAATGTCCTCCATTTTATAAATCTGGATTTAATTGTTGAGTGTTAAATCTTGTTCTGTTCTCGAAATGCCTAATATTAAAATAGTTCTTTTGTGTTTTTTCTGTTGTTTCTTTGTGCTTTGTTGTTGAACATTCAAGTCAGCCCAAAATAAAATGTAACTATGTTATACAATATACCATTTTTTATTTTTATATGATAAATTAGGTTTTATCATAATATTCTTTTGTGAAATGATGTAAACATATTTTTCAAACAAATTTGAAAGTTTCTTGTAAGGAAAATATTCACGCCGTTTAATGTTTAAATTTTCTTCTATATATTTTGTGATGATCAATTATATTGTTTTGAAAAGAAAATAGAATTTTTAGAATTTATTTGAAAAATATATTAACATACACCTTCAAGGCATTTTTATTAAAGGGTGAATATGAGCGAATATGTACCCATTTGACTTTTCAAAAAAATAAATTTTAAACGTTGCCAATTTCATTGCAACTAACCAGAAATCTTTAACAAACTTTTGATGGCATTTTTGTCGCTCTAAAGACAAACACTTTAGAATGTAAAACGAAAATTGCAATTATACCGCGAATGTTTCTTTTATACAAAATCGAAATTTATTATCAAAGAGAAATAGCGACTATTTCTAACTTTAAGGATGAAGTATCTTAGGATGAATTGTGAAGAGTAATGGCGAACGGAAAAATAAAAAGTGTCCAGGGGCGGGAATCGAACCCACACCCTTCTGCTTACCGGGCAGGTGCCTTGTCCACTCGGCTACCCTGGACGTATTTTTGTTATTTCGATTTTTGTATAAAAGAAACATTCGCGGTATATTTGCAATTTTCGTTTTACAATCATCAGCCGCGTTATATTGTATTTTAAAAATTACTTTAAGTATTAGTTACGAACGGAAAAAATTTGGAAGACAGATTGCTAGAAGAGCAAGTCTTCAGTTCGTCAAGGCACGCATCCAAGAATCTCACAGAATGGTACATATACAGAGGCAATGTTTGGCGAGTCAGCGAAGTGCTATTTCAGAATTATTAGATGAAAATTACATAAAAAGCCTTGAAGAGAGTATACAGAGAGTGATAAAAAAAAATAGAAGAACGGCTAATGATCACAATGAGGAACAAACTGGACAGATGGGCTCCTAGAATCAAGAAGGTCGATCCTAGAAGAGTATGCAACATCTCAGGGAAGGATTTAACTGAAGAGCAGCTGAGGCTTCTTGATAAAGGGTCAAACTATAGACCTATGCCTCTCAAAACTGATTACATTAGATTAATTTCTAACATTGAAAATGGGATTAGGAATTTGAATGAAAATGATAGAATTAATATTAGAAACAAAATTTCAAATGTTATATCAAGGACAACAAAAAACCAAAATAAATTTGAGTTAGAGAAGAAAAAACGCTCCGAATGGGAGGCTATAAAGAAATTAAAAATAATGACGACATAGTTATAACTAGAGCAGATAAAGGAGGCAAGACAGTCGTGATTAAGAAAGAAGATTACAATGATAAGATAAAGAGCCTTCTCAACGATAATAAAACATATGAAGAAATTCGCGAAGACCCAACTAAAAAGATAAAACTCAAAATATCAAAATTCATCAAGAACATGAAGTCTAAGGACATTGATAAAAGAAAAATGAAGCTAGAAGATGTTGCCGCACCTCTCTTCAAAGGACTACCAAAGATCCATGAAGAAGGAGTTCCCCTACGGCCCATTGTGTCAGGATTCAAGGCCCCCACCAGACGTTTAGCGGACTGGCTTAAAAAACAGGTACCGAGTACAAGTAACATTTCCGGGTTAGAGATTAGAAATAGGAAAGAGCTTTTAGATATCGCTAAAAAATTGAAGTTAAATGACCATGAAATAATGGTATCCTTTGATGTCAAATCACTTTTCACCAATATCAATAGAACTCTAGCTCTAAAAGAAATAAGGGAATATTTTGAGGTGAAGAGACAAGATTGCGAAAACAAGGGATTAGAAATCAACGAAATGATAGAAGGCTTTAGGTTATGTTTAGATAATATTTACTTCAGATATGGGAATAAATTTTACAAGCAAAAAGACGGCACTGCTATGGGTTGCCCTACAAGCATGATCATTGCTGACATCGTAATGGCATCAGTAGATAAAAAGGCAATCTTGATTGAGGGAATAAGAATCTGGGGCCGATATATAGATGATGTTTTTGCAGTGATCCGCAAAGAAAATCTTAATGAAATCATGGTCATGTTGAATAATTTAGAAAGAGGAATAGAATTCACGGTTGAAACAGAAAAGGAGGGATTTTTATCATTCTTAGATGTAGGACTAACTCGCAAAGAAGATGGTTCAATTTTAACCAGCGTTTTCAGAAAGCCAACAGACTGTGGTATACATTTAAATTTCAATTCCAATAATCCTATGATACATAAAAGACAGGTGATAAAATCTCTTGTACAAAGAGCCAAACAAGTATGCACAGACCGAGATATTTATAAAAAAGAGATAATGAAAATTCGAGCAGAACTAGAACAATCTGATTATCCAGTTGGTTTCACAAACAAATGGATTAGAAGATATGAAATAGATAGGCCAAATTCAAATAGGAATAAAGATGATTGCAATAATATAATTATTCCATATTTGAGAGATATAGACAACGAAATATCTAGAATTTTGAGAAAATTTAAATATAATATTTGGTATAGTACGGGGACAAAAAGGGAATTTTTAACTAGAAATAGAATAATGAAGGATAACATAGGCACATTAAAACCAAATAATGTAATTTATGGAATTAAATGCACACAATGTGACAAAATTTATGTAGGAGAAACAGGCCGTAATTTAGAGACTAGGATTAAAGAACACCAACAGGGTTTAATGGGGAGAAGGGCGTTAAGCAAAATTGGGGAACATGCATTATATTCAGGACATAGGCCAGATTGGAATGATATTGAGATATTTCATAGGAATATAAAATTTAAAAAAGAAAGATTATTTTTAGAGGGGTGGGTATCACGGGAAATGGGGAAAAGAACTTTAAATGTATATGAAGATATTCCGCTACAATACAATTTGTTTTTAAATTTAAAAAAGTAGTTATAAAGGGTAAGTATAAATTGTACATAATAGATATCGATTAATATATACTATTGTGAAATCTTTTAAATGTTATTATTATTTTTATATTTATTTTTGTTTATAATTTCTTAATATAAATATGTATATCATAATTTTATTTCAAAGATCGTAGTCTTTTTGTGAGTTAAATATTTATTTTTGACTCGTGCTTTGGATGTTGCACAAAATTTCGAATATCGCGTGAGAACGCCCTTAGAGCCTTAGAATAATTTTTAACGCCTTGCTATATGTTTTAATTTTTGTTTGCTCCTGACGAGGACAAAAGCTTTTTGTCGAAACGTTGAGGTAATAAAAAGATTTACACTGGCCGAAGTATCTTTTTTCAAGAACTATTTAAAATACAATATAACGCGGCTGATGATTGTAAAACGAAAATTGCAATTATACCGCGAATGTTTCTTTTATACAAAATCGAAATTTATTATCAAAGAGAAATAGCGACTATTTCTAACTTTAAGGATGAAGTATGATAGGATGAATTGTGAAGAGTAATGGCGAACGGAAAAATAAAAAGTGTCCAGGGGCGGGAATCGAACCCACACCCTTCTGCTTACCGAGCAGGTGCCTTGTCCACTCGGCTACCCTGGACGTATTTTTCCGTTCGTAACTAATACTTAAAGTAATTTTTAAAATACAATATAACGCGGCTGATGATTGTAAAACGAAAATTGCAAATATACCGCGAATGTTTCTTTTATACAAAAATCGAAATAACAAAAATACGTCCAGGGTAGCCGAGTGGACAAGGCACCTGCCCGGTAAGCAGAAGGGTGTGGGTTCGATTCCCGCCCCTGGACACTTTTTATTTTTCCGTTCGCCATTACTCTTCACAATTCATCCTATCATACTTTATCCTTAAAGTTAGAAATAGTCTCTATTTCTCTTTGATAATAAATTTCGATTTTGTATAAAAGAAACATTCGCGGAATAATTGCAATTTTCGTTTTACATTCTAAAGTGTTTGTCTTTAGAGCGACAAAAATGCCATCAAAAGTTTGTTAAAGATTTCTGGTTAGTTGCAATGAAATTGGCAACGTTTAAAATTTATTTTTTTCGAAAAGTTCAAATGGGTACATGCTCGCTCATATTCACCCTTTAATAAAAATGCCTTGAAGGTGTATGTTAATATATTTTTCAAATAAATTCTAAACGTTCTATTTTCTTTTCAAAACAATATAATTGATCATCACAAAATATATAGAAGAAAATTTAAACATTAAACGGCGTGAATATTTTCCTTACAAGAAACTTTCAAATTTGTTTGAAAAATATTTTTACATCATTTCACAAAAGAATATTATGATAAAACCTAATTTATCATATAAAAATAAAAAATGGTATATTGTATAACATAGTTACATTTTATTTTGGGCTGACTTGAATGTTCAACAACAAGTAAAAAAAGCTGAAACTATAAAAACTTTAGGATTGATTTTTTGTCTTTAAAACAGTATATAAAAAATAGGAAACCTTTTGCCTATCAAAAAGTGTAAAACAATTTTATCTCTTTAAACAAAACTAAATATTTGAACATTATTTTAAAAAAAGATAATCTATTAAAATAAAAAATATATTGTCAGAAGAACAGAGTTTCCTCCTGGTACTCCGTCGAATTTGATGGATCTTTTTCACCAGATAGACAAATCCTGGGAAGTCCCGTGGATAAGCTTGTTCGGCCGTCCACACGAGACTTTATTTTATTCTGTCTGCGCTGCCTTTGCTACCATGGCTCACTGGCCCCAAGAAAGGAACACGACTCATGTGAGAAAGCACAAAGAAACAACAGAATGTGATCTCTCTTTTATTTGACAATAACAAAAATAATTCTTTTTTATAAAAATAAATTAGTTTGAGATTCTTCGGTCACATTGCGCGACGCAGGAGAATGAAGTACACCATACTAACCGAAAAGAAGTCTGGGCGACGGATACCTGGACGCCCGCAGACACGCTTCGTGGACCAATTAAAAGAACTAATTTTCTTAACGGTCGCATATATGGTACTTAGAACTCAAGACAGAGAGGACTGGCGTCGCATCGTGTTTAAGATGTAATACATACAATGGGCCACAACGTTTGATCGCAAATATAATTATTTATCTATCTAAAATAACTTTTACTGACACAACCTTTTAAAAATAGTGAGAAATTTGCCTCTCAATGGTTAACCCTCCCCGCAGTTTCGCCCATTTATTTTTCAAACTGCCTTTTGTAGCTATGATACTGTACTGTATTGAATGCTTTGTTTATACAATATATGCTACATTGAAGAATGCGATCTTGGTTATCGTATTTTAGAAAGCTATTTCACATAAGCTTTTACAACTGTAGAATTATATCGAACACAGCATTCTTTTAAAAACAATAAGGACATGAATATACATGTATTTCATTGTCGTAAATACGTGTATACAAGTTCAAATGTTATATAATATTATATATATGATACATTTTGTATGATAGAATGTAATTTTTTTTGTTTTTACTGAAGATTTAACTAAATGGAGTAAGTAATTTTTTGTTTTGTTTAAAAAGATTTGAAAAAATAAAGAGATGATAATTGAGGTGGAGACAGCCACAAACGACTGCTAATTCTTTTTCACACATAGAATTACATCAGCTAGTCGACAGGATCGCTGCCTACGTGAATAAATTCGAAATTACATCGAAGAAAGACTTGAAAACTTTACCGAAAGAAGAGGTTGTTACCGGAGCGAGAGTAGACATTTCAATTAAAGAAAATTTGCCGATTTTCAACCCGGATACAGGCCTTACGTATCAAGAATGGCGAAATATTTTTGAAAGAACAGTCAAGCTTCAAAATATTTCAAAAAATGATGCTCTATCCATGATCCCGAGCATTTTTAAAGGAAAAGCGTTAGAGATATACGCCTCGATGTGCCAGGACGTGTTTACGTTGGATGAACTTCACCAAGCTATGAATACATTTTTCCCGGTATCGACAAGTGGATTGATGAGGCAGTTTTGGACTGAAAAGAAGCTATATTCGCAACCCCTAAGGACTACTATCTTAATAAACTGAAGTTGGCAAAAATATTGAATATAAGTTCGGAGCAGACCCTGGAAGCGCTTTCTTCGAATGTAAACGCGAAGCTAAGACCATTTTTGATCGCTACCAATCCAACTAATCTGGACATGTGGATTAAGATTGCATCCTCCCTGGAAGAAGGATTTCGACATGAAGAGACATCTTCACCATTTAATGGCCCCCGATATCGACGGGACTTTCAAAATGTCAACTCAAGGAATGCAACGCCTTCACAGGATTCTCTTCCTTCAGGTGCCCGCCCCGGCAGAGAGGTTGGCGACCGACAAGAAACCCGGCGATAGCAGTTTTACCAAGACTTTCGAGGTAATGTAAGGCAACAATGATGGTGCCCAGGAGTGATGAGTGACGTAGGGGTGGATTCATTGCTCTTGGGAACCTATTTAGTGCTTTTTGAATCCGGCAGTGACATTAATATTATTTCCGTACACCTATTACCTGAATGCCTTTTAGATAAGATAAATAACTCTAGCCAGCAACACACAAACACACCTAATATGATTAGCACTGTATCTAACCGTATTGGAATATTTGGACACATTTGTTTAACGATCAGAATTGGAGATATAACTAACAATATGTTGTTCTATATTATTGATAATCCAAATTTAAATTTTCTGATAATATCCACTAAGTACCTGAAATATTTTAACCTAAAGATTGATTTTGATGAGAATGTTATTATGCAAAATAATGTGTTTTTATCCAAATTTCAATATACATTTTCTAAAGATGAACTCAATGCTTTGCAATATTGTGATAACTCAAAAAAATATTTTGGTGTTTCTAATAATGTTAAATATTGTAAAAAACATAATTATTGTTTAAAACTTTCAGGAAAATGTAATCACATAAAATAGTTACCTCTTTTAGATAAAACTATTGATCAATATAACATAAATGTCCCCTCTTGTTTTAAATCTAAACTCATTTACCAACCAAACTTTCGACCCTTACCCTTGCCAAATCTAGAAGACAGCTATCTAAATAATGATGAAAAACTTAAGAATAATTTCTACATTTTATTAAGTCGCTATAATGATATTTTTGGTGAAAACAAATATAATATTAGACCATTAAAAGTAGATCCCCCCAGGTTAAGACTCAAAGATAAAACTCCTGTTTGTCTCAGACCTTATCGACATAATCCCAGGGACACCGAAATAATTAAGGAACAAATTAGGCAATTATTAAAATATGGGATTATTAGGCATGCTTCTTCTCCATATAGTTCGCCAGTAACTTTAGCACATAAAAAGGGAGAAAATGATAAATCTATACTATGTATCGACTTTAGGAAATTGAATTCAAAACTGATAGGAGATAGTTTCCCAATTCCTTTAGTTGAAAATATCATCCAAAAGGTGCAAGGCTCAAAAGTATTCTCGTGCCTTGATATTCTAAGCGCATACTGGACTATTGGTTTACATGAAAAAGATCAACCTATTACTTGCTTTACCACCACAGAAGGTTCTTACCAATGGTGCAGATTACCATTTGGATTGCGGACATCTCCTGCTATTTTTAACAGGATCCTCACTTCCATATTGCAGAAATATGAACTTAAAAATATAATATCTTACTTTGACGATATATTGGTTTTCTCAAAAGATACCGAATCCCATTTAGAACACCTTGGGGAAATATTTGCAATCCTTCAAGAGGAAGGTATCCAACTTTGGAAATATAAATGTTTGTTTTTTATGCAAAAGATAAATTATTTACGGGTTACGAAATTTTTGGAGATCAAATCTCTCCTTCAAGTACTAATGTTGGTATAATTAAATCTTTGCCCCCTCCTCGTGATGTTAGATGCTTAAGGTCATTTTTGGGCAGCGTTACGCATTATGCAAAATTTATAAATAATTTTAATAAGTTGAGAGCGCCTTTAAATGATCTATTGAAAAAAGATGTAAAATTCACGTGGAGTGAAGAGTGTCAGAGGAGTTTTGAAGCCCTTAAAGAAGCATTAATTTCGAAACCAACACTCCAAATTTATAATCCATTATTAGCTACACATATATTTTGCGACGCTAGTATTGCAGGTTTAGGAGGCGTACTTAAACAGGAGTGTCCTGATGGCACCTTAAGACCCATAGCGTTTTATAGTAGGGCTTTAAGGGGAGCAGAATCCAAGTATACAATAACAGAACATGAATTATTGGCGATAATAGAAACATGTAAAAGATATCATCCCTATATTTCAGGTCAACATGTGATAGTTCATACCGACCATAAGGCATTAATTTGGTGAAATATTTTCAAACATACTAACGGTAGATTATTCCGATGGGCGTTAAAATTATCAGAATATGATTTGGAATTTAAATATAATAAGGGATGTGAGAATCATGAAGCCGACATGTTGTCTCGACTGCCATATACCTGCTTCTTAACTGTTCAAAATATAGAACAAGAAAAAAAATCATTACTTAAGCCTTCATCTAAACTATATTTCATTAAAAACGGTATTACTTATATTAGGCTAAAAAAATAGAGATAGGATTATCGTACCACCCTCCTTACAACAACAATTGATAAGTAGGGCTCACGAAAATTTAGGACACCCAGGGATAAGTTCAATGGCTAGAGTTATCTCAACACAATATTATTTCAAAGGAATGATAGGACAAATAAAAAAATATATTCTGAAATGTAAAATATGTCAGTCTGTAAAGAAGCCAACTACACCTTCGTATGGACTCATGGGTAATTTACCACTAGCTGAGAAACCATTTGATGTAGTTGCCCTTGACAGTATTTTAGGATTAGGGGATTATAACAGCACAAAGAATTGTCTTCATGTGATAGTTGATCATCACTCAAGATACATCTGGGCTTATCCTTCTAAGAGTACGTCTATAGCAACGTACATCAATATAATAAATCAGTTATTAAATGTAGGTAAACCAAAAATTATCGTTACTGATAGGCACCCCTCATTTGTGTCCAAAAGGTTTAACAAATTTATACAAGAAAAGGGCATAAAACACGTGATGACATCCCCTTCGCACCCACAGTGTAATGGGCTTGTAGAAAGGGCGAATGCGACAATTATCTAAAAACTTAGACTTCACAATCAACAAAATCCCAGAATACCATGGCCTAAATTATTACAAAAGGCCTTAGAAGAATATCGGAGTATTCCTCATTCCATAACTAAAATGCCTCCCGTTTATTTCCTTTTTGGCATAACGCCATCATATATCAATAATTTAACAAGAGCATATCCACCCATAGAAGAGGCTAGGAGAATTGCAAATGAAAATACAGGAAAATTACATCTTAAATTGGTAAAAAGATATAATGAATCCCATAAAACGCCTAATCTAAAAATAGGGGATGAAGTCCTTTATGAGATCCCTTACCAATCAGGTCAAGGTTAGCTCATGCCAGCCTTTTATCCAGAACCATACACCATAATTTCCATACCCTCACCACAAACCATAGAAATAGATAAGCCTTGCCAACCCGAAAATAAGCATGCAACAATATTTCTAAAGTAAAGCTCTGGGATCCGGTAACTGAAGATAATACTGAACCACCATTCCCATTTCAGGAAGAAAAGGATTTGGAAGGATGCTTAGATGTCGAACCTAACAAGCAAGCTTCCACCGATAGTCCTCAGGTTTTATTCTCTTCCATTAAAGAAAAAAAAAATCCAGATCACCCCACAGAGCCCCTGGAGAAACTACTGCCGGTTTCGGGAAAATAACAAAAATGTTGCCCTGGAATGGGATTCTACATGGAGAGTGTCTCCATAGACATGTAATGTCCAAATTTTAAAATATCATTTTTTTCTGCCTATTGTTAGTTAGGTTTTGTATGGCCACCTTTTCCTGTGATTTTCCCCAACTAACAGGCTTTGGTCGCCTTTTGCCTCTAACAATATGGTTACTTGTGTAATATAATTTTTTGCAATGTATCTTATCCTTTACCTTCCATCCCCTCCCAACCTCCGTTGAGAAAAAATTAATACAATTTTTTTTTTGTAGGGGGTAGTGATACATTTTGTATGATAGAATGTATTTTTTTTGTTTTTACTGAAGATTTAACTAAATGGAGTATGTAAATTTTTGTTTTGTTTAAAAAGATTTGAAAAAATAAAGAGATGATAATTGAGGTGGAGACAGCCACAAACGACTGCTAATTCTTTTTCACACATAGAATTACATCATATATATATTCGTGAATGTATGCATTTTTTGTGAGTGTAAATATAAATAAATACGATATTCATCTTCACCTTTTATTTTTCATTAGTTAAACAACTTAATAGAATTAAATTAATAATGAATTTTGAAATGTTGCCGTTCTTTGGTAGGAATCTCTCATTTTATCTTCAGAAATATTCAAAATTTTGTATTCCATATTGGACTGGTTTCATTGAATATATTTATCTTTGAAATTCTTGCTAAATGCTGTGAATATTCGATCCATTGTCTAGAAGCTCTTATTGTGCAAAATTTTTAATTACTGCTGATATTCAAAGGAATTCATACAAAATAATTTGTGATTGAAATAGACTTGGACTAGAACTCACTATAATTTCAGCCAATCATTTAATACAGTTGCTCCTCACTTATTTATTTATATTACAATTTTGTTTTTTCTGATTGCATTCTTATATAGTGGGAAAAATTTAGATATTTCATGGGTTGCTTCAAGTCAACTCTAAAAAATGCTTTCCACATTCTTCAGGGAAGTGAAAATGGGAATTTTCAAATGGATCGCCAAAATATTTTCTTGAATTCAACTTCAAATTTTCAAATATTAGAATGCTAGTTTTCTAACACATTTCTCATTTCATCGCATATTAACTTCAGCTTTGACTGTGATATTCTGTGAACGTGTTGGAACTTCACGTCAATGCAAACATTATTGCATGATCTCCGCAACCTACTCAACCACGTGGACATCACTCTGGCCTGCTGGTATTGCTTGACGAGAGGGGCCTCCCCCCTCCCCTGACCGGCTCCCACCCACGCCGGCCAGAGTAGAACCCTGGGACACCGAAACTGAAGTACTCAGCCTCAGCAAACAAAACCAGGTTTTTCTGGTCACAAATGGCCAAAGAAAACCCGACACGATATTCCTGTCACTGCAGTACCAACAGGCCAGCAACAACGGGATTAAAAATACATTTGGCAAATAATATTTGCATATATTTTAATCAATGCGCATCTAAAAAGCGCCTTTTCGAAGAGGAAACAGCTGTTTTTGAAGGCCTGAAAACAAACAAAAGACAAATGTTAAAATTCAGAAAAAAACTTACATAAAGTGTGAATTGAATATATATTTTTTATTATCCCTATTACACGTGGTACATGCCATGTTAATCATGGTGAGTAATTGATGCCTGCTTTTACTGTAAGTGCACCACATGTTTATACATGTGAAGAGCCATTCGACTTAAAATCAAATGTGCCAGAGCCTATTTTGGTTACGTGCACTTGCTAGCGGGGTTGGACTTTTGCAAAAATCAGGGCCATTGGATATTTTTTCAATGATAATAAAGTGCCCAATGTGGGATTTGATCCCGGGTTGTAGTGGTCGAAAACAAATGAATTAGACCATCCTTCCACCAACCCCCACGTAGATTGACTATAAAATGATACTCTATTATACTGAATATAGAGAAGGTTTATATTATGAATTTATCATTGACATTCTAATTTATTGCATAACTAGCCGAATGACACGGGCAACGCCCGAGTTTTACCCGATTAAAGGATTTTATCAAATACTATTCGTTACAATTATAAATTGGCGCTGTGGATGTCATTCTTGTGAAACGTCCCGCTCCAAACTTTGTGTCTGAGAAGCGATATTTTTATAAAGAGATATTCGTTACAATTATAAATTGCCACCGTGGATGTCATTCTTGTGAAACGTCCCGCTCCAAACTTTGTGTCTGAGAAGCGATATTTTTATTAAGAGATATTCGTTACAATTATAAATTGGCGCCTTGGGTGTCATTCTTGTGAAACGTCCCGCTCCAAACTTTGTGTCTGTGAAGCGATATTTTTATAAAGAGATGATCTGAAGCCCTGGAGGTCGTAGCTCTGTCGCGCAAACTACTCAGCCTGTCCCCCCGCTGCTCTGCAGTCTCGGAAGCCCTGGAGGTTGTAGCTCTCTCTCGCTTAGCCTTTAGCCGGGCCTCACGCTGCTGTTCTGCCTCTGAAGCCCTGGAGGTTGTATCTCTCTCTCGCTTAGCCTTTAGCCGGGCCTCACGCTGCTGTTCTGTCTCTGAAGCATGCGAAACACTGAATCTCTCCCGCAGATTAGTAAGTCTACGCTCTCTTTCTATAGGCGTTTCGTTAGCACGTTGTTGTTTCCTTTTTTTAGCCTCTGCTTGGCAGTGGCCAAAAGCCTTTCAGGAGGCATTCAGCCTTCTAAAAAAAAAAAAACTGTAAAGCAAAATACAACACAATCTGATGTTAAATTCGATTCTGATATTAATGAAATTCTGATTTTAATTCGATATAAAAATAAAAAATTGAATGAATAACTAAATATAATATTTTTAAACAAAATGTAAATTTAAAAAAGAGGATATATGAATATATTGATTGGAAGAATAGTTATATATATATCGTAAATAGATGGCGCCACGACTTAGGTCACCGGACCATTACTTCGCATTTTCCCCGCTAGAGGCACTACTTTCGAGCTAAAGGGCAAATTTCCACGCAAATTTGCAAATACCTCGAAATATATTCTATATAGAGACCTTTAAATATTCACTCTAAGTTTTTCAATAGTTACCTCTATATACTGTTAAAATTTCAGTCAGATTAGTTACGTATTGTGTACGTGTATAGCCGACATACATACATACATACATACATACACTGACTTATATATATATAGGGATTTCAATAATTCACTAAATAAATAATTAACAGAATGAAATATATTTTTTTTTTATATAGCATAATAACATTATTGGAGGCTCACTAAAATGTATCACCCTCTCAGAATTAACTACTAGTGCAGACTGTGCACTTTTGCATGAATTGACCTGCTGTAAATTAGATATTCAAATTATTATTTAGAAGGTTAATTTAAATTGTTTTAAGTCACTTAATAACTATTCAAAATAGAGAATCAATAAGACGATTTCAATATTAAAGTTGAAACTTATTAAAGCCTAAATGTTATTTCAAAAGATTATATTTTATAATAATAAATATATTGTAATGCGTTAGCGCGTCATCTGTTATGAAAGCCAGGCCCTTCCATTATTTTTTCCAATTCAGTAAGGGCAGAAGAATTGTTTATTTTAAAAAATTCATACGCGTCTATAATAGTTTCAAATAAATATTTATGTGAAAAAAAATAATAGAAAAAATAAAAGATTAGTAGGTCAGGTGTTGATATTAAAAATAAATAAACGTTTAGTTTATTCTTGCTTCACTAGATGGCGCTCTGCCATCTAAAAAGCACATGTGCTCGTTGTCAGGATATGCCTTCTTTATTTATAATATATATATGTGTAAAGATATTTTTAAAGGGTGTCTACCTTTGCTGTCCTGCGAAACTGAAGGAGCTGCCAGAGCTGGGGTGTACTTGGCGTTGTACTGCCATCTGCAAAAATGAATAAAAATCACAAATACAATACAAATTATTTAAAATATCTCTCAATATTTTAATCTATATATGTATTGAATAATGTATAAATTTTTTTTCGAAGCCTATTCCTTGATGATGTACCAATGTTCTTGAACGTTTTAGATTTACGAAAAAATTAATATGTTGAAAATACTCTCATTATACGCATTTATATGGCGATCATCCATAGAAAAACTCAAATCAGCATTTAAATATAAAATAAGATTATTCAGATATTATTTCCTTGATTGAAATGTTAAGACCATTCCTACATATATGTAGGAAGTAAATTCAAGTTAAAATCTTGGAGATGAGGTTGTCTGGCCAGCATTCATATTTGGTTAAAAATTAGACAATTCGGCAAGTTGAGGTTTTATTTTCTCAACGTTTAAACAAAAATATTTTGTCTTCCTCAGGAGAAATTAAACCTTGCCAAATGATTTGTTTTTATTTATCCTGAAAAATACAAAATTATTCTGTTCAAACGTTGAAAACTAAGATCTTGACTGGCCGAAATGTCTATTTTCAAATTAATTAATTTGAAATGTTATCAAAAACTATGTTTTATATATAATTATAAATTTCAGAACATATTTATTATATATATAATAATTTGATATATATATATATTTGGTGAATAGATTGGATCTTAATTGCTCATTGGTTATCTATTTATTCATGCATGTTTATATTTATGTCTCAATGTACGCGTCAACAGGCAAAAAAATCATTATAATGAGGAATTGCCTCGTTTTTCCAAAATAATGCAAATATTTTGTTGAATATAGTAAATGGTGTACAATATTTTGTGGATAAATCGCTCTAAAACAACAATTTTCGTTTGAAATTGAAATAGATGGATTTGGAAAATACCTAAGATAAATTCATCTTCAACAATAATTTTATTTTTGTTTATTAGAGAAATGAGAAAATATTTATCATTATAGGATATCACATAAGGCCTGCTATTCTATAAACATTGCATATATTTTGAAGATTTTTACTGATATACAAGGTTGTCCCAAATGTTCGTTAACACTTCAAAGAATTAAAATACCAATAATATTCGCCGTTGTGTGTATAATGTATTTTTATTATTTATAAAGTAATTGTATTATGTATTATTATATATTCCCCGTAATAATATTATTTACAAGTAATAATAAAATAACCTTTGAAAAAACATGCACTTTTTAGACAACCTTATATGATTCAAAATTCGTTCATTTACCGCTTTAATAAAAGAACGCTTAGGATATGTAAATATGACAATCCCTGGCTGAAGATGGGTGATTCACTAGATTTCACTTTGTTTGAACAATGTTTATATAATAATATTCAGGAAAATATTTCTGTAAAATATTAGAATAATCTCCAGGAAAACAAGACAGAATCGAGTTCAGCGAAGATACAAGAAAATTTGAGAGCTTTTTTCAATTAAAGTTCTAAAAAAAAAAACAGTTTTAAAAACATATTTCCAAGCTGTCAGGCTGTAACCTTGGTTTGTAAAGAATATTGATTTGCCTTTGAAATGATAATTAACTGTTTCTGGATTTTATACGAGAAATTTATTATAGGAAAATGGTTAATGTTCTCTCTCTCTCTCTTTGCCCTTGTATATGCATACTTTATCTATTTAAATTAATTATTGAATTACCATTGTTATATTTGCGAATATAACCATTAAGTGCTATTAATTATTTTATTTTTATTTAAAAAAAAAATATTTGTTATATATTTTTCTAAATTTTAACATAAAATCAATCTCTTAATATTATATTCTGTATTATATAAACCCTTTTAGTTTAAAGTGATATATTACCAATTTGATGGTATAATTAATTGGAAATTATATTTAAAAAATATACCTATAAATTGAACAAATTTTATAAAACAATTAATACCTTATGATGCCGCTGCCTCATTTTATTTTAATTCCTCATAGAAGAGGATGTAGGCATTGGCTGTTATGATATCTTTCCAATTAATGTCCTTCAAGGCATTGTCATCGAATTTGAACCACTGGGCGGATGTTGGATGCCTACAGAATGCTGTGTAGTGGCCAGTTTCAAGGTTACCATAGTGGTTGACGACTGCATACAGGCTGTATTCAAGAGTCGCACCAAATATAGAAAGATCCAGAAGGTGTGGGAAATGGATCATTTTATTGATTTTTCTCATATCGAAAGAAGAAAATCTTTTGAATTGGATTATCATTCGTTTTGGCCATTTGGAGATGCCGCTTGTTTTGATTGATCCCCTTTCTTTACAGATGTCGCAGGAATAATCATTCATCACCTCTATTTCAAATAGTTGGCCGATGCATTCTGTCAAGGAAGGGCTAGTCGTTTCTGGGATGGATAGATGGAAGCTCCATGAAACTTCGTATTTCTCCAAGGAATGTGTGCAGGATTGACAGCAGATGGTGGTGATCGTTTGCCAGCCAAAATTATCGACTATGATACTATTGTCATGTTTGAGGTATTCATTCAATGACCTGAGGCCTTCATCAACAATTCCCTCATTTTCTGTCGATTCATGAGCATGCCTAAGGTCATCGTGCAGCTTTTCTAACAGGAATTCTAGATATTCCATACTGTCCTGTTCAGAATAGTCTCCGTATATTTTTTTCATCGCTCCAACTTGCTTATGATAGGCAATTGGACGAATTGGTCTTTCTTCCACCCACAGTGCCTCTAGAAGCTCTCTAAATGTCTTCAGAAATTGACCGCCATATCTGCTATAAGCATTGATCTCTTCAGATTTGATTTTCAGAAGACAGGTTTCCAAAATGGGAGAGGTGTGGGCAAGACATTGGACAGCTGCGTTGTTGTAACATGTGTTGCCCAGATTATAGAGGCCAGTTGCATGATTCCTTCGACCTGGCAACCCTGAAACATTTATTCAATATATAAATATAGAATCATTTGTCATTGATAGTCAGTAATTAATTATTTATTTTGATATTGAATTCTCAACTTCATTACCAAACTTGAACACTAGTTGGGATTTACCATCTTTCAAAAATATCTCACTGTGCTTTTTGCGCGCACAATAAAATCAAATCATTATTATCAACATGCGTTTATAAATGAACTAGAACTAGATTTGAATCGAAATTATGTTGCATTTAAAAAGCCTTTCCAATTATAGTAGGAAGCATAATAAAAGCAGTTAATAATTTTGATGGGAAGAATAAATTTAGGGTTTGAAGTTTGATCTATTAAAACACGCAGTAGCTTTAGCTATTTGTGAGGAGATGAAACACCTGGTATCAAACAGTCAGTTTGAAAAGAAAAAAAAAATAGTGAATTTTATATGCTTTCATAAAGGGATTTAAAAAAGACTTGATACATTTTTATCCGTTGTATTTTCTATTTCGGATAAAGACAGATTTCAACAATCTTCATTCAATTTTGTAGCTTTTGTCTGAACAGAAAAAAAAAATATAAATACATAAAACCTTTCACTTGTTATATATTTTTTAAACTCATAATAAAGAATATAATTGTAAAGTTTTGATGCACATTTTGCTTAGAATCTTCATAACATATTGTGTTTTTTTAATCGATTTGAAAAATATGTTCATGAATTAAGATGATATTTATATTGTGTGTGTACGAAAATATAATCAATATTATATTTTCATAGTGAAGTTTTTTCGAATATATATTTTAATATTCTGATACAACCTAATCTTCTATGAGAGCTCTATCTAAATTACGAGGTGTGTTCAAAAGGTATCGCGTCTTTTGAATTTTCGCGAGTTACGTATATTCGAATTTCGATCTTTTTGTGGCTTTATGTTGGTACTCATGTCTCTCACTTATACCGACAAGCTCGGCCATTTTTAATGTTCACTTAATTGTTGACAGCTGCTTTGCTTGAAGGTGTTTTGGATCTTCTTCGATTTTTATCTATTAAAAAAAATGGATCAAAGAACCTGTATCAAATTTTGTGTGAAAAACGAAAATACGTGCGCGGATGCATTCCGAATGTTGACTGTGGCATACGGAGAAGCTACCTTGGACCGAAGCAACGTTTATCGGTGGTACAAAATGTTCTCAGAAGGCCGAGAAGATGTGAACGACGAAGAGCGTGCCGGACGACCGAGCACTTCAACAACAGACGAAAAAATTAATGAAGTGGAGAAAATGATATTGGCCAATCGTCGAATCACCGTTAGAGAAGTTGCTGAGGACCTAAACATATCGATTGGCTCGTGCCATTCGATTTTTATCAATGATTTGGGCATGAGACGGGTCGCCGCGAAATTCGTACCAAAATTGTTCAATTACGACCAAAAACAGCATCGCATGAACATTGCTAATGAGATGTTGGACTCTGTCCGCGACGACCCAAATTTGCTCCAGAGGATCATAACTGGTGACGAAGCGTGGGTTTATGGTTATGACGTGGAAACCAAAGCTCAATCATCTCAATGGAAGCTGCCGCACGAACCAAGACCGAAAAAAGCGCGCCAAGTTCGGTCGATTGTGAAAGTTTTGCTGACAGTTTTCTTCGATTGCAGGGGCGTGGTGCATCATGAGTTCTTACCACAGGGTAGAACGGTCAATAAGGAATATTACCTGCAAGTTATGCGCAATTTGCGCGAAGCAATCCGCCAGAAACGCCCGGATTTGTGGAAGAACAAAAATTGGCTTTTGCACCACGATAACGCCCCTGCTCACACATCGTTGCTTGTGCGCGACTTTTTGGCCAAAAACAACACACTAATGATGCCGCAGCCACCGTATTCCCCAGATCTGGCCCCCTGTGACTTTTTCTTGTTCTCTAAACTGAAGAGGCCCATGAAAGGACGACGTTACGCTACGCTTGACGAGATAAAGACGGCATCGAAGGAGGAGCTGAAAAATATTTTTTTTTTAATGATTTTTTGAAGTGCTTCGAAGATTGGAAAAACCGTTGGCACAAGTGTATAATATCTCTTGGGGATTACTTTGAAGGGGACAAAATAGGTATTCATGAATAAATAAATAATTTTTGAAAAAACACAAAAGTCGCGATACTTTTTGAACACACCTCGTACTTTCATCTTTTAGAGCGACCAACTATGTAAAGTGTGTAAAATAATCTATATAAACCAGTAAACAAAGAGATGTCCTCTTACCGGAGAGTTGCTAAATAGTAAAAATGATAATTTTACAAATGAAAACTGTCCTTTGTAAAGAGGTGTCTTCTAGCGAGAGTGTCCTCCCATGGAAGTTCTACTGTTTACACAAAGATAGACAACCTCTTATAACCCTGTTTAAATATGAATTGTTATAAATAACTTGAGAGCAATAATAGTCATTCATCTCCAGGGTATAAATATTTCGATCAATTGCAGTTAGTATCTCCTAAAGTACCTCCATCAGGTCTTTGTGTTGCAAGTTTTGGTGGAGATGGGCTTGGTGGAAATTCCTTGCAGCAGCAGGGGCACAAATGACGAAGACCTTTCGTGATGGTCTTCTTTGCCAAACAACTTTCGTCGACCAACAGGAATCTGGAATGAACAGGTTGGTGTTATGTTGATATAAATATTTGGTGAATCTTACTTCTTCTCCTGGTGGGCTTGGCAGTGGCTGTCTGTGCTTGAAGAGGTCAGCACGGTTTCCTCCTTAAATAACAAATGTTCATTAAATTATTTATTTGAAATAGCAATTATGAAATTTCGAAACTATTATAGACGCGTATGATTATTAAAAAAATATATAACAATTTAAAAAATATTCATACTCGTCTTTTATAGTATCGAATTTTCATAACAGATGGCGCTAATGCTAATTCTAATAAATAAACAATGGTTTCAGGATGAATGTCTCGTGTAGAATTTTATTTGAATCTTTCGGACTTATCTACCCTTCAACAGGAATATTATATTAACAATTTAATTCTATTTAAATATAAATTATAATTTACATATTTTAAATACTTATGATATTGAGAGTAATAGTTTGATAATTATTATTGGTTAATAATTTAGAAAAAATATATAATATATAATAATTTATATCGTTTAGGTTTCAATTGATAATATTGTGAACATAGTAGGGCGAAGGGAGGGGATGCTTTAAACACATGTAATATTTAAAATAACATATTTGATGCCTATATAGCGCGGTGATTGTAGTTGGCTAACAGTTGTTGTATAGGTCAGACCGCTGTTAGGCGCGAACTACTGGTGTACATATAATTGTATCAAGTTCAATTTCTTTATTTTCTTGTCATTCCCTATTGTTTATGAAATAGCTTTAAGTAATAAAGGATCTCCTATTATCAGCCTTCTCTCTCTTCTACGAATCTATATTTTTTTCCCAACAGAAATATTATAATGTTTTTAAAATTGACTTGTACCATCTCTCTCTCACCTCGACCTGCCCACTCTGTGGGAAACAACTCTCGCAGACCACCGGTGGCGGAGTCTTTCCCGCGGTGGGCACCACCAATGAAGACCTTGTATATATTTTACATATATGTATATTCATAAATTATTTTTTTATCTATTTATATCTATTTTTCCTATATTTATCATTATGTAATCATTAACACAAAGCAATAACGCGCCATCTATACATATAAAATAAAAGGATTTAAAAGCGCGAATGTTTCTTTTATACATAAAACGAACTTCTACTGTCCTTACTGCGATGAAAAAATATATTGGGAGGGCTTGGCTCATCAGTGGTGAACCCTCCCAGCGGTTTCGCCAATTTAATCCACCAGACCGCTTCTCAGAGCTCTAATACTGTATTGGATCATTCTGCTTTTATATGCTACACTGAAGGATGGAATCTTAGAAATAGTTTTCAAGTAAACTATGGACATAAGCTTATAGGACAGTAGAATTACATTCAAATATTGGCTTCGAGCAATGCTCTTCAGCAAACTATAAAGACAAGGCCATTAGGGATAAATTAACACAAAGCAACAACGCGCCATCTATACATATAAAATAAAAGGATTTAAAAGCGCGAATGTTTCTTTTATACATAAAACGAACTTCTACTGTCCTTACTGCGATGAAAAAAATCCTTCAGTGTAGCATATAAAAGCAAAATGATCCAATACAGTATTAGAGCTCTGAGAAGCGGTCTGGTGGATTAAAATTGGCGAAACCGCTGGGAGGGTTCACCACTGATGAGCCAAGCCCTCCCAATATATTTTTTCATCGCAGTAAGGACAGTAGAAGTTCGTTTTATGTATAAAAGAAACATTCGCGCTTTTAAATCCTTTTATTTTATATGTATAGATGGCGCGTTATTGCTTTGTGTTAATTTATCCCTAATGGCCTTGTCTTTATAGTTTGCTGAAGAGCATTGCTCGAAGCAAATATTTGAATGTAATTCTACTGTCCTATAAGCTTATGTCCATAGTTTACTTGAAAACCATTTCTAAGATTCCATCCTTCAGTGTAGCATATAAAAGCAGAATGATCCAATACAGTATTAGAGCTCTGAGAAGCGGTCTGGTGGATTAAATTGGCGAAACCGCTGGGAGGGTTCACCACTGATGAGCCAAGCCCTCCCAATATATTTTTTCGTCGCAGTAAGGACAGTAGAAGTTCGTTTTATGTATAAAAGAAACATTCGCGCTTTTAAATCATTTTATTTTATATTGTTACATCATGATTAATGGCGTATTTCTTATATCATTTTTAATATATTTGAAATTTAAATTATATATTTATTTATTTTTATATTCTATGATATTTATTTAAAACAGATTATTTTTTAGATTATCATCATTTATATTTAGGTACACGTGTGACTTCACTGCTCTCTTTGATGTGAGGAAATAAATAAAGGATTCTGGAGACTACTTAAAGTAGACTTATCCCATTATTCCCTTATATAAATTTGTAGGATGGTTGAAACACGCTCTGGTAAGATGCAAGACCCAGCACAGGAGAGAATCATGCCTGAAGAGTCTGCCAAGCCGCAACCTGGTGCAACAATTGGTAGAGATGCTAGTTCCGACCCAGTTGTCCTGAATCCCAGCATCGACATCCCCAAGTTTGATGGAACGGAAGACCCTCGCCCATGGATTGAATCTCTTGAAGAAATTG
This sequence comes from Cordylochernes scorpioides, assembly GCA_030710605.1. Classification (NCBI taxonomy): domain Eukaryota; kingdom Metazoa; phylum Arthropoda; class Arachnida; order Pseudoscorpiones; family Chernetidae; genus Cordylochernes; species Cordylochernes scorpioides. Next base: position 34,226,391 of record CP092873.1, on the reverse strand, counting down.
GCTTCCTGTACCATTGGGCAGACTACATTATCTCTCGTTATGCTGCCATGAATATGATTGGTAGCGCCAAAACCTGGCTGAACCTACACAAGATAAGTTTCACCAGCTGGGAAAATTTCAAGAGCCGCCTAATTCAGGATTTTGCCTCAGACGCCAACAAAGAAGAAATGAAGATGAGGCTAAACAGAATGCAGCAGTGGAATGAACCTGCAATCAGGTTCGCAGAGGATATCCTTGTACTGTGCAACAAGGTCGACCCCCAAAAGGAAGAAGAGACTAAAATAAACTGGGTTATTGGAGGGTTAAAGAAAGAATACTCTTTTGCCCTTCACCTAAACCCTCCTAAAAATACCAATGAACTTCTAGAAATTTGTAAAAAGCTGGATTTGTTCGAAAAGAATTACCAAGAACGTGCAGAAAAATCAAAAGCTCTTTATAATGGACCACTCTCTCCTCGTCCCCATCATCAAGAGCAATGGAAGAATGCTACGTCGTTCAGAAGACCATATCAGAACACCTCCAAGCCCCAGGACCCCGCTCCGAGGTACTACCAGAACAAGCCTCTGCCCCAGGTATCTGCCCCTAGACGATCTTACACTCCCAATCCTGAGCCAAAACCGGTCTACCCAAGTAAAACATACAATAAGAATCCAAATTCAAATAGGAATAGGACAGAAGACGGGAGACCAATATGTTTCAAGTGTAACAAGCCAGGACACGTAGCGCGGTATTGCAGAGTCAGGTTTGTAAGAATTGTGGAAGAGGACCCCATAGTTACACAAGACAAGGTCGAAGAAGAAATCCGAATGGATAATGGAACTCAGAAGTCGAGACCTCTGCTCTACGCGGACGTAAGTAATAGCCCGTACTCAAGTATCCCTACAAGGAATAGATATGCCGCATTAGAAGATTTAAACTAAACATCGCGCCTGAGTCCGTCAATCAAAGCAAGTCGACCATAAATGGAATTAAAAAGTTAGATATAAAATGAACATTAACGTGGATAGAATCGGTATCTGCGAAGCTTTGATTGATACAGGCGCCGATCTTTCAGTGGTCGACCTTAGTACAGCTCTTAACACAGGTCTTGAAATAATAAATCCTGATAAAATGTGCTCCGGACCCGATGGCAAAGAATTAGATATCGTAGAAAATATTATTTTAAATATAAAATTTGATGACAAAACAATCACACATCAATTTGTGATAATGAGAACACATTTGCGAATATTTATACTTGGACGTGATTTTCCTTAAGAAAATGAACGCAAAAATTGATTGTCAGCGTGAAATAATCAAATATGACTTGACAGAAAATCGTGACGTAATCAAATATCAACAGAAGAAAATAAAAAGTGCAAAGGATGCCATTATACCAGAACTTTCTATTAAATTGATTAATGCATTTGTAGAAGCAGAGGATGGCGAATACATCATCGAGGAGAACCATAAAATGTTTCAAACAAATGGACTTCGACTAGCGAGAAGCTTAATAAATGTTGTGAATAAGGAAACATATATCTGGATAACAAACCCTTACCCTCGACCATTAAAAATATTAAAAAACCAAACATTGTGCTTTGGAAGCCAGCCAGCCGAAGTGAATCTTGTGGAAGAAAGTGAACAAAAAGAGCATGAAGAACCCCAATTTCAGATAAACGAAAATTTAGCATATAAGGAAAAGGAGCAATTGAAACAAGTTTTGGAAAGGTACGAGGATTTGTTTTCGTCGGGATTAGGAAGATCCAACTTAGCGCAACATCGGATCGATACAGAAGGCGCGAAACCGATCAAACACAAGCCGTATAGGGTGAGCGCGAAAGAGCGAGAAATCATAAAAGAACAAATTGATGAAATGCTCAGAGACGGCATAATTAGACCATCCTCGAGTCCATGGTCCTTCCCTGTAATCTTGGTCAAGAAGCGAGATGGTAAGTACAGATTTTGCGTTGACTACAGAAAATTGAATGATGTAACAGTGAAGGATGTTTACCCAATTCCCAGAATTGATGAAGTATTGGATACACTTCAAGGATCCAAATACTTTTCAGCAATTGACCTTAAATCAGGATATTGGCAAGTAGAGGTTGAGGAGAAAGATAAAGAAAAGACAGCCTTCACTACAGCACATGGCCTATATGAGTTCAACGTAATGCCCTTTGGTCTATGCAATGCCCCTGCTACATTTGAGAGGAACATGGAAAATATGCTTGGTAATCTTAGATGGCAAATTTGCTTATGTTATCTAGATGACGTAATCATTTATAGCTCGGATTTTTCAACACATCTCAAAAGAATAGAAGCTGTTTTAAAATGTTTTCGCGAGGCTAATTTAAAATTGAACAACAAAAAATGCCAATTTGCTTTCGAAGAACTGGAGATTCTTGGCCATATAACTAATCAACATGGTATAAAACCAGCGGAGCATAATATCAAGGCTATTAGAGATTTTCCTCGGCCCAAAAAGATAAAAGAAGTTCAATCATTTTTAGGAATGTGCTCATATTATAGAAAATTTATCAAAGGTTTTTCAAAAATTGCCGATCCATTAACCAGTCTTATAAAAAAGAATGTACCTTTTACCTGGACAGAAAATCAAGAAAAAGCATTTCAAACCCTTAAAGTAGCATTGATAAATCCTCCAATCTTAGGGCACTTTGACCCGAATGCAATTACTTACATTCATACTGACGCATCTAACATCGGCCTGGGTGCAACATTAGTCCAAAAGTTCGGCGATAAAGAAAAAGTTATCTCATATTTAAGTCGAACACTGAGCAAAATTATTCGACTACCGAAAAAGAATGTCTAGCTGTTGTGTGGTCAATGTCCAAGTTACGACCCTACCTATATGGAAGGCACTTCAAAATCGTAACTGATCATCACGCACTATGCTGGCTTAAGAATCTGAAAGATCCGACCGGCCGATTAGCACGATGGGCACTGAAGATTCAGGAATATAATTTCGAAATTATACACAAATCGGGTAAAAAACATCTGGACGCTGATGGTCTATCTAGAGGACCCTTACCTGAAAACGAATGGGACGAAGATTATGAAAGACTATTTCTGAATCAAATAATAGACGAAAAGGATGATTTTATTGAGAATATTAAGGAGAACCTTAGTGGAAACAAGCGTTCAATTACACAGAACTTCAAAGAAGAAAATGGGTGTCTCTACAAGAAAAATCCAAATCCTGAAGGTAGGGCATGGTTGCTGGTAGTGCCAAAGAAGAGAAGGAAGGAAGTCATGAGTGAATACCACAACCGTGGTGAATGGCCATCTGGGCGTCGCCAGAACCACTTACCGATTGAAGAATAAATACTATTGGCCTTCCATGTTGAAAGATGTTTCAGAATTTGTAAAGACGTGCCATCTTTGCCAAAGTCGGAAAGGTTCAAATCACTTGCCTTCTGGACTTCTACAACCTATTCCCCCAGCTAACTACCCTTTTGAAAGAATCGGAATTGACTTTGTTGGCCCCTTGCCATCAACGAAAAGAAGAAGGAAGTGGATAATTGTGTTGACTGATTATTATACCAAGTATGCTGAAACAAAGGCAGTATCAGAAGCAACCGTGAAAGAAGTCTCTACATTTTTAATCGAACATATTATTTTACGTCACGGGGCCCCAAAATTTCTTATTAGCGATAGAGGTTCACAATTCACTAGCAATTTGATGAAGGAGGTAATGAAAATGTGCAAAGTGAAACACTGCTTCACAACGAGCTACCACCCCCAGACTAACGGACTAACGGAACGGCTAAATAGAACTTTAATCAATATGATCAGCATGTATGTGAACACAGACCAAAAGAACTGGGATGAAATCCTCCCTTTTATCACCCACGCGTATAATACCACGATTCAAGAAACCACAGGCTACTCTCATTTTTCCTGTTGTTTGGAAGGGAACCCATGTCCCTCTTAGACGACGAGAATATCCCAACGGACAGTAACATGGACGATTACGACGAATATATAGAAAACTACTTAGATAAAATAGCAAGGACGAGACAGGTAGTCATTAATAACACAGAGAAGACTCAGGAAAGAATGAAAAGAAACTATGACAAAAAACACAATGAGAAAATCTATGAACCAGGACATTTAGTGGCAGTTTGGACACCAGTCAGGAAAATCGGAAAATGTGAAAAACTATTGAGAAAATATTTTGGCCCATATCGAATATTAAAGAAGCTGTCTAACGTAAATTACTTAATTGAGCCAAAAGATAATCCTGGCCAAGACCCATTGATTGTCCATGTCTCAAGACTCAAACCCTATTTTGAGAGAATTGATGAGGTAACTCACGAGGACGTGACGACCTCTGGAGAGGGGGAAGTGTTACATCATGATTAATGGCGTATTTCTTATATCATTTTTAATATATTTGAAATTTAAATTATATATTTATTTATTTTTATATTCTATGATATTTATTTAAAACAGATTATTTTTTAGATTATCATCATTTGTATTTAGGTACACGTGTGACTTCACTGCTCTCTTTGATGTGAGGAAATAAATAAAGGATTCTGGAGGCTACTTAAAGTAGACTTATCTCATTATTCCCTTATATAAATTTGTAGGATGGTTGAAACACGCTCTGGTAAGATGCAAGACCCAGCACAGGAGAGAATCATGCCTGAAGAGTCTGCCAAGCCGCAACCTGGTGCAACAATATGTATAGATGGCGCGTTATTGCTTTGTGTTAATTTATCCCTAATGGCCTTGTCTTTATAGTTTGCTGAAGAGCATTGCTCGAAGCAAATATTTGAATGTAATTCTACTGTCCTATAAGCTTATGTCCATAGTTTACTTGAAAACCATTTCTAAGATTCCATCCTTCAGTGTAGCATATAAAAGCAGAATGATCCAATACAGTATTAGAGCTCTGAGAAGCGGTCTGGTGGATTAAATTGGCGAAACCGCTGGGAGGGTTCACCACTGATGAGCCAAGCCCTCCCAATATATTTTTTCATCGCAGTAAGGACATTAGAAGTTCGTTTTATGTATAAAAGAAACATTCGCGCTTTTAAATCCTTTTATTTTATATGTATAGATGGCGCGTTATTTCTTTGTGTTAATTTATCCCTAATGGCCTTGTCTTTATAGTTTGCTGAAGAGCATTGCTCGAAGCAAATATTTGAATGTAATTCTACTGTCCTATAAGCTTATGTCCATAGTTTACTTGAAAACCATTTCTAAGATTCCATCCTTCAGTGTAGTATATAAAAGCAGAATGATCCAATACAGTATTAGAGCTCTAAGAAGCGGTCTGGTGGATTAAATTGGCGAAACTGGGAGGGTTCACCACTGATGAGCCAAGCCCTCCCAATATATTTTTTCATCGCAGTAAGGACAGTAGAAGTTCGTTTTATGTATAAAAGAAACATTCGCGCTTTTAAATCCTTTTATTTTATTTTGTAATCATATATATTCATATTTATGTATTTAACCTTATATAATCTTATATGGACGTTATAATAAATCAGTTTCAATCTCAATCTCTCTCTCCCTTTTAAAAAATATTTTTAAATCTAATTTGACGAGTACACCTACAAGCGAAATTTGAGAACGGAAGAAGCAATTCTCAAACATTCGAAATTTCAAAGATTTGGACTCAAAGCTTTGTAAGAGGCTTATAAAATAAATCCTCGATATAGACCGTCTGAATAATAGTAAAGTAAGTTCATTTAGGATAAATGAGAATATTTTTTTTTCCTCAATAGTTTATACTAAGCATTTTGTACTTAATAATTTAATATGCGCTGTCTGAATAGAGAACACTAATTATGTATATTTTAATAGACTATGTACCGCCCAGAAGTTAAACACCTCCTCTACGTGGCGGATGGAAGAAACAGCACAAGTAAGTGAGTCGTGAGCCAAAGCAGCTACGGCAACCGTACAGGCCTAGAGGAAACTCTGAATTGTGGCTGAATAACGGAGCAATGGCACCCTCCATGAATGTTTATCTAGTAATTTGTCATTGCAAGGTATATTTATTCGAAAAAACTTCAACTAGTCTAATTGGCTCAGCCCTACAGATCATACAATCATGCATCTTCAATATATGTATAGGGTGAATTCAAGACAATTTAGACTACTCAGATTGATATTTTGTCGGGAGTTTATTGATCTGAAAGACAAAAGCCCCCTTCCCATCAAAATAGAAGCCAAATGAAGAGGCCATCTATTTTGATGGGAAAGCGGCCATTGTCTTTTTAGATCAATATCCTCCAGGAAAAAATTCCATCTATATTTTAGTCTTATATTTGGCCTGGCCACTTAACCAGCTGAACACCTCTTTGGCAGATTATCAAGATTCCATTAGATCCCTTCTATGTCAGATAGAATAAAGTCCGCCCTAGGCTGACGTGAGCCATTAGCCCGAACCAATGTCTCTAGGTGGACGCCTTTTTAGTATACCACAGCTGGTGTTGTGGCTGTGTCACCGACCCTAGGCCGCTAGTTTGCGGCGATTGTCAATAGATGGCATCTCGCTTTGATAACAGATGAGGCGACCTTGTCTTTTTAGACTACTCAGTTATATGATTATTTTTCAAATTTCAAAAGGAATGTATTTTGTATTTATATGTGATTTAGCTAGTTACCTCTTTTTTTGAATCTGCTGCCTGTGGTGCCACTTATTCATCTACAACAAAAAATATAACAACGCTGTTTTATATAAATATGTTTTTTTTACCATATATATCAATAAATTACTCTATGTATTAATATATCATTGAATAAAAATGTATATATGCACCAGATATTGTATAAATGTTTTATTAAAATTTTGAACAACGTGGTTCAACATAATAATTTTGGAAATGGTTAGGATGAGTTTATAGTGAAATAGATTATATTGAAAATAGAAATGGCCTAGCTAGCTTTCATAGTTATTTGAGAAATAGGAAACTTGGGCTGGATATTGTTTATTTTCTTACATTCCGACAAAAATCCTTTTTCTTCGTCAGGAAAAAAAAGCTTCAGTAAGAGGTTAAAAATGTATTAATTATCATATTTATCACTTTATGATACATTTGTAACGCATTTACAAATTCTTTAATACGATGAAAAAGATATTTGTCGAAACATTGAGAAATTATAAATTTAAAAATAATATCTAGCCAAAGTGTTTTTTTATTTTATTTTTTTTTTATTTTGAAGAACTAAAAGTAAAATAGATGTATATTATATAATTATTAAAATATATGTTTTTGTAGTTTGATTCATAATAATATAAATTTATTTGCCATCATTTGCTGAAGATTTTATTTTTGGAGATGTTTATCTTATAATAAATATTATCGAAAAATATATGAATTTCAAAAGATTTTCTGGTGTAACAGAAAAGTATTATGGAGATTAATTTGGCGAAACAGCTTAGAGGGTTCACCACTGTGATGAACCAAGCCTTCTCAGTATTGCAGCAAGGTCTGAAAAGATAATATTTGATCATATTTATTATAAGAACATTGTCAAAAAATCAGTATTAAAATTATAGTGTGTATTTGATTCTCAAAGATGTTATTTTATTTAGAAAACAAAATAATTAAATAATTTTAACAAAAATATAATAAAACCTTTATATATAATCTTTACAAGTGAAATGTACCCTAGAAAGCACTGCTAGAAAATATAGCAGTCAATATTTGTTGATGTTTTTTTATTTTTGAACATAAAAATAATTTTACATTTTTGCGTGATATTCGTCTAATTACATTTTTCAATTGAATAATTAGCCATTTGAAATTTTATTTATTAAATTAGATGAGATTTCATAGCTAGGCGCATCTTTTTCACACACATACAGCTTTTTTTTTATACGAACGGTCTTATATAGATTCATCACAGGAAGAAGGCATAGATGGAGCTCTTATACTCCAGGCAGCACAGAACCCAACAGCCTCCAGGGCCGACTCAATGCCAGTGGTCACAGAATTCACCGTGCATAGGCTAAATGGTTAAATAGGTTAAATTAGATGAGTTTTATAGTTTAGCCTGTGTTGAATGAAATAATTACCTTCAAAAACTACATATTGTAGTTTCTCCTTTAGAAGTTTAATGCGCCTTTTCACCTTTAGCAGCCGAAGAGTGACAGGATTATTTTTTTCAAACGGGCCGATGGTTCTGAAAATCATAATTCAAATTTTTACATACCCGTGACTAGAAGAGGACACTTACTTTTTGTTCCCTGGCCGATGCCTTAAAAACGGCGTGTTGGGAGGAGGCACCAGTTGTTGTTTGCCCTGCTGAAAAAAAAAATTGAAATAAAATATATATATATAGGATAATGCAATATATATATATATATATTATAGTTTGTTGTTCAGCATATATAGACTTTCTTTTATATATATGATAATCCAATAAATTTATGTTATAATGATAGGTTTTATACCTGCTTTATATATATATATGATATTATTGCAATTGTGTTTTATTCTTCGAGAATTAAATTTGGTCTTATTTTGTATAGTTTCTTATTGGTGGTAAAAAGAAAGGTTTAAGGTTTTGGGAGTTAAATTCTAATGTATGTATTTTCATAATTTTTTCTACAAATATTCTAGATGTAGAGAGTTTTGTTCAAATCCCTTTCAGATTTTTTTTTCCAATTAGGGTTGCTGCTAAAGAGAATAATGTTTTCAGCGAAGAGTCTAATATTAGTGTTAGGTGAAATATTTTCTTCTTTGCCTATAATAAATAGAGTCAAGAGAGTTAGGCTAAGAACTGATCCTTGTGGTAATCCTTGGTACAATTTGAATGTTTTTGGATAGAGTGGCATTATATATGACCCTTATGTTATCTATTTTTACGGAAATCATTCATCCAAGTGATGGCAATTTTTCATCCATCTGATCTTCTATTTTGTGGCTGGTCTCTGTCAATTTGTTTTGCCGAATGCGAAGTTTTAAATTTGGGCTTCTTGGGATCAGATTTTCATAAGTTTGTTACCACCTTTCCCTAATTCACTATTCACCAATAAAGTTTTTATTTTAGCATGCATAGTGTTCAGTTAAGTTCTATAAAGTTTTATTGATTGTAGGTGTACATTTTTCGTAATTCATTTATTTTATTTATGAGTGCTTGAATCTCTTTTGCCTGGTGTGTATAATTAGAAATAGATTTTTTAATATCATCTCTCAGTATTGAAACTTTGGTTGCGTTGATTTTCCAGAATATTTATTTTATTCAGCCGGTTTCGGTCTTTGTGCTAATTTATATCAAAATAAACGAAAATTCACTATCAATACTTTGTAATATTTTATAATGTAAAAAAAAGGGTAGAACTTTAGAAGCTTATATTCAGGGCTTGTGCAGTATTATAGCTGTTGGAATGGTGGAGAAGATTCCCATAATTTAAGCGCATGAAGGCGGTGTCGTCAAATATATAGGATAGTATTTTGCCTCTTGGGTTTGGTGCGGTGTATCCCCGTAGTTGATGTTCTGCATTAAGGTCACCTAAAATTAGAGTGTTGCCATTGAGATATTGAGAAAGTGTTCCATCGTCAAGAATTTATTGTTTGGAGGTTGATACAAATTATATTTGTTAATTGTTTTGCTTTGGTTGAGGTAAACTTTAAAACCTTGGGCTTCGAGGTCTGATGTGGTCTGATGTATTTGGAATATTTATGGTAATATCCTTATAATACAAATTTTTGATTATAAATGCAAGGCCACTCTTTTCTTAATTTCTCTCTTTTCTGAATATTATGTAATTTTTGTAATATTAGTTAATATTTTCAATTTAAATAAGTATTCTGTAGGTCTATAATTTGTACCTTACGTTTGTCAGCTATTTCTATCATTACTTCTTATTTTGTTTTTTATTGCTGTTGAGCACATTCCATTTATGTCGCACTGCAAAATGTTTAATTGTTTGAAAGATGCCAAGAATTAGAGTTTTTGGAAACTGTTTTATATTTATCGGACAGAACCCACTACCAGAGTCTTGAACGACCCCTTTTAATATCCTCTAAAGGCAAAGCAGCATGCAAATCAACATCTGATCTTATTATATTGGGTATAGGGGTGCAACCTTCGTTGATCTTGGAACCATGATCCAGGAACACTTTGGAGAAGTCTGGCTTTGTCTGTAATGAGGCCGTTCCTAACATGGAAGCAGATACCATTACTGCCGACTCTAACGTTAGTCCAAACACAGGTCCTCCGTATCACTGAAGGGGGACCCTTGCCGTGCAACCGAATCAGTTGAACACACGATTTTAAAGGAAAGTTTCTCCTCTTCTAGAAATGCTGCTGTTGGTTTGTGACTGCTTATTTGTCAGAGGTATTCTGCATCTTTCGCAGCAGGCCTTCATATCTAAAGGCCGTTTCTCTCTCCGCCACTAAAGAATACACCCTGTAGCAGTTATCTCTGCCAAGGGATCTTTATAAATACGAAATATGAACTGACTCGAATAAATTATTGAATTTTTAGATATTCTACTTACATTGTTTATGGCCTTTCCGTCGTCAATAGGGAGGAGGTCTAACAACACAAATATACATCCTTGTTAATTTCATTGTATAGACAGAACCTCACGATATAGGAGTTGGACGCTCTATTCTCATATGTTTATACATTCAATGCAGTTGCAAGGTGTGTCCAATAAATAATAAGACTGGTCAAAAATAAATTTAAAATAGAATGATTAAAAATATTTGTATTAGTATTATTCAAAATAGTCCCCTCCCGCATCTCTACATAATTTCCATCTCTTCTCCTATGATTTAAAACATTTAGAAAAGGCATCTTTCGGAATATTCTTCAAGACCTTTTTCGAATCAGCTATGATGGACTCTCTAGTTTCCAATCTCCTTCCTTTTAGACCCATTCTGAGTTTTGGAAAGAGAAAAAAATCATTTGCAGCTAGGTCTGGGGAATAGGGTGGTTGTTGAAGTATTTGGATGCCGTGTTTAGCCAAATAAGTCAGTAAAGATTAACGATGTGTGGTGGTGCATTATCATGATGGATAATCCAAATTTTGTAACTCCACATTACACTTCTTTTCAGACGAATTGATTCAGGTACACGTCTCATAATGTTAAAATAAGACTCCTTATTGATTGTTTGACCTTCCTCTAGATATTCATATTGCACAATTATCTTTATGTCAAAGAACGTGACCAATTAGACTTTGTTTTTTAACTTGCAAAGTCGGGAATTCTTCGTTATTGGTTCATATTTTCCTTTCCACTCCATGGATTGGCGTTTTGTTTCCGGGTCATACCCGTAACTCAATGTCTCGTCTCCAGTTATTACCTTTTCCTTCCAATTAGGGTTTTCATCCACCATTTCAAGCATTTTTTGGCAACTTCAACGCGATTCTCCTTTTGTTGGATTTTGAGCATTTTAGGGACATATTTTGATGGTGTCTTCTTTAATTATCGATCCAACTAATGATTTTGATATCCCTGTTTTCTTACTCAATGTCCCGTAACCCTATTCGTGGATTTTCTTTAACAAATTTGAAATTTGGCTCACCATTTCAGGGTTCCTTTGCAGAATTGGACGTCCAACACGCTTCTCATCTTTCACCGATACAGTTCCATTTTTAAATCGTGAAAAGCATCATAATGTGGTGGGCCTATTTACATTTTCATTTATAAATGCCAATTTCAACAAATCTAAAGTTTCTGAAGCCGATTTCCCAATTTTGTAGCAAAATTTAATACAAATTCGTTGTTTGAATTTTCTATCCTTAACAAATTAGAAGTTGTTTGCAAGGCGTTCTTTTTACAAGCCTACAATTTATCGACTGCGCGCGCAATCACGTGATGTGATATACCGCAGTGTATCTGAAGCTTTCTATATTTTTATTAGACTTTCAGAAAATATTATCATTTCATTTTTTCTTTGTTTTTGACCGGTCTCATTATTTATTAGACACACCTTGTATAATAAGAAGCATTTCACATTTTTATATTTGAATTGAAGAATTATATATTGGCTAGAACTTCATCTCTAACAAATATTCAATTAAATATTTGAATTTTTTTTTCACTAATAGCAAACATAAATAATGCTTAGATATTTTTGTATTGGCGTATTTAAACCAATTTCAACAACAAATGAATCAGAGTTATAAATTAAACAACAGAGATAAAATTAATTCAGTACGCGTAAATAAAATAAGGTAAAATAAAATGCAAATACATACTTTATAATTCGATTATTATTATTTTAACATCAAATTTCTCTGGTTCATATTCAGAAGATAGGCACACACAGCCTTATTAAGACCGCCGGACTTATAAAGATTCACCACAGGAAGAAAGGAAGCATAGATGGAGCTCCTATACTCCAGGCAGCACAGCACTCAACAACAGCCTATAGGTCCGACACATGCCCAGTGGCCACACATTCCTTCGTGCATAGGTCAAGGTTAGCGTATCACTGAAAGGCTAGTTTTAAATTAGCCGCGTTTTAGTCTTCGCTTTTCTCATCCAAATAGACAACAACATTCGGCGATTCTATTAATCTCCTCCGAATGGTGACTGTGGCCTTGTAGAATTTACGCCATAAAGAATGCCAGAAGACATAAATGGCTCTTTCCTCAAAGGGTTTCTTGACAGAGTCCAGTGGTTATATCTATTTCAAAGGCTGTGCCTCTTCTTTCTATCCTTATAGAGTATTTTTATGTTCAAGCCCCCATATACATCATTGATTTATATCGCCAGATATATATTGCAAATGTATCGGTTGATTAATGAAAATATTATGGAATATCTTATAAAAGAAAATTCGAGCATTTAGACTTGATGAGGTCAAAATAAGGTATAAAATAGTTTTTGATACGTTAGATGATGTACAAGCATTTCGAATATTTACAATTTCAATTATAAGAGCACACATTCAAACACTCCATTGATGTGGGTCCACAAAAATAGTCCATTTAGGGTGAAATTTGGTTTATTTAATGATGCATTCTCAGAAGAATTTCATCTGCAAACATCAAAATTTAGTTTTTCAATAAGAGATTTTATATATTACCCCATTGCACACACAATTTCACTCATGTTTCATCTGTTTTTAAAAATATGAGTGTGAATATTATTTATATAATATAAAATGTTTATAAAATATATCTATAAATTGTATATAACTGTGGATTCATTTTTATTTATTTTGAGGGATTATAGACCTCATATTTACCTTAAATACTCTATATTATTGCAAGATTGTATATCTGATTTAAAAATTCAAAATGATCAAAGTGTAAGAATTGTTTTCAAATTATTGAGTAAGTTTGAAGAGACTTGAACATTTTCTCAAAAATCAAGTCAAGGCATAAAAGGGATGACAACTGCCAAAAATTTCGATATTTAAAATGCAGAAAGAGTTCTATAAGGGTATGAAAATTTAAGAAATATACAAAGAAGAAAGTTCACTTTAGATAACCCAAAATGCTGAGTCGAAATGATAAAGAAACAGCGTTTCCATGAGAAGGCATACTTGAACCAAGCGTTCTTTCTCACTGATGAGTATAGTTTCAATTTTGACCCTGTTTCTTGATATACAGTTCGAACAATACTAGCTTAGGTAGCCATTCCATCCTATAATTATGTTCCTTGATATGTTCCGATATGGAAATAACATGTGACTTTTCAGAAGTGAGACATCGTTTGTTCCTTGATTTAGATGATCGAAAATTTTCACCTCTCAGCCTACTTTGCCTATTTTATTTTAATGAGGTCTGTAGAATAATTCATGCAAACATTTAATTCCAAGTTCTAATTTGTTTGCTGTTTTGTTTCCTCTTTATTAGGCGCAAATATTGCGCTTGGTTGAATAATAAATTTTAAAGAACGACAATATTAGTGAATTATAAATATTTTTTCTATAAATTTTCGGTTTGAAAATCGAATATTGTGATAAGAGTTTATTAACATAGGAATAAATACATTGTAGTATTATATACAATGTCGTACCCTTCTGACCACAAAGACAAAGCCTTCATGTGAATTGATATGTAGAAATCCTCGAACCTTATGTGTCTCTTTTAACCTAATTTTTTCTAATAAACGCAATAAACTTCATTTGTTTCTATTTTTTATTTCCTTGAATTTTGTTTTAAAAATATATTATATAACATACTGCGTTACTATTTTACAAAAGCCTTAAATTTTCATATAATATTTTTTTTTTATTTCAATTTTAAATTCTAATTTATAAGCACTAATTATTTTTGACAATTGACAAAGATGTTTCCATGTAATCTACAAGAATTTGTAGATTAAGTTTATTGTTGAATAAATTGATAAAAGGGAGCAATCTCTCGAAATATTTTTAGAAAAAAAGGTTTTCTTTTCTTCACAGATCCGGGCACGATTTTTTTATATATACTTTATTAAGATGTTAGTCTTATGCAGATTCTCTGTTTATAAACCAAAATCAGGAAAAAAATTGTTGTTGAAATTGTGGAAAAAGAGAGGGGGGGGATAGTTAACATTAACATTAATTTTAGTGATTTTTATTTTACTTGAATCTTCCGGAAGGCTGAATCGATATTTAATACCGTATAGTAATTTACGTTGGGTAATTTCGCCCTAAAGATATACTAATGTTGGGATCCGAAACAGTTTCTATATTATGTACTTATTTAATCCCTATGGATCTCGGTATAGCGCTATTTTCCTATTCAATTTTCTCACATAACCAATGATTGTATCTATTGTGTCATTGTATCCATTTTTATATTATTCCTTGAGATTCTTGAATTCGTTTTACCCTTTGATAAAGTTTATTGTAATAGGAATTATTTTTAGGTCTGGATTCTACTCGAATCTTAGAATACCCACATTCCATTGTATTCTTTAGGATAACCTTTAATACTGCGTGAGGAAACTAAGCTGAACGAATTCCAGCGCTCCGCTGAATTCACCACTCAGAATAGAAAATTCTTCCATGTCTTGAAATAAAAATGTTGCTAATTCTTATTTTTGATAACCCTATATACATTTTAATTTCTCTCACTATGGGTTGCTGTTCATTCACATTGGTATAAGTTCAGGAATTACTTGGTGTTAGTTCGAAATGTTTAGATTTTTCTTTGTAAAGAAAACCTTTTGGTAACACATTCGCATCTGCCCCTGTGTAAATCTTGAAGTTGATCAGAATATTTTCCAAGAAAATTGTCTCTAAATTTATTGACTGCAATAATATTACCTATATGTAGGCTATTATCATAAGAAAATTACAGTCTATCTCCATATTTCACATTGCACTATTTTTTTTATGCATGCTCTTTCAAAAATGATTGAATATTCTGTATGAAGGCATTTTTTCCATGAGCTGGACATTTCGCAAAAAAAACCTATACCTTTTCAAAATTTTCGACATATAATCTATTGTCGTGTGGAACATTAGGAAAGACAAACTTCAGGATGTCACAGCAATTTATTTAAGGCAAGAACAAATTATCATTGATAAAAAAGATAAGCAACGAGGGAAGTGTACAGAGTAGCAAAATATAAACATGAAATTGATACACTGTTAATAAAATAACGATTACTTTCCTTATGAGGGCTGTGCCCGACAGCTGGGAATTAATGTAATTACTGACATGCATCTGACATGCTTCTGCTAATAATTCCTTCGAAGTCTTAGAACTTTGTCCCTAGTACCTTGGCGTGCTTTTTCTTGCGGCGTGAAAAAAAGGCTTTGTCGTCGTATCGTCTATCAGGACATCATCTTCTAGGAGGGAAGTCTTGGCTTTGACACGGCAGTGGAATCCTCGAGCCAATATCTGGAAATGTAGATCACAGCACAAATGGCCTCTAGGTCTTCTCGGCGATCTTCAGTTTTGTCTTCCCTAATTTACCCAGCATCTCCATCAAAATGCCACTTGGAAAATAAGGAAAGACAAAAAACTTCAGGATGACACGACAATTTATTTGATGCAAGATCTAACTATGAATGATAAAAAAAGCAATGAGAGAAGTATACAGAAGCACAAAAAATAGACATAAAAATGATACTATGATAATAATGATGATTATGTATAAATTTCTCTTTTATATGCTTGATATCCCATTGCAGCCATGTGTTATGCCTCACTGATATTTCTTACCTACAGCTAATGTTCTAGCATCCCTTCTATTACCCTATAGGATTTCTATTTCATTTTTTCCATTTTTATTTTTACCTCTCATTTTTACAAATAGTTAAATTGCCCATTTGCATGCTTTTTTTTTCTATATTTATGTAAATTAATAAGTGTATATATTCTCTACAGCCATCTATGTCGTTCATAGCGTCGTTATATCTTGCCAGTCGAAGGGCTTTTGCCCGAAAGCTCGCTCTTATGCACCAATAAAGATACTCGTCTTCCTTCGCCTTGTTATTATCGTATAAGTTTTATATTTCTGTTCTTGAAATGTCCCTAATATTAAAATTGTCCATTTGATACAATTTTATTCCTCAGACATTTCTACTGTTCTAATCATAGATAAAGCTTTTGCCAAACTTGAATTTGGACCTTGTAAAATTTTATTTTCAAATTTTTGTCACACCTATTCTCACGACACTTCGATCACGGACCATTGAATCAAATGGAAAACCAAAATCATATTCTCATGTCTTTGTTTTTAGAAATACTAAAATACCATCAAAGAGGTTTGGCCAAAGATTTCTGATTATTTGCAATAAAAATGACAATATTTAAAATTTATTTCTCAAAACCTTTTAAGTGGGTACAAGCTCGCTCCTATTCACCCTTTAATAATATATGCCTTGCATGTTGAAATAAAAATTATATTATCTTTTCAAAACAAAATATTTCATCATCACAAAAGATATAGTAGAAAATTTAAACATTAATTGGCCTGAAATTGGACCTTTCAAGAAACTTTCAAATTTGTTCGGCAAAATTTCTCACATCATTCTTGAAAGGAATATAATGATAAACCCAATTTATTTAATAAAAATGAAAAATACGTATATTATATAACATAGTTTTATTTTGTTTTGGGATGCCTTGTGTTTTCAAAAACAAATAAAAAAACGCTACTACTCTGAAAAACCTTAAGATTTATTTTTTCTCTAACCCTGTATAAATAAAGAGGAAATTTATTTGCCAATTCAAAAAGTGTAAAACAAATTTTATCTCTCTCAACTAAACTAAGTATTTTGAAAATATAAAAATGTAAATCGACGCAATTATCCCTAGCCGGGATATCGCGTTTTGTTTGTTGAAATAAAATAAAAACATATATAAAAAATAGAAAATCTATTAAAATAAAATGAAAATATTTTCAGGAGAACAGGGTTTCCTGGTATTCCTTTTTAACTTATCTGGTAGGACTGGTCGGGTAAAACAGAGGATTCACTTGGAATAAGGAAGAACTCAGTTTGACATAGTATAGCCACGCTTGATAGATTAACACAAGAAGTAGGTGAATAGCGTCCTTTATTTAGTATCACTTTACCCATCTTGCTCCAACTGTTGTGTCTTTTTGTCTATGAATACAGTAACTTTTATTTTATATTCAGAATATTTCATATAACTAATTTAAAAAATATTCAAACTAATTCGGTATCATATTGAATTAATTTCTTCATGATTATATGATCTAAAGAGACAAATACATTGAATATGAAAAAACACAAAATAGAATGATTCACAAGATCATGTAAATAACCTTTATTGTGATTATACGCAGGATCCGCTTGTAGAATCTCCAAAAAAGTATATATTTGATAATTCCGGGGTTTTCCTATTCTTGGTCCTCTCAGATCTGATTGATGGATCCTTTTCACCAGATAGACAAATCCTAGGAGGTCCCGTGGATAAGCTTGACCGGCCGTTCACTACGAGACTTTTATGCTACTCTGTCTGCAACTGCCTCTGAGAGCACGGCTCACTGGCCCCAAGAAACGATCACGACTCATGTGAAAAACACAAAGAAACAACAGAATGTTTTCTCTCTTTTTTTGACAATAACAAAAATAATTATTTCTAATAAATAAATTAGTTTGAGATTCTTCTGTCACATTGCGCAACGCAGGGGAATGGAGTACACCATACTAACCAAAAAGACGTCTGGGCCAGTATCTGGACGCTCGCATACACGCTATGTGGACCAATTGAAGTAACTCACTGGCTTAAACGGTCGCAGTGATGGTACATCGAGCTCAAGACAGAGTTGGCTGGCGTCGCATCGCGTTTGTGATGTAATATGTACAGTGGGCCTTCGGTCATGAAGGAAATTATTTATGTATCAAAATAACGTTTACTGACACAACTTTTCACTGTACATATTTTTGATCAAAATAGCTAGAAAATTGCCTTACAATGGTGAACCCTCTCCCCATAGTTTCGCCTATTTAATTTTTCAAACTGCCCTTTGGAATTTTAATACTGTACTGTATTGAACGCTTTGTTTATAAAATATATGCTACATTGAAGAATGGGATCTTGGTTATCATATTTTAGAGAAATATTCACATAAGCCTTTGCCATGTAGAATTATATCGAACACAAAATTCATCCAAAAACAATAAGGACATAAATATACATGTATTTCATTATCTAAATAATTTTATATAGGTTTAAATGTGATATGATATTATTCGTTAATGTATACATTTTTTTCTGAGTGTAATTTTAAATAAAGACGAGATTCATATTCACCTTTTATTTTTCATAAGTTTAAAAATTAAGCAGAATTGAATCCTTAATATTTTTGAAATGTTACTATTTTTGGGAGGAAGTTTTAATTTTATCTTCAGAAATGTTCGAAATGTTCGTATTTCATATTGGACTGGTTTCATCAGATATATTGATTGCTGGTCCATCATCACATTTCTCTTCGAAATTTTTATTGAATGCTGTGAATATTCTATCCATTGTCTAGACGCTTTTACTGTGCAAAATTTTGAATCACTGCTCAAATTCAAAGCAATTTATACAAAATAATTTGTGATTGAACTACTCACTAGAATTTCAGGCATCCATTCAATTCAATAATCAATTACAGTTGCTCATTACTTATTCATTTAAATTACAATTTTTATTTTAAATTACAATTTTTTCTTATTGCAAAGTATTTCTCTCTATATAAGTAGTAAAATATTAGATAATTTATGGGTGCTTCAAGTCAACTCTAAAAAATTGCACTTTCTTGAATTAAATTTTGTCTTTTCAAATTTTGGAGGGCTAAATTTCCAACACAATTCTCATTTCATATATATCATATATCGCTTTAACATTCAACTCTAACCGTGATATTCCGTAAAGCTGTGGGAACTTCACGTCAATGTAACTCTTATTGCAGGGTCTTCTCAACCTACTCAACCACGTGGGCATCACTCTGGGCCTGTCTGGTACTGGCCTGACGAGAGGGGGCCTCCCCCCTCCCCTGACCGGCTCCCACCCACGCCCGGCCAGAGTAGAACCCTGGAACACCGAAACTGAGGTCCTCAACCCCAGCAAACAAAACCAGGTTTTTCTGGTCAAAAATGGCCCCAAAGAAAACCTGGCACGTTCTCCCTGTCAATGCAGTACCAACAGGTCAGCATTAACGGGATCAAAAATAGATTTGGCAAATATTATTTGCATATATTTTAATCAATGCGCATAACTAAAGCGCCTTTTTCGAATTTGAAAAAAATAAAATTCAAGATTAAATATATTTAAAAATTTAAAAAATGAATAAAAATTAAAATAAAAGAAAAATGAAAGGTAAAATGAAAAAAAAAGTTTCGATGAGGAATCAGCTGTTTTAGAATGCCTGAAAACAAACAAAAATACAAATGTTAAAATTAATAAATAATATACATAAAAGGTTGATTGATTTTAAAATGACACTGTATTACTAAACAGAAAGTATAAAGTTTATATTATGAATTTATCATTAACTTGTCATCATAAAATTGCCACGATTCCACTACAAAAGCAATCTACAGAAAGTATTATTTTACACATAGCATAATGGCATTATTGGAAGTTCACTCAAACATATAATCCTATCAAACATGCTACTTGAAAGGTTAATTCATATTATTTTAAGTCACTTATTTATTTACCTAGTTGCAAAAAGACACGCTATGTCTGATCTGGATAATTGCGCGTGAAACTATTTACAATAATTCATATTGTAGTATTTATTCAAGAAAGTGAATCAATAAGACGACCTAAATACTAAAGTTTAAACATATTAAAATATATATGTTTTCCAAAAGATCAATTTATTAAATATATTTATTACTAAATAATAAATATAGTATTCATATATATAATATAGTATAAATAATAATGCTTACATCCTTTGGGTAACAAACTTGTTTCAATTTATAGCGTGATGATTGATTTCTGTGGAGAATGAAATAATGTGATAATACTGTTTATAATGAATAAAATCATTAAGACACGAATGCTCTTCTCACAAATAATTCAAATTTTTTTTGTCTTTACTGCGATTAAAAATTACTAGGAGGGCTCAGGTTTTTCAGTGGTGAGCCCTCTAGGGGTTTAGCCAATTTTAATCTATCAGACCGCTCATTTTTAGCTCTAATACTGTATTCAATAATTATACTTATGTATGCTACACGGAAGGGTGGAATTTTAGAAATGGATTTGAGGCAAACTATGTACATCAGCTTTTAGATCAGTAGAATTACACATAAATATTTGCATCGAGCAATGCTCTTCCGCAAACAATAATGACAAGGCTAGTAGACATAAATAAATAAAAAGCAATAACGCGCCATATATATATATATTAAAAACGAAATAAAAAAATAAAAGATAAAAAGATCAGGTGTTGAAATCAATATAAAAAATGGCATATCCTGACCAGGAGCACATGTGCTTTACAGAAGGCAGAGCGCCATCTGGTGGAACAGAAATCAACTAAACATTGATTTAGCCTGTTCCCTGATATTTGGCCAACCCAATTTCTTGATAAATCAAGAAAAGCCATCCACGAACGCGTGACGAGCGCCAAAAAGCGCGAAACGCGTTCGTGGATGGCTTTTCTTGATTTATCAAGAAATTGGGTTGGCCAAATATCAGGGAACAGGCTAAATCAATGTTTAGTTGATTTCTGTTCCACCAGATGGCGCTCTGCCTTCTGTAAAGCACATGTGCTCCTGGTCAGGATATGCCATTTTTTATATATATATATACCTAATAAAACGTTTAGAGTTCGAATGTTACTTTTCATTAATAATTCAAACTTTTCTTTTTCCTTACTGCTATGAAAAAATATTATTAAAGAGTACCTACCTTTGCTGTCCTGGGAAACTGAAGCAGCGGTAAGAGCTGAGGTCTGTTTGGCGTTGGATTGCCATCTGCAAAAATGAATACAAATCGCATTTATTTAAAATACCTCTAAATATTTTATTCATATATATATATTAAAAATGGCATATCCTGACCAGGAGCACATGTGCCTTACAGAAGGCAGAGCGCCATCTGGTGGAACAGAAATCAACTAAACATTGATTTTGCCTGTTCCCTGATATTTGGCCAACCATTATCATTTAAAAGGCAAATATTACTTACAGGCAACGTTATAGCCCGACAGCTTGGGAATGTGTATTTAAACTGGATTCTTGAAGAAATTGGGTTGGCCAAATATCAGGGAACAGGCTAAATCAATGTTTAGTTGATTTCTGTTCCACCAGATGGCGCTCTGCCTTCTGTAAAGCACATGTGCTCCTGGTCAAGATATGCCATTTTTAATATTGATTTCAACACCTGATCTTTTTATCTTATATTTTTTTCTTTCGTTTTTTCATGTGCTAAGCGTATTTACGCAAGTTTGGCCTTAAATACCCATTTCTTGGTTTTTCAGGAAGCCACTGGGACCAAAATATTTTTGTTCGCAGTGGTTCAGCCTACTCCACGCTGACGAGCGCCAAAAGCACGAAACGCGTTCGTGGATGGCTTTTCTTGATTTATCAAGAAATTGGGTTGGCCAAATATCAGGGAACAGGCTAAATCAATGTTTAGTTGATTTCTGTTCCACCAGATGGCGCTCTGCCTTCTGTAAAGCACATGTGCTCCTGGTCAGGATATGCCATTTTTAATATTGATTTCAACACCTGATCTTTTTATCTTTTATTTTTTTCTTTCGTTTTTTCATATATATATATAATTAAGAAATTAACGCTTTTCCAAATAATTTATTTTATATAACATGACTGAGGCAAAATAATTTTGTTGAAACATTTAGAGAATAGAACCTCAACTGGCCGTAGTGTCTATTATTTTAAACAAATTAATTTAAAAATCATTAAAAACTATTAAAATCAGAATTTTATTAAACATCTTTTTACTGTTGTAAACGTTGTACAATATTCAGTCTATAAATATTTCTAAAACAACAATTGTCCTTTAATAAAATATTAGTTGAATTAGGAAAATACCTCAGATAAATTCATCTTTAACAATAATTTTATTTGTTTGTTACAGAAAAAAAAATATTTATCATTTTATGGTATCGCATAGTGCCTTTATTCTATAAACATTGTATATTTTTTGAAGATTTTTTCTAATATACAAGGTTGTCCTAAAAGTTCGTTAACACTTGCAAAAAAAAATGAAATACCAAAATTGTTCGCCCTTATATATAATGTCTTTGAATTTTGTATAAAGTAATTGTGGTAAGTATTATTATGTATTCACCGTAATAATATTATTTGAATGTAATAATAAAATAACGTTTTAAAAAAAAAACATTACTTTGGACAACCTTATAATTTTAAAATCGTTTATTTAACGCTTTAATATAAGAACGCTTAGGATATGTAAATATGACAATCCCAGGCTGAAGATGGGTACTTCACTAGATTTCAATTTGTTTGAATAAAGTTTATTTAAAAATCTGGAAAATATTCTGTAAAATTAAAACCATTACCAGAAAAACAAGACATAACCAAGTTCAGCCAAGATTACAAGAACATCTCTGACTGTCATTCAGAGATTTACAGTGTATCTGTTGTCCAATGTTTCTCTGAAATTCAAATATTTTTTTTTCGAGATAAACCATTTGTCGAATACTTCAAGAGGAAGGGGATATGAAAAACAACCAATATTATGAATCCTCATCTCTCCATTTCACAATATTTTTAAAACATCTGTTAATCAAGATCAGCTAATCCATAATTTCTTCATAGATAGTTAAATCTCGTAAAGATTCTCAAAGTATATATCTAGGTAAATTTGAGACCCTCTTTTTCAATTAAACATCCAAGAATCCAGTTTAAATACACAGTTCCAAGCTGTCGGGCTGTAATGTTGCCTTGAGTATAATTTGCCTTTCAAATGATAATTAACTTTTGATTTTTAATGAGAGAGAGTGATTATTGTTCTATTTTAATATGTATATGCATGCATGCTTTTATTTTAGAATTTTAAAAGTGGGTCAGTAGAAAGATGGTCTAAAACTTTATTTTCGACAGCTGACCGGGATCCATTCCCGCATTGGGAACCTTTTTTTCTGATAAAATAAAAATGCTATAATGGACCCCGTTTCTTGCAAAGGTCCAACCCACATCGAGTGTAATTAACCAAACGAGGCTCTGGACAATTATAAGTGCAAAGCCAAACTGCTTTTCACATGTGTAGACATGTGGTGCACTTATCATAAAATCAGTCATCTTCTCTATCCACCTTGATTTTCATTGCCTGTACCACGTGTACTAGGGATAGGCAGAAATAAATTGCAATTTTTATATTTAGGAATAACACCAATAAATGCCTTTTAATTGAATGCTTCATTATGAATTTTCTAAAATCAAATCAATCTCTTACTATTATATTTTGTATTGTATAAAACCTTTTATAGAGTATAAAGTGATAAGACAATTTGGATTATAGAATATTAATACAAGAAAATAAGACATAATACAAATAATTTAATAGTGTGTAACGTTTCGGTAAAATCATTGTTACCGTAACGTCACAAACTATTAAATTATTTGTATCAGGTTTTAATTTCTTGTATCTAGATTATAAAGTGATATATTACCAATTTGATGACAAATATATATTAACAATTTTGTTTCAAATATAACTATAAACTAAACAAATATTGTAAAATTAATGAATACCTTATGATGCCGCTGCCTCATTTCATTTTAATTCCTCATAGAAGAGGATGTAGGCATTGGCTGTTATGACATCTTTCCAATTAATGTCCTTCACGGCATTGTCATCGAATTGAACCACTGGCGGATGTTGGATGCCTACAGAATGCTGTGTAGTGGCCAGTTTCAAGGTTACCATAGTGGTTGACGACTGCATACAGGCTGTATTTGAGAGTCGCACCAAATATAGAAAGATCCAGAATATGTGGGAAATGGATCATTTTATTGATCTTTCTCATATCAAAAGAACAAAATCTCTTGAATTGGATTATCATTCGTTTTGGCCATTTGGAGATGCCGCTTGTTTTGATTGATCCCCTTTCTTTACAGATGTCGCAGGAATAATCATTCATTACCTCTATTCGAATAGTTGGCCGATGCATTCTGTCAAGGAAGGGCTGGTCGTTACTGGGATGGGTAGTTGGAAACTCATGCAACTTCGTATTTCACCAAGGCATGCGTGTGCAGGATTGACAGCAGATGGTGGTAATCATTTGCCAGCCAAAATTATCTACTATGAGACTATTGTCGTACTTGAGGTATTCATTCCATGACTTAAGGCCTTCATCAATAACTTCTTCATTTTCGGTCGATTCTTTATCCCGCCTAAGGTCATGTGCAGTTTTTCCAGCAGGAATTCGAGATATTCCATACTGTCCTGCTCGGAATAGTCGCCGTATATTTTTTTCATGGCACCAACTTGCTTGTGGTAGGCGATTGGTCGGAATGGTCGATCCTCCATCCACAGTGCTTCTAGAAGTTCGCCAAATATCTTTAGAAATTGGCCGCCATATTTGCTATCGGCTCTAACCTCTTCAGATCTAATTCAGAAGGCAGGTTTCTAAAATTGGAGAGGTGTGGCAAGACATTGGACAGCTGCGTTGTTGTAACACGTGTTGCCCAGATTATAGAGGCCAGTTGCATGATTCTTACGACTTGGCAATCCTGAAACATATTTTCAATATATGAATAAAAAATCATTTTTGATAGTCAGTATCAAATTGAAATATTGAGGTCTAAACTTCATCATTAAACTTGAACATTTTTCGGGAATGATAAATCATTATTGCGTGAATTTCTCATCTTTCAATCAAATATCGCTATGCTTTTGCGGCTCAATAAAATTAAAACACTATTATCAATTTGCGTTTACAAATGAACTTGATTTAAATTTTATCGATTTTAAAAACCCCTCCAATTATAGTAGTAAGCATATTAAAACATTCAATGATTTTGATTAGAAGAATCAATTTAAAACGCGCAATAGCTTTTGCTACGCGAGAGCAGAGGAAACACGTGGCATCTAACAAGCAGCTTGAAAAAAAAATATTATTTCATTTTTGTTTTCACGCACATGAAACAACTTCGTTTAGGAATTAAAAAAAAAACTTTACATTTTTTCAATCGTTGTATTTTGTTTATTGGATACAGACAGATGGCAAAAATCTTTATTCATTTTTGTCGCTTTTGAATAAAAAAAACAATACAAACATAAACACTTTCACTTCATATATTTTTTAAACTACTGATATAGAATATACAAGTGAAGTTTTGAAACACATTTTTCTTAGAATCTTCATAAAACATTGTGTGTGTATTCGATTTGATAAAAGGTTTCTGAATTAATATATTATATTTTGTGTGTGTGAAAATTAATAATATATTGTTATTTGAAATTTTCTTTGAATATATAATTTTGTAATGTCTATTCAACTAACCTTCTATGAGAGCTCTATCTATTTAACATTCATCTTTTAGAGCGACCTACTATGTAAAATGTGTAAAAATAATATAAATAAACCAGTATACAGTAGAACATTCCTGAAAAGGACACCTAATTGCAGAGCCAAAGTCCTTTAGGGAGAGGTGTCCTCTTATGGAGAGTTGCTAAATAGTAAAAATAAAATCACAAATGAAAACTGTCCTTAGTAGAGAGGTATCTTCTAGCGAGAATGACCTCTCAAGGAAGTTCTACTGTATACAAATTTAAAACTCCTTTAATTTTGTTTAAATAAAAATTGTTTCAAATAACTTGAGTCCATTAATGGTCAGTAATCTTCAAAGTATAAATATCTCTCTAATACCAGCTGATATCTTCTAAAATACCTGTAAATGTACCTATCTCCCCATCAGGCCTTGGTGGTGGAGGACTTGGTAGAGAAGGGCTTGGCGGAACTTGCTTAGGGCAGCAGGGGAATACATGTGGAAGACATTCCGCATGCTTTTCTTGGCCAACACGGAGCTGGAATGAACAGGTTAGTGTTATGTTGATACAAATGTATAGTAAATCTCACTTTTCCTGGAGGGCCTGGTCGTAGCACTCTGTGCTTGTAGGCGTCAGCACGGGGTCTGCCTGATATAACAAATGTTCATTTCATTCATTTATCTCTTATATAATAATTATAATGAAATAAAAACAATGCTTCCAGGGATAAGCTTCTTGAGCAACCTTTTATATTCAAGCTTTCAGACTTAACAACTCTTCAATGGAAGTATGATTTTAACAAATTAATGATTAATATTTTGATAAAATTATTATTTACATTTTGAATACTTATGATAGTGAGTGGGAATATATTATAACATTAAGAGAAACAGTTTTTTTGAGAATATATATTAAAATATAAATCTAGATAATTTTTTTTTATTATATTAAAAAATATATAATTTCATGTTATAACGTTTAGGTTTCTATTGATAACATTGTAAACATAGGCGGGTGGAAAGAAGGAGACACTTACAATACATGGAATTTCTTAAATATCATATTCTGGATATGGGTTTTCATTAATTATAAATGTTATAATATTTAAATGTTTCTAAATATTGGCTTGTACCCTCTCTATCTCTTTCTCTTCTATAACATATTTTTAACAAAGCAAATTTGATATCTATTGTAGGTAGCTGAAGATTTCGTTTAACATATAGGCTATTCAAAAAACTAAAAAAATTGATGTGCTTTAAAAAAAAATAAAAAACCAAAAAGCGTTAGTTCCAGCCTTTTACCGCTTGGGCGCAGCACTGGTCGCGACAATAAATGAATTTGATTGGTTAATAATTAACTCGTGGTTTGTTTACACGATGAATGTTTTTAAAAGGTAAGATTATCCAATCGCCGTGAAACTTTAGGAAGTTATTTACTATACTACTGGAAGATTTCTGGTTTGAATTTGATTTAAAATAAATATTCTTTGCAATTTTATTTGCAAATTTTCTACTTTCACTCGCAAGCAGCGCCTCTAGCGGTGTCTGGTGAAATTATATTTATAAATTGTAACAATGTTTTCCAAGTATAATAAATTTAATTTGTGAATTTAGTAATATAATATTCCAATGACGTAAAAAATACTTGGCATTTCAATATTAATATATATTTAAAGAAATATTGTAACGTTTTTGTGTTAAATGTTAAAATGTAATGTTAAAATATATATTTTTACATTGTTAATTTAATTTGCTGTTGTTTTATAAATTGTTTTATAATTGTTGTTGTGAAAATATATTTATTTACGGAGCTGCTAACCATAATAAATGATTTTTGAGCCCCTAATTGTTGTTGTTTATTATCGTTTGTTTATATAAAAAAATTACATTGTATGTGATGATGATAAAAAATGAATTTTTAAATTAATATATATAATTCATTGAGAAAAAAAAGAATAATTAATTATCAAATTCACAAAAGTGACAATATCTTATTTAAAATATAATAAATATTTTCAAAAAATTATGTGTTTCAAAAATATATTTAAAAGCATATAACAATATTTATATACAATTGGATGTTTTCTAGAATCGTTTTAACAAATGTTCGTTAGGCAAACTTTTACTCGGATAAAAACTGTGCGAAGCCGGGTACATTCGCTAAATACAGTTATTTACAAATTTTCGTTTGTGGCAAGATACTATTCCTTCAACTTCAAATTACCGAGTTGACCAATTAATACTGATTTTTTTCAACTTATCGAGTATTTTACAAGGGACCGGGAAAAATTATCGAGAGTGTAGACAAGTATAGATTCAGTAGGGATTGGATGTTTGCTAGAATCGTTTTAACAAATGTTTGCTAAGCAAACTTTTACTCGGGTAAAAATCGGGCGAAGCCGGGAACATGTTTGTCGGCTATGCAAGCCCTCAATATGTAACTAATCTCGCTGAAATTTGAACAGGACAGAGAGTTAAATCTGGAAGAATTTTTTTGTCGCACTTTAACCAAGAAAAAATATATTTAACCAAGTACTGAGCAACAATATTTTTTAGTCAGAAATGATGATGACAATATTGCCGTATCATGCTTGATTGCATTAAAAAAATCTTTTGGAGAATATTCACTAAAGCAGACCACGGGCGAAGCCATATAATGATTAATAGTAGGCAGGAACAAAATTCTACCAGCGAAACATTCACTCGAGCAAAAGACACACGAAGCCAGGTCATCTCTATATATAAAATATCGTTTATCGGCCTTTTGGCTAAGATCATGTAGTATATCTCTAGATATTTTTATTTATGTATATATTTTTAAAAATCTATTCAGTAGAGAGTGGATATGTTTGCTCGAAAAATAAATTTCATATATTATATGAATATATGACGTAACGAATATAATTATCATTATTATCATAATATTCTGTGTGTTCCAGAATATTATTATCAATAATATTCGTTAGGCAAACTTTCACTCGGATAAAACCCGGGCGAAGCCGGGTACACATCCGCTAGTATATATATATATATATTAAAAATAAAGAAGGCATCTCCTGACCACAAGCTCTATTGTTTTTTCATGTGTTAAGCGTCTTTACGCAAATTTGACCTTAAATACCCATTTCTTGATTTCTCGGGAAACCATTGGGTCCAAAAATTATTTTTGGTCGCAATGGTTACAGCCTTCTCCACGCTGACGAGCGCCAACAGCGCGAAACGCGTTCGTGGATAGCTTTTCTTGATTTATCAAGAAATTGGGTTGGCCAAATATCACGGAGTAATTAAAAAAACGTTTAGTTTATTTTTACTCCACTAGATGGCGCTCTGCCATCTAAAAAGCACATGTGCTTGTGGTCAGGAGATGCCTTCTTTATTTTTAATATCAACACCTGACCCACTTATCTTTTATTTTTTCTATTGTTTTTTCATATATATATATATATATATATATATATATATATATATATATATATATATATATATATATATTATATAATTTATGTATTTACCTTTGTTGATGATGTTCCACCCTGTGGCGTCTCTTCTTCATCTACAACAAAGAATATAACAATGCTGTTGAAAAATACGTTTTTTATTTCTAACATAAATACTTTAACAATAAATCACTCTCTATATAAAAACGAATGGAGACATTAAAACGCGAATATTTCTTATCACAAAAAATTCAAACTTCCACTGTCATTACTGTGATGAAAATTATTGGGAGGGCTTGGCTCATCAGTGGTGAACCTTCCCAGCGGTTCCGCAATTTATGCTACCAGACCGCTTCTTTAGAGCTCCAATACTTCTGCTTTTATATGCTACACTGATGGGTGGAATCTTAGAAATGGTATTTAAGAAAAACTATGGACATAAGCTTTTATGACAGTATATTATATTTAAATATTTGCACATAGCAATGCTTCCCCTAAACAATAGGGACAAGTTAGGCATAAATTAATACAAATATATAAAGCCATCTATATATAACGAATGAAGACATTAAGACGCAAAATTGGCGAAACCGCTGGCAAGGTTCACCACTGATGAGCCAAGCCCTACCAATATTTTTAATCGCAGTAAGAACAGTAGAAGTTTGGTTTATTTGTGAAAATAAACATTCGTGTCTTAATGTTTCTATTCGTTTATATATAGATGACGCGATATTGATTTATATTAAATTACTCTCTGTATGCCTTTATAGTTGAATAAAAATATATATCTTCACCAGGGATTGTATGAATATTTTATTTTAATTTTAAACAACGTGGTTAAGCAATATAATTATGAAAATGGTTTGAACTAGTTCATAGTAAAATAGGCTATCATGAAAATATAAATTTTCTGGGCGGCTTTCATATTTATTGAAAATAGGGGAAACTTAGGCTAGAACTGGATTATTTTTATGTTTCGACAAAAATCCTTTGACCTCGCCAGGAAAAATGGAAAATTAGAGAATTTATCAAGGTGTTAGAAATGTGTTAATTATCATATTTATCGAATTATGATACAATTTCAACGCCTTGCCAAATGCTTCAATATGATGACAAAAGGATTTTGTCGATACATTGAGAAAATAAAATAATTTCTAGTCAAAGTGTCTTTTATTTTGAAGTACTAAAAGTAAAAAAAAAAAAAAAAAAAAATAGATGTATATTATATATTCAATGAAATATGTTTTCAATAGTTTTAATCATAATATTAAAAATTCATTTGAATAAAAATAGCACAAATGTGAAATTTTACTGGGCCAACTAGGTACTTGGTTCATAAATTAAAATCCATCGGCAACTTTCAGTTGCCCGATAAAGAGATGCCTTTTTTAATTATAAATTCAATTGCCATATTTAGCTAAAATTTGTAATGATTTTTTTTGTTCTACTTATAATAAATATTATTTAAAAAATATCTCTAAACTCTTTCTGCAGTAATAGAAGTAGTTCTGAAGATAATTTGAAAAAAAAACTCTTAGATGGTTTAACACTTGAATAAGCCAAGCTTCCTTAGTATTCCATCAAGAGGTCTGAAATAATTTATTTGATCATATTTATATTACAATGGGGGCGCGTTCATGGGAAATATATGCTATGCTGGGTCCCTCTACCTTTCAAAGACCTGCTAAGATGGCTGGCGTCGCATCGTGTTTGGAACTTAATACCTAGTGGGCCACAACGTTTGATCAAGAATAAAATGTTTTCATGAGAAGCACATTGTCAAAAAAAGCAGTATTATAAATTAAAATGTTAATTTGAATCTCAGATAAATTTTTATAAAATAAAATAAGTTCAAAATTTTAATAAAATTTTAATATAACCATCTATATATAATTTTAGCAATTAAAAGGTACCCTCTAGAAATCTTTCAGGCAGAAATTGTTAATGTTTTTAACATATAAATAATTATCTATATTCACATGATTTTTTTCTAATTACATTTATATTTAAAAAGGTAGAAATATGAGAATTTATTCATGAAATTAGATAATATTTAATAACTATGCACATTTTTTGACACACATGCAGTTTTTTAAGACCACCGCTTTTATACAGATTCACCTCACAAAGTAAGCATAAAGTGAGTTCCTATACCCCAGTTAGTGTAGAGCCCAGAAGCCTCCAGGTCCGACGCATGTCCAGTGGTCATAGAATTCAACGTGCATAGATTAAATATTCTGGTTAAATTAGATGAGATTTTACAGCTAGGCGTATGTCGAATGAAATAATTACCTTCAAAAACTACGTACTGTAGTTTCGTCTTTAGACTTTTTAGGCGTCTTTTGACCTTGAGTAGCCGAATAGTGGCAGGATTCTTCTTGCCAAAAGTGTCGATGGTTCTGAAAATTAGTTTTCAATATCAACCACAGACCCGTGACTTGAAGGGGACACTTACTTTTTATTCCCAGGCCTATGCCTCAAAAACGGCGTGTTGGGCGGAGGCACCAGGAGTAGTTTGCCCTTGGTACAAAATTTGTATTTATAGGAAAAATATAGGAACATACATATTATATGAAAATAATTAACAACTGTGATTTTTTACTAGGATAAGGTGCATAAATTATAAACAAAAAAGGCATCTCATGGGGCAATTTGCATAAGACATTTCAATTGCACGATAAGGAGATTCTTTCTCTTTCTACCAATATTATATTTTGTAGTTTTCTTATTAAATCTCAAAAAATAGTTATATCTCTCTTTTATATATTGTGTATCCATGATTTCACCGCCGTGTCAGTTTGGAGTTTATTGAGACTGGAATTATACCTATCGGAGAGAATTCACTATGTAAATCCTGAACCTGCCCCTTTTTATTCTGCCCGACAGGCGAAACAGCATAAAAATCAACATAGAATTGGGTATAGGAGTGCGAGTTTCGTTGATCTTAGTACCATGATACAGGCACACTTCAGGGGAAGTCTGATTCTGCCTGTATTTTTAGGCCTTTCCGAAAATGGAAACAGATACTTTTACTGCCGACCCTTATATGAGTACAGACGTAGTCAGACTTCCGTAACGCTGAAGAAGGATCCTTGCTTAAAAACGGGCCTCAGTTGAACTCAGGATTTTAAAGGGGTATTTTTCCTCTTCTTACAATACTGCTGTTGGTCCGCGAATGCCTATTCTTCAGAGCTACTCAGCCTGTTTCGAGGCAGACTTCATATCTAACGCGGACGTGGCAGTGAGGCTAGCTTTGCACGCCCTGCCCCATTTAGCCCATCCAGCATCGGCACATCAGTCTTGCATCGCCTGTGGGTCCGGCGACCTGTCGCTGGTTCACAGGTACTGGTCCTGCCGCTACATCAGGCCTCTCATCCGGGAGGCATTTACCATCATCGGGCGGCCCCCTGACTTGCAGGGCTGGGTCTTCGGGCATGGCCTAGACGATGACGCCCTGGCCATCCTGGCGTCTGCCAAGACGCGCATCTATAGGCACTTCCTCGGCGCGGAACTGAGGAGTGTACAAGAAGACCCCCTCCTTGTCTGGAGGAGGACTCTCTCAAGGTGGGGAAGCCTTCCTTGCTGAAGATATTTGTATATATATTCCCCTACACTTTATAGGCCCATTTACTCTTTTATATTTTCTCCTTTGTAAAATTTGATTGAAAGAATCAATAAAATTGTTTAATTTGTCTAAAGGTTGTTTCTATATTCGCCCTGTAGCATTCAGCTCTGTCGAGAGATCTTTAAAAATACTAAATATTAACTGACCCTAAAAATATATTCAATTTTTTGACATTTTAAATCTATAGCATTTTAATTGCATAATCTACTTACATTATTTGAGGCCTTTCCATCATCAATGGGGAGAAGGTCTGTACAACACAAATATAAATCCTTCTTAATACATTGTGTAGACAGAACCTCACGATATAGGAGTATAAGCCACATTCACATAAAATTATACATTCAATGCAGATATATTAAGAAGCATTTCACATTTATATATTTGAAGTTGAGAATTACTTATTGGCTACAACGTCATATCTAGCAAATATTTCAAAATATAATTTAAAGAAATTGTTTTTACTAGCATACATATATAATGCATAGATATTTTTGTATTGGCGTATTTAATTGTATAATATAACGTTTAATGATATCCCGAATTCAACAACAAATGGTAGGGAGTTATAAATTTAATGGCACTCTTACCCCTAATTTCAGTGAAAGTAAATTAAATAAGGTAAGATATTATGCAAATACATACTGTATAATTCGTTTGTTATTATTTTAACATGATGGTCCCCGATTCATTTTCAAAAGGTAGACACACAGTTTTATTAAGACCTGTTTTTATACAGATTCACTACAGGAAGAAAAGAAGCATAGATGGAGCTCCTTTACTCCAGGCAGCGCAGCACCCAACAACAGCTTACAGGTCCGACGCATGTCCAGTGGCCACATATTCCCTTTTGCATTCGTCAAGGTTAGCGTATTACTGAAAGGGTAGTGTTGAATAAGCTGCGTTCTAGTATTAGCTTTCCTCATCCAAATGGACAACGACATTTGGCGATTCTATTAATCTCCTCTGAATGATGACTGCCCTTTGTTGAATTTAGGCCAAAAAGAATGTCAGCAGACATTCTCAGGTTTACTGAGAGGGCCCAGTGGTTCTATTTATATCTAACCCTGTGCCTCTTCTTTTCACCTTAAAGAGTATTTTATTTATCCAGCCTCCATAAATACCAATGCTCTATATCGCCAGATAAATATTGCACATGGCTCGGTTGATTAATGACAATATTATGAAATACTTATATACATAAAAAAAATGAAATCCAAAATAGATGCTTGTTATCGCGTTGCGCAAAATCTACAAAATCAATCATTATGAAATTACGCATATAAGTAGCTGAAGATTTCGTTTAACATATAAGCTATTCAAAAAACTAAAAAGGTTAATGTGTTTTTTTTTTATGTAAAACCAAAAAGCGTTAGTTCCAGCCTTTTACCGCTTGGCGTCGCACTGGTCGCGACGATAAATGAATTTGATTGGTTAATAATTTTACACGTAGTTTGTTCACACGATGGATGTTTTCAAAAGGTAAATTATATTTATTATAACGTTTTTGTGTTAAATGTTAAAATGTTGTAAAGTTAAAATATATTTTTTACAATGTTGATTTAATTTGTTGTTGTTTTTTGTTATTATCGTTTGTTTATGAAAAAAATTATATTGTATGTGATGATGATAGCAAAAATGTATTTTTTAATTAATATACAAAATTTATTTTTAAAAAAGAAATAATTAGTTTTAAAATTCACAAACATGAAAATATATATTTTTAATCTCTTTGGAAATAATATTAATAGATCTTATCAAATTTATACACCCCCGGAACCTGGGTTAATTGAAACTGTATTTTGAAATTTCGCAGGTAGGTATCTGAGGTTTAGGTTTAGCATTAAGACTAAAAGTTCAAAAATTGCATTTCGAATAACTTTTATTTTCTTTTTAGAAGGTTAGATTTTATTTAGTTATTTAATAAAAATTTTCAAATAAATTTATTGGAAATATTATTTACAAGCGGATGTGTACCAGGCTTCGCCCGGGTTTTATCCGAGTGAAAGTTTGCCTAACGAATATTATTGATAATAATATTCCGGAACACACAGAATATTATGATGTTATTTAAAAGGTAAGATTATCCAATCGCCGTGAAACTTTAGGAAGTTATTTACTATAATACTGGGAAGGTTTCTGATTTGAATTTGATTTGAAATAAATAATCGTTGCAAATTTATTTTCAAATTTTTATTTTCACTCGCAAGCAGCGCCTCTCGCGGTTTCTGGTGAAATTACATTTATAAATTGTAAAAATGCTGAGAAATGTTTCTAAGTATAAATACATTTATTTGTTTAATTTGAGGATTTAGTAATATAATATTCCAATGACGTCGTAAAAATACTTGGCATTTCAAAATTTATATCCAAAGAAAATATCTTATTCAAAATTTAATAACGTTTTCAAAAATATTGTTTTTCAAAAATATTTTTTAAACGCATTTAACAATTTTTATATACGTTTATAAAAATATATAGGTGGATTGGATGTTTTTAGAATCATTTTAACAAATGTTCGTTAGGCTAGCTTTACTCGGGTAAAAAACCGGGCGAAGCCGGGTACATTCTCTAAATACAGTTATTTACAAATGTTCGTTTGTGGCAAGTTACTATTCCTTACTTCAAATTACCGAGTGAACCACAATTAATATTGATTTTATTCAACTTATACGAGTTTTTCAAGGGATCAGGGAAAATTCAAATTAACGAGAGCATGCACGCCCTCAATATGTAACTAATCTCGCTGAAATTTGTACAGGACAGAGAGTCAAATCTGCAAGGTTTTTTATCGCACTTTTAACCAAGAAATTTTATATATTAACCAAGTACTGAGCAACAAATTCTTTTAGACGATAAAAACATGGCGAAGGAAGACGAGTTTCTTTTATTGATGCCCTTTAGAGCAAGCTTTCGGGCAAAAACCCTTCAAAAGGCAAGATAAAACGACTCTAATGCATCAATAAAAGAAACTCGTCCTTCCTTCGCCATGTTTTTTATGTCTAAATTGACAATCCAGGAAGAATTCTCTAAAAATAATTATATTTTAGTCAGAATGATGATGACAATATTGATGTATCATACTTGATTGACATATACAAAATTAATACACTGCGGCATGTAATTGTAAAACGACACTTGCAAGTTTAACCGCATGAGTTTCTTTTCAACGACAAATTAAAATTTTATTTTAAGGTGAAATATCGACAATTTCTAACCTTTGGATGAGGTATGAAAGGATGAATTATGAAGAGTAATGACGAACGGAAAAAATAAAAGTGTCCAGGATGGGAATCGAACCCACAATGTTCCGCTTACCGGGCAGATGCCATGTCCACTAGGCTACCCTAGCGGAAAAATACGTCCAGGGTAGCCTATAGTGGACATGATATCTGCCCGGTAAGCGGAACATTGTGGGTTCGATTCCCATCTCTGGACACTTATTTTTCCGTTCGTTATTACTCTTCATAATTCATCCTTTCATAATCATCAAAAGGTTAGAAATTGTCGATATTTCACCTTAAAATAAAATTTTAATTTGTCGTTGAAAAGAAACTCATGCGGTTTAAACTTTCAAGTGTCGTTTTACATATACAAAATTCTTTAGGGGAATATTCACTAAAGCAGACCCTGGCGAAGCTAGATAATAATTTTTAGTAGGCAGGAACAAATTTCTACCAGCGAAACATTTACTCGAGCAGAAGACACACGAAGTCAGGTCATCTCTATATATAAAATATCGTTTCTCGGCCTTTTGGCTAAGATCGTGTAGTATATCTCTAGATATTTTTATTTAGATATATATTTTTAAAAATCTATTCAGTAGAGAGAGTGGATATGTTTGCTCGAAAAATATATTTCATATATTATATAAATATAATGTAACGAATATTTTTATCATTATTATCATAATATTCTGTGTGTTCTGGAATATTATTATCAATAATATTCTTTAGGCAAACTTTCACTCGGATAAAACCCGGGCGAAGACGGGTACACACCCGCTAGTAGTTTATAATGAAAATTTGAACACTTAAACTTTATGTGCTTAGAACCAGGTATAAAATAGGTTTTTGATATGTTAGGTTAAAACAAGCATTTTGAAATAATTAACAATTTTTAATTTGAAAGCATTACAACACCCAATTGATGTGCGTCCACGAAATAGTATTTTTTTTTCTAGGAAAATTTGACTTTTTGCAATGATGCAATCTGCAAACCATTTCATCTGCAAATATCAAAATTTTAGTTTTTCAACAAGAGAGAGAAAAGTTATCTATTACCTTATTCAATATACAATTCCACACAAAATAATCGCGAATTATCACTCGTATTATCTATTTTAAAAATTATGTGTGAATATTAATATATATATAATATGTTGATATAAATATATCTATAAATATTGTATATCTGGAGATTTATTTTCATTTTTTGAGGATTTAGGCCTCATATTGAACTTAAATATTTTAGATCATTGTTAGCTAGTATATATAAATCAAAATTCAAAATGTATATTAATGTGTAAGAACATATTGTCCTCAAATTATAGAGTTAGTTTGAAGAGACTTGAACATTTTCGAAAAATCAAATCAAGGCAGAAAGGTGATGGCAACTGCCAGAAATTTCGTTATTTGAAACTGCATTTAACGTTCTATAAAGATATGGAAATTATATTAAAGACATTAAAAATCTTAATAAAGAGTATTTAAACAATGGTTTTAAATACAAAACAGTAAAGTTTTACAATAGGCTGTCAATACACAAATACCTAAGCAATTAAATATAATTATAAATTTGAAACTTCAAACTTCTCCAATTAATCTAACCAACAACTTATATTCTACTCTTATACTAAAACAAATGATAGAATTACTGAATATATTTCCTATGACTTTAAATATATTAATTATATGATAACGATTATAAAGCATTAAATTCATTCAATTTGATCTCCAGTTACTGTGGGAGGGAACTGGAAAACAAATATAAATGAATTTGAATCATAATAAATGTTTTATTATTCAATTAATTTATATTTTAATAAAAATGTAACTTATATCAATGGAAACAAAATTTTAATACATATTTTCACAATCTTTAAAATTTCTAATGATTCTTTTATGACAGCTTTTCTAACTTCAAACAATTTAAAAATAAGATTTCCTAGAAGAGGGAAGGTTACTTTTAGAACAATGTTGGCGGGTCCCTGGCAGACAGTTGTTACATCCACACATGTGCGCTGTCTCTAGGGAGCGGCAGACGCCACTTTGAATAAGTAAGTAAACAACCTCCTTCTATGTTATCTAAAAATAATTTAATTATACAGTTTAATGGTCGAGAGAAATCAATCCATGAAGTAAGGGTGAAATGGGATGTGGTATTTTCATCTGAAGAGCCCTGATACCACAGATTCTCTCTCCAATAGATTTTCCAATCTCCTTTTTGTGTAATGTCCTGGTCTACCATTAGGGTTCCAAAAATAATTTCTAATAGGCAAAGATTTAAAATATGTTTATCTATCCTTAACTAGGCAAAAACATTATATCATATTATTCTTACTCTTAGGAAAAAAAAAAATCTAAAATTATATAGAAAAAAAAATTATATAAAAAAATTACAAAACTATTAATTAACTAAAAAATACTAACACCCTTTCAATTCTCTACCTGTTTGAAATAAAAGTGTATGGTTCTTTCTTTATCTCTTTCCTCTCTTTTACTAAAAAATAAATATATAATCATTATAAATCTCTTCTTTATTCCTATTTATTTTAAGTGTATGTCTAAATGACGGGTAAAAGCCGATGCTAAAGACGTTACGTTGTTAAATCTTCTTTCTTGTTAAATTTTCTTTTTATTTTTCAAATTTTTTTTTCTATCTAAAATAAAAACATATTATTCTAACATATAATTACTTTTATTACATTTTTCTCTCCTAAATAAGATATAAATATAATACATATAAACAACTTTTTAATCTCATCTAACTTAAACACAAAAATAATTATCAACTTTTATCTTATATATATATATATAAAGAAAGAGATATTTTCTGCTGTATTTTTGATCATCTTGAGATTATACTATGGTTAGTTATTTGCTGGTTCTTTTTCAGGACTAAATGTATTGGTGATGCTGTCGTGGCAAGAATCTTGAAAGTAAAAAAAAAAAATGGTTTTGATCAGAGTTTGTTCTATTTGAGCTAAAGTAAAAAAATATATATGAACATAATTTGGTAAAAGTACTGCCTGGCTAAAGGCGTAAGTTGTTGTTGTTATTTACATAATGTACAAAAGGTTTGAGTCGGCCAACGTGAAACAACAGCAATCGGTTTTTTATAGGGAAAGTCCCGACATCTGGTGGTAAATTTAACGAGTATTTGAATCGATGAAATATAATTTTAATAAAATAATACTTTAATATATACAAATAATACTTAATATAACATATTTTATAAAATAATACTTTAATATAACATAATTTTAAATAAAATATTTTAATATAACATATATAAAGAGGGATTTTCTGCTTCTATAACCCATAATCCTGTGTGGAAATGATAATAGAAACGGCATCTCCATACGAAGCATATTAGAACAATTTTTTTGTTGCGTTCTTGTTCTTTCTCAATGATTAATTTAGTTTCAATTTCGACCCTGTTCCTTGACAGTCCCTGGCGACTCGGCGTGGTGACCCTCGCGCCAGTGGGCCCACTGTCGTTTCGCCCTGAATTGGGTCTTCTGTCTGTGTGTGCGCGATTGAGAACGTTCTTTACGAGCGCGTCATGGAAACCAAAAAGTACACTCAGTAGTAGCACCTGCCCGCCTTCGCGCGGTTTCCCGTGTCAACCTCGTACCTCATAGGTCCTTGATTCGACGTCAGATTAAGGGAGTACTGGGAACTAGGGGTACGAGGGTCAAAGGAGGGGAGACCTATTGGAGCGTAGGACAGGTGTAACCAAGTCCAAAGACAGGGCTAGGACAGCAACCTGGCCACGGAACTCTCTTAGACGCCTGTGGCTGCTTGGTCGACCCCATGAAGCTAGACCATAAAGGCGGTCGCTTGGGGACAAACCAAATGGCCGCTCGGTGCTTGGAGAATGCACCAGTTCCTTACTGGCTGAAAACCTGGATGGGAGGGGGACCTTCGGCTGAAGGCGTTCAAGCAATACTAGCTTTTTAGCCATTCCATCCTACGATATTACTTGATAAACAGGAGTTCAAGCGATACTATCTTAGATATCCATTCAATCCTCTGATGTTTCCTGATATATTCTGATCTGAAGTAAATATGTGATTATAAATAAACCGTTAAATATCAGAGAAAGAGACTGTTTTGTTTCTTTAAAAAATCAGGATGCAGAGATGAACAAATATTTATATTTATTTTAAGAGAGGGAACTTCCTAACTTATGGTTTATTTATACTATAGAATAAAGCGTTAGGAGAAAATAATTTTTAAAAATCGACTACATGAGCTTTCGGGCAGTCACGCCCTTCAACTGGTAATGATACATGATGGCAATAGGCCTTAAATAGGATTCCGTTTTTTAAGATATATTTACATATGAGAAAAATAATATAGGACGGCTAAAAAACAATTTAGTTAAAAAATATTTGCAAAACTAAGCTATTGTATAATATATTTATGTAACTATGCTAATCCTGTAATGCCGGTTGACAAATAAATGGTAGGTTTGTAATTGGCTAAAACTTGTGACTATATAATAAAGAGAGACTAGTATTAGGATATCGACTGTTCAACCCGCCATCAGCGGCCATATTGGAACTATACTGGGGGAGGGGGGGGGGGGTTGGTTTCTACACAAAAAACATAAACAAACATGATGATAACTACTCTTTCTTTTAAATTCACTCAATTCTTTACAATTACATCACAGAGACCACTTTGAAATTTTGATTTCATGATATGATGTGGCCACATGCTGGGCAGCCATAGTCCATTAATGTGGTAAAAGGAACCTGAATGGGGGAAGAACACACATGCAATAAGTTGTAAAATCTATTAAGATATTCAATAATATGCAATTTGTTTCCAATTGAAATCCGTGGACGATGATACCAGAATATTCAGGTCTGGTCATTCAAACGATATCTTTTACATTCACAATATTTGTTGTATAGTTTAGTCAGAAATATCCTCAGATATCAAATTATCAGAGTATGTTGGTTAATTTAGTATATAAATCCAAAACACAAGCAGCAAGCTCTTTTTAGCCCTTTAAAGATTGTAGGTACTTTTTGAACAACCACATAAATATTTCTAAAAAATGGAATTTTATTTGCGACATTATATTTGAATTGAGATAAAAATGCAATTATATAAAAATACATAACTGTATAATAGCATTTTTCCGTATAATTTTGAGTTAAATTTCAATTATAAAACGCTAATATTAGAAATAATATTAGAACTCAGAATTGAATTTTTGAAAATTTACATCTCTTATTCGACAGAGTCCATAAAGGTTATGTGGACAAAGTGGAAGATGTAAGAGGTGCAGGAACAAGAGCAATTTTAAACATCATTGAATTTGCATTAATTGGTTATTTTCAATTTCTTTATGTTTAGTCTTTACTAAATCCTCAAATTTATATAATATACCGCTAAGGTAAGTAAATTGTGAAATTTGCAATTCTAAGTATATATTTTTTTCTAGTGTTACGAAATAATTTTTAAAAACATATCTCATTTCAGACGCCATTTCGTTATTTTCTGTTTTGCATTTTCTTCTTAGAAGTTGTGTGAGAGATGAAGTGATGTGTCTAAAAATATGCTAATATCATTTTCACCTCATTAATAAAACGCTCAATTTGAAAAAAATCATGTTAGACCACAAATAAAGTCACTATGCTACAAATGGACAGTATCTAGATAAAAAGCTATTTGTCTCACTCAATCAATAAATATTTTTTATATTAGTGTGTGTGTGTAAAACTAAAACTAATCAAAAGAATAAAAATTCATGTTAGAAATATTTATTTCAATTGGAGTAAAAAATAATTTATTTTATTCAGAAGATCTATTTAGAGTGTTTGACAACAATGGAAATAAATTTTAAAACTTCATTGAGAGTTAATTTAATATAATTTTATTTTTAAATAACAATAAACAAACTATGAGGATTCACCTTTGAATATATCATGCTGAATATTAGAAACATCATTTAATATATTATGGATGACTCTGACATATTGGTTTTCGTGAATATATTTTTCAAAGATAATGGAAATATGAAAACGATTATTTAAGAAAATGATATTCAGTTCTGAAACGATAATGAGAGTGATATAATGAAGTGCATTGATGATATTATTATACAATTGATGTATGATTTTTTGCAATATGATATTGAATAATAAATATTGAAAATATATTTATGATTTCATATATTATTTATTTTCAAAATTCTTTCTTTTTACTAATGTTTTATCAAGATCAAAAACATCTTTTTCGAATACTTTTACATGAAAAATTCAAAGATTGTTAACTTTATTTATCAATGAATATTTGTTTTATATTTATTTATTTATGATCCGTTTTTATTTTAAGAAAAGTTTTATACATATTTATATTTTAAGTTTTGCTGTTAATTTGCAAACTTTTCTAGAAATGAATTTATTTTAGTCAAATTATCTATGTGTATGTTACATTTCATTTTGTCATAAGAATTTGTATTGAAATTTATGTTTGGAGAGAGGGGAGAGATTGAAATTGTTTCTATATTTCTTTTTTAATAAAATAAAAATAGATCTCAATTTAGGATATATTTATCATATTATTATCTTAATAATCTATATAAGTTTGAAATTTCTTCAAAATTTTTCAGCATCATTTTCAAACTGACTAACTTTAAATATAGTTTACCATCCTAATTAGAAAACCTTTTAACGTTTTATTTTTCTATTGATTAAATGGATATTAAACATCGACATCAAATGAATTAATGTGTTTTCGTTAAATCATAGATTTCAAGAGATACTGAATCTCTCTTCATATAACAAAGATAGAAGAGAGAGGCATCATATATAAGCAAATTAAAATTTCAAAATCACCTTTTGATGCGTTACGGCCCATATTAGAGCAAGTTAAATATAAACTCCTATTATAGTTATCCCTTCTAGATAAATATATGTATAATATAACAATGTGGCAACTTTCTAACCCAAAAGGCCTCACAACGATTTATCGATCAAAAGGATTTTATATATTACCGACAGGTTTTAAGACCATTTGCTGATATTGTTCAAATTTCATTCCTTGAATGTGATTTCATAGACATATTTGTAAGATACGCCATATATTATATGGGTACCTATCAAAATCAAGACTAATTTTGAATTCAGATTTCAATACAGTTAAGGCATATAAAATCGTCAATCACCAAATTGTTCCTGCGGAGAAACCGAACAAACTAATCTTCACCTCATTCACGACTGTCTGAACTTTTCTTGTCTGAACTGTCTGAACTTGAAGTGAGACACCGTTTGTTCCCGATTGAAATGATCTGATTTATATATGTAGTTTGTGGACTCTGTAGAATAATACATGTAAATTTGTAAATATTTAATACTAAGTTTCAATTTGTTTGCTGCTTTGTTCCCTCTGTATTAGGCGCAAATATATCAATATCGCGCCTGGTTCATTAATAAAATTTAAAAAATCGTCAATAATAGTTAATTCAAAATAT
Source organism: Cordylochernes scorpioides (assembly GCA_030710605.1). Taxonomy (NCBI): domain Eukaryota; kingdom Metazoa; phylum Arthropoda; class Arachnida; order Pseudoscorpiones; family Chernetidae; genus Cordylochernes; species Cordylochernes scorpioides. The sequence continues at coordinate 34,182,797 of CP092873.1, read as the reverse complement.
GTATTCTGTATATTTAGGTTTGGAAATATTTTAAATATTGAAATAACAGATGATTAATCTAGGATTAATAGAGCAGAATTATTAAACATTTTTTACCACACACACAAAGCTTTTTGTGAATAGAGATAAAGAAATCCCGAACCTTATGTGTCTCTTTTAACCTTTTTTTTCTAATTATCGCAGTCGACTTCACTTGTTTCTATTTATCATTTCCTTAAATATTGTTTGAAATAAATTATATAACATATTTCGTTAATATTTTTACAAAAGCCTTTTGATTTTCATATATATATTTCTAATATAAATATTTAATTTTATTTTTGAATGTATTATAATCAATAAATATATTGACCAATGGCAAAGTTGTTTCATGTGACCATAAGTTTAATGTGGCAATAATTTGATAAAGAGGAAGCAATCTCTCGAAATATTTTTAAATTGAGATATTTTTTCTTAACATATCCAGGTACGCCTTTTTCATATAAACTTTATTAAAATGTTAATCGTATGCAGATTATCCATTTAAGATATAAAATCAGAAGAAAGAATTGTAAAGCAAAAACAAATAGGTCAATTTTATTTAAATCCAAACCTATACTTATACTTACTGTGTATATTTAGAGATTGGATAACTTTCTATATAACATTTAAATCCTGTTATAATTTAACGTTGTTATTTTTCAACAGCCCCTAATAATGAGGCGAAATTATTCCAATAAACTTCAATAATTAAATAAAGATGTTGAAAAAATGCATAACAGACATTTTTCACTTTCACATATTTCAAAACAAGATGTACATTTAAATTATAAACAATTTCAAATAACCAAGATAATAAATATTTTATCACACACAAAATATTAGAAATGTCCACGCCCCTCCAGCGACATCACAAAAGCAAATCGGCACGCTAACCTACCTAATGAATGCACGAATTATAATCCTTAAAAACACAAAACGCCAAAAAAGGCCTTTCAAGACTAAAAGGTTTCTCTCTATTTTCCAAAAATAATGATCCAATACCTGGCTCCGATTCTAGAAGTACCTAAAAAAATAAATATATAAACCGAATTATGCAAAAATGTCAAAAATATGTAAATTCAGCCTTCTCGTTTGATCCTCCCACAACTTCCTGTTCTACCAATACATACATCGCATCATTGATTATCTTTATTTATAAACCTCTACAATATTGGGAAATATTTCCTCTATTTTTGCCTAAATTTGAAAAACTAAATATCAGCAAGAGGATTTTATTTTGAACAACACTTAGCCAAATTTAACAAGATTTTCTTTGGAATATTTCTTTATATCAATATCTAATCTACCATTATTATTTGTAATATGTAATTAATATTTTTCTATATACCTAATTTGATTTCATTCCTCTATAATTGATTGAAGATATATCATTCATATTATTCACGATTATTTATTAACTACTGCAAGATGCAGGGACACTAATTTCTTCCTATCTTTTCTATTTATTCCTTAATTTCTTTATATTTCTGTAACTTTTTCTTCTCAGTAATATCAACGGCCATTCCCTAGTGCCACACTCTTTAAATACTTCAAAAATCCACCCTAGTGAGATTATCAATATTTATCTAACACAATTTTTTGAAAATAAGATTTTATCTATGTTTATGCGCATTCTGCATCAGTGTCTCTAATTCAACACATTTGAGTCTGAGAATTCTGACAATATATCTTTTTTATGGCCTGGTTCGATACGCAAAATTATTTTATTTATTTTTTCTCGCGTACTTCAAGGTTTTTAAACCTCTGATTTAATTCCTTGAATATATTTCTCCCAAATTACACTATCATCCATATATAAACATATATTTTTATATAATGTAACATTTCATTCATGTTTTGTAAACTTTCTGAAGCAATTGTAATTCCGAAATGAAGTCTTTTCACAAAACTGTTGTTTTAAATTTTTGTTTACTTCGGGAAAGAAAACGTTTTGGTAACACATTCGTATCTGCACCTGTGTGAATCTTGAAGTTGATCAGAATAGTTTCCAAGAATTTCTGTTGGGTTAATTTATCTTTCCTAATTTTATTGATTGTAACAATATAACCTATAGGAGGCTATCATGACAAGACAATTCAAGTCTTGCTTCCTTTACATATTTCACATTGCACTAGTGTTTTTTATGCATGCCTTTTTGAAAATAGTTGAATATTTTGTATAATGACATCCTTGCCATGCGCTGGCCAATTGCGCAAAATATCACACATTTGCCAATATTTTGGCAAAATCTATTTTTCTAAATAATTATTGAGAACATCTATTTTGATTATCTTCAAATTAGAGCGTTTTATTTTAAATTTCTGGTCTTTAGTTTTATTAATATTAAAATTGTCCTTTCGATGCAATTATGTTCCTCAGACATTTCTGCTTTTCAAGTCATAAATGAAGCTTTTTCCAACGTCAACTTCAAACTTTGTAACATTATATTTTTTATATTGTTATCACCTATTCTCAATAAAATTCGATCACGAACCATTCATTCAAATAGTGCACAAAAATCACAATCTTAAGTCTTTGTAGTAAGAACAACTAAAATATCATCAAAGTTTGACAAGATTTGTTAATATGTTGCAATAAAATTGGGAACGTTTAAAAACGATATCTTTAAAATTTAAGAGTAGTTAGAATCTTGCGCATACTTGCCCTTCATTAAATATATGCCTTTCAGGTCTAGGTCAATATATTTAAAAATATAATTTTAAAATCTATAATATTTTAAATCAACATATTTCATCATCTCAAAAGATATCGTAGAAAATTTAGATATTAAACTATCCTTGAAAGGATTAAAGAAACTTTCAAATTTTTTGGACAAGAATTCTTACCCTATTCTCGCCAAGAATATGATGAAATATCTTAATATATTATATAAAAAATTGAATATATGTATATTATATAACACTGCATAGAGTTGCGGGATGATAAGGTTTGATTTCATTTTGGGCTGCCTTGGATGTTCAAATACAAGAAAAAAAACGCTATAGCTATAAAAATTTATTTTTGTTTCTAACTTTGTATAAATAATGAAAACCTTATTCGTCTATTCGGAATATTTTAAAACAAATTTTATCTCTCTCAACCAAATTAAAAATTTGAACATATATTGAAAAATATAGAATACATTAAATTGTAAAGAAAATAATATTATGAGAACAAAGTGTCCAAGTACTCCCTCTTTTCCTGACTGGATTGACCGGTCGGGGAAAACTGGAGTAAGGTGGAAGGGGGAAACTCACTTGTCCTCTCTTGCTGAAACTGCCGAGTCGATTTGGATCATATGTATAGTATAATCTTTATTTTATATTAAAAATATTTCATATAACTAATTAAATGAATATTTAAAGTAAATCAAAAGCCTATTTAGTTATTTTTCTTCACGACAATATGAAATAAACAGACAAAAACATTAAATTTTAAAGACACAAAATAGAATGATATAGCAGGTCATTTAAAGAGGACTCCCTCCCCAAAAAAAAGAGCCCTACTTGTGGTTATGCACCCAAGGTGCTTGTAGAATCTTCAGAAAAGTAAATCCATCAGATAATCCTGGGGAATTTTATTCTTGGTCTTCTCAGACCCACTTGCTTGATCTTTTTTACCAGATGGGAAAATTCAAGAAGGTCACCGTAGATAAGCTTGTCCCGCCGAACACAAGACTTTCTCCTACTCTGTCCGACACTGCCTTTGCTACCGCGGGTCACTCGCCTCAAGAAACTATAACGAATCTTGCGATAAAGCACAAAGAAACAACAGAATGTGATCTATTTTCATTTGACAATAAAAAAAATAATACCTTATTTTAAAAATTTGTTTGAGATTCTTTGGTCACATCAAACGACGAAGGCGAATGGAGTACACCATACTGACCAGAAAGACGTCTAAGAAACGCATACCTGGATGCCCGCCGACACGCTTCGTGGACCAATTAAAGAAACTGACTGGCTTGATGGGCGTCGAGATGGTACAAAGAGTTCAAGACAGAGATAGCTGATGTCGCATCGTGTTTGGGATGAAATTCATACAGAGATCCACAACGATCGATCGTTAATAAAATGATTTATCTTTAAAAAATAGCATGTCTTGATCAAAATAAAAAGCTATCAATATAGTATTTTTAGTATGTTGAAGATCTGCACTTCAAAGACCAAATTATTCTTTCATTATGCCTACTGTAAAATCAAGAAATTATCTGTATGGATGTGTAAGAGAATGCGAACTATATGTAAATTGTAAAAAATATATTTTTTTTTCTCGATAGAATATCAAAATGTTGTGTGGTTTCCCTAATATTTCAGAAAAATAAATTAATTGCCGAATATATATTTTGGAAAGATGTATTATATCATTAAGAAATACTAACATCGAGCATGAATGCTTTTTGTACAAATAAAACAATTTTTTTGCTGCTCTTATTTTGATTTAAAATAGTGTGAGAAATTATATTTTCAATGGTGAACCCTCCTAGTAATTTCGCCCATTTAATCTTTCAAACTAACTAGAGCTCTAATACTATGTTGAATGTTTTACTTGATAAAATATATGCTACATTTAAAAATGCAATCTTAGTTATCGTATTTTAGAAAACTATGGAAATAAGCTTTTACCAATGTAGAATTACATTGAATTACATCAACATTATTTAGGTTTAAATTTGTTATAATAATATTCGTGAATATGAACAAATAAATATATATATATATGGAAATTTAAACCAACAATCTCATATTGTATATAATAATACAATATTTTTATGTTGTATAATAAAAATACATATATAAATAATTATACGCATGGTTGACATGTGTCATTACATCATCATATGTAATGTACTTTGTACAGCCTGAAAATAAATAAATAAAACTGTGTAATATATTAAGGGTTGAGCTGAAGCAAGAGATTGAGATAGAAGTCAAACAACGTCTAAAAGATGTATAAGATGTCAGGGCGTTGCCCGTGTACAATGATCTCTTCCGATCCACGCCCTTGTTGCATCCGCTGAAACCCAATACTTCCTCTCGGCAAAGATATATAGAGCTGCCAATTCGCAGAAATAAATAAATCACTTCACCATCAGCGGGAGCCCTTGTCGGTTGTGTCCAAGGTCAACCTCATCCACCATGTAGAACAGTAAGAACTCTTCTATCTCCATCTTTCGCTCCTAGCTCAACTTTTATCTGCTCACGGAACTTTCTTAGTACAACTGTGTCTCTTCGTTTTTTTTTTTGTGTGTATATTCCCAAGCTTTCCACTCTGTCTCGACTACGACTGCCTGTACTCTGCGAGAAACTGTTAAAGGTCTTCCAAGGTGCAGAGTGGTACTGGAAAACTCTCCACATCCTGACCTTTCCTCTCGGTTAACACAGCATAGCCAGAGTTGACAGGATTCCACAACGACAGGATTCGACATATATATATATTTTGTGTAAGTGTAAATATGAATAAAGACGAAATTCACCTTCACCTTTTATTTTTCATAAGTTTAACAACATAATAGAATTGAATTATTAATGAATTTTGAAATGTTGCCATTCTTTAGGAGGAAGTTTTAATTTTATCTTCAGAAATGTTCAGAATATTTGTATTTCATATTTAACTGGTTTCATTAGATATATTGGTTGCTGGTCCATCATCACATTCATTTTTAAATTCTTGCTAAATGTTGTAAATATTCGATCACATTGTACGAGGGCCATCCAATAAATAAGTTTCCCTATTTTTTTAAACAAATAAACCATATTATTTACAATTATGCAGTTATTTTATTTTCATTATACAACTCATAGACTACCACTCTAAATAATCACCATTTCTGTCCAAACATTTTTGGTACCGTTGTAGCAATTTTAAGATACCACTGTTGTACCAAGCCGTGTCCTGTCTTCGTAGCCAGTGGTTCGCCTCCGCCTGCACTTCGTCATCATTCGCAAAGTGCTTGCCTCCAAGGTGCCACTTGAGTGCTGGATATAGATGGAAGTCGCTTGGGGCAAGTTCCGGAGAATAATGTGTGAAAATTTCCCATTTGAAGTTTTCCATAGCCATAACTTTGCCTGCAGAGATTGTGACCTTCGCCTTTTTTGGTGCACTTTCCTCAGGCTTCTTCCACACCATGCTTTGTCGTTTTGTTTCTGGAGTTGAAAGATGCACCCAGATTTCATCTCCAGTGATAATACGGGAAAAAAGTTGATCTCCATCTCTTTGATGCATTTCCAGGAAAGCTCGGGCTGCCTCCATCCGTTGTTGCTTGTGATTTTCCAAGAGCAAACGCGGGACCCACCTTGCGCAGACTTTGCGAAAATTCAAAACATCTGACATGATTGTTCCAATCGAAGAGCGTCTAATTTCAATTCCAGGAGGCATTCGAATCATTATTTCGTCAATGGTGACGCGGCGATCTGCTTTCACCACATTCCGAACAGCAGCAACGGCTGCATTGTCCGTAGCAGTAACGGGGCTGCCGCTTCGCTCGTCATCATGCACGTTTTGCCGTCCTTCTAAGAACCATTAACGCCATCGGCGAACCATTTGGATGCTCATACATTCTTCACCATACACTGACACTGATTTGCAATGAATATTGACCGCAGTTTAATTTTCGCCGTGAAAAAAAAAACGAATTACAGAACGGAGTTCGCAAGTGGACACGTTCACCAGTGGTAGCTCCATGGAAACTGAAGCGCTACGGACTTGCGCGTACGAGTAGCGTGATTTTGAAGGTCACCAGCTTCCAACGCATCCTATACTAACTAATTTTTACAACGTTTTGTTCGCAGAAAAAAAAATAGGGAAACTTATTTATTGGATGGCCCTCGTATATAAACTTTTCTATTCGAAATTTGATATTAATTCCAAAATTCAAAAGAATTTCTGAAAGTAATTTGTGGCTGAACAACTCGCTAGAATTTTAGGCAACAATAAAATACAGGTCTTAATCACCTTTTTTAAAATATAAATTTCGGCATTTTTTTCTGATTGCTAGAATTTCTCTATATATGTGGGAAAAATATTAGAATTTTTTAGGTTGCTTAAGGTCAATTCTAAAAAAAGGCTTCCCACATTCTTTTTGGAAGTGAAAATGGCACTTTCTCCAATTCAATATCGTCTTTTCAAATTATTGAATGTTACCTCTCCCACACATTACTCATTTCATCGAATATCAACTTCAACTTCAACCGTGATATTCCGTTAGTTTATCGGAACTTCACCTTATATGCAACTATTACTGCAGGGTCTCAGCAACACACCTAACAACGTGGTCATCACTCTGGCCTACCGGTACTGCCTGACGAGAGGGGCCTCCCCCCTCCCCTGACCGGCTCCCACCCACGCCGGCCAGAGTAGAAACCAGGAACACCGAAACTGAGGTCATCAAGTTCAGCAAACAAAACCCTGTTTTTTCTGGTCACGAATGGCCAAAGAAAACCCGGCACGTTCTCCCTGTCAAAGCAGTACCAACAGGTTAGCAATAACGGGATCAAAAATACATTTTTAGAAAATATTATTTGCATATTCGCAATTCATGCGCATATAAAAAAAGCGCCTTTTTGAATTTTGAAAAAAAAAAATAAAACTTCTCGATTATATATATATATTTAAAATAAAAAATAATCAAAAATAAAAAAAGAAATATAAAAGGTAAAATGAAAAAAAAAAAGGTTTCAACGAGGAATCAGCTGTATATGAAAGCCTGAAAACAAACAAGAGACAAATGTTAAAATTTAGAAATAATATACACAAAGTGTACATTGAATATGAAAATTACACTCTATTATTGAACAGAAAATATAGAGAAGGTTTATATTATGAATTTATCATTGACTTTCTAATTTATGACATAATTGCAACGGTTTACTACATAAGTAAATCTACAGAATGAATAAGGAATATTTCACATAGCATAATGCCATTATTAGAAGCTTACTCAAATCTATCATCCTATTAAACAAGCCTACTTAAAAAGTTAATTTATATATTTTTTAAATCATAGAGAAAATATTCAAGATAGGGAACCAATAAGACGACTTAAATACTAAAGTTGAAGCATATTAAAGTTTAAATATATGTTTTTCAAAAGATAAATTTATCAAATATATATACAACTGAATTATAAATATAGTATAGTATATAGTATATCGTAATTTAAACAATGTGATATGTAAGTAATAAAGTATGACGTCCTTTCTAGTCGTCTCAAAGTGACACCAGCTTGCGACCGGACACTTGGGGGATCCAGGTGGGGGAAAAAATGGCGTTGGTCCAGATGTTGACAGTTAGTTAGGGTACAGTGGATATTTTCGGACAGCCCCGCTCAGTTCTAGGCCATTATCATCTAACGACGGTCCCCGCGGTTTCAGGCTCGCGGCCGAGCTTTTCCTCAGTTAATCCTCAACTTTCCCCTGCTCCTGGTGCCACGTGAGACGTACTAGGAGAGCGTCTTTTGACCCCAAACTTTGTCGTTACTGTCCCGTGCGGACTTCCCACTCTGCACGCCTTGCCACTCAACCCCGACTGCTTCCAATACACTTGTTGTCTTACCCGGGTTTACGACATATATATATAAATATAGAATAGATAAAAAAGCTTACATCGTTCAGGGTAACAAACTTGTCATAATTTATAGGGTGATGATTGATTTATGTGGAGAATGAAAAAAATTATAATATTGATTATAATGAATGAAAACATTAAGACGCGAATGTTTATTTTCACAAATAAATCAAGCATATTTTGTGCTACTGCAATATAAAAATATTAGGAGGGCTTACCATACCATTGATGAACCCTCCCAGGGTTTAGCCAATTTTAATCTATCAGACCGCTTATTTATAGCTCTAATTCTGTATTGAATAATTCTGCTTAAATGTGCTACCTGAAGGGTGAAATCTTAGAAACGGCTTTCAAGCAAACTATGGACATAAAATTTTAGGACAGTAGAATTACATTTATGCTCTTCGGCAAATAAAAAGGACAAGGCCAGTTAGGCATAAATAAATACAAAACAATAACGTGCTATCTATATATACCTAATAAAACGTTAATACGTTAATTTTTCTTTTCATAAATAATTCAAACTTCTCATTTGACTTTACTGCTATGAAAAAATATATATTGTCATAACCAAAAATGTACATAGCTTGTAACTGTAAATAATACATCGGCAGCTTGGCGAATGTTATGTACCTAAGCCCCGATAGGTGGCGCGCGCTGTCAGCTCGGCAAGTGTAATGTACCTAAGCTCCGATAGATGGCGGGCGCGCTAGGCGGGAATTTGTAAACAATAGTCACAATCTTGAGGGTCTAGCTGATCGCCAGCCGTTTGGGTCTCTGCATTACTTCCTTAATTTACCATTATTTTTATCCATTTAACTTAGTTTACCTCTATTTCTTTTTTATCCTCAAACTTATTAACTATATTAAGAGTCATTTAATAAATTATTATTTTATTCTATCCAAACGACTCGTCACCTTCATTACTGTGACAATATTCAAAAAAGTGTCTACCTTTGCTATCCTGCGAAACTGTAGCAGCAGTTAGAGCTGTGGTCTGATTGGCGTTAGGACTGCCTTCTGCAAAAATAAATACAAATCACATTTATTTATAATATCTCGATATTTTATTATATATATTGTAAAAAAATATATATGAGAAAACAATAGAAAAAATAAAAGATAAGTGGATCAGGTGTTGATATTAAAAATAAAGAAGGCATCTCCTGACCACGAGCACATGTGCTTTTTAGATGGCAGCGCGCCATCGTTCGTGGATGGCTTTTCTTGATTTGTCAAGAAATTGGGTTGGCCAAATATCACGTAGCAAGATAAATAAACGTTTAGTTTATTCTTGCTCCACTAGATGGCGCTCTGCCATCTAAAAAGCACATGTGCTCGTGGTCAGGAGATGCCTTCTTTATTAAAAAAAAAAAATATATATATATGTATTTATTTGTGAAGCTCATGCCCTGATGATATACCAACGCTCTTTTGATGTTTTAGATTTATGAAAATAAATATGTGTTGAAACCTTCATCATTTCATACCTCATCCAAAAGGTTAGAAATTGTCGATATTTCACCTTAAAATAAAATTTTAATTTGTCGTTGAAAAGAAACTCATGCGGTTAAACTTTCAAGTGTCGTTTTACATATACAAAATTCTTTAGGGGAATATTCACTAAAGCAGACCCTGGCGAAGCTAGATAATAATTTTTAGTAGGCAGGAACAAATTTCTACCAGCGAAACATTTACTCGAGCAGAAGACACACGAAGTCAGGTCATCTCTATATATAAAATATCGTTTCTCGGCCTTTTGGCTAAGATCGTGTAGTATATCTCTAGATATTTTTATTTAGATATATATATTTTTAAAAATCTATTCAGTAGAGAGAGTGGATATGTTTGCTCGAAAAATATATTTCATATATTATATAAATATATAATGTAACGAATATTTTTATCATTATTATCATAATATTCTGTGTGTTCTGGAATATTATTATCAATAATATTCTTTAGGCAAACTTTCACTCGGATAAAACCCGGGCGAAGACGGGTACACACCCGCTAGTAGTTTATAAATGAAAATTTGAACACTTAAACTTGATGTGCTTAGAACCAGGTATAAAATAGGTTTTTGATATGTTAGGTTAAAACAAGCATTTTGAAATAATTACAATTTTTAATTTTGAAAGCATTACAACACCCAATTGATGTGCGTCCACGAAAATAGTATTTTTTTTTCTAGGAAAATTTGACTTTTTGCAATGATGCAATCTGCAAACCATTTCATCTGCAAATATCAAAATTTAGTTTTTCAACAAGAGAGAGAAAAGTTATCTATTACCTTATCTATATATATAAAATTGAATGTCTGTCTGTCTGTTTGTCTGTCTGTTTGTTTGTACTCTATAGATTCAAAAACCATACATCCAATCGCCGTGAAATTTTGGGATATTATTAGGTATATCACCGGGAAGGTTTTAGAAAAATAATTTCATGAATATCTTGAATATCCTTAGAGTTATTTGCAGATTTGTAGATTTAACTCGCAAGCAGCGCCCCCCATTGTGACGATGATAACAAGTTTTCTTATCACTAAGTTTGTTATCTTAAATATTATTTATCAAAAGTAAGATTATCTCAGGATGACACGGCAATGTGACACGGGAAAAAATGTTCACTAGATAAAACTATGATTTTCTATATGATATAAAAAGCTACAATGAAGAGTGAATGTAATATAAAAAGCCAACAATGAAGAATGAATGTAAGATAAAAAGCCAACAATGAAGAGTGAATGTAAGATAAAAAGCCAACAATGAAGAATGAATGTAAGATAAAAAGCCAACAATAAAGAGTGAATGTAAGATAAAAAGCCAACAATGAATAGTAAATGTAATATAAAAAGCCAACAATGAAGAATGAATGTAAGATAAAAAGCCAACAATGAAGAGTAAATATAATATAAAAAGCCAACAATGAAGAATGAATGTAAGATAAAAAGCCAACAATGAAGAGTAAATATAATATAAAAAGCCAACAATGAAGAGTGAATGTAAGATAAAAGCCAACAATGAAGAGTGAATGTAATATAAAAAGCCAACAATGAAGAATGAATGTAAGATAAAAAGCCAACAATGAAGAGTAAATCTCTATCTATCTATATATATAAAATTGAAATAATATTATCATGCATATAGAAAAAAATGATTATATGCCTCTTCTTTATGCCGGACCAAACTACTCATTTCATCGACATTTTTGAAAGTAAAACAGTGTAAACGGTATTAAATATGTATAATGGAACAATGGCTTAAAATATAATAGAAAGTGAGCTGAATGAAGACAAAAAGAAATGTTAAGAATTCCCTATGAATTGATATGAAGTGATTTTGGATATAAAATATAAAAAAAAACTCGATTGATACACATTTAAAATGGTTAAAATGGCATTTATTAAGCCAAACAGTGTGAAAAAGTAGATACAGTAGAGCTTCCATGAGAGGATGCCTAAAATCGTAGCTTAAACCGTCTCTCCGAGAGGCAGTCTCTTATTAAAGGTCTATTAGAGATTCTTTAATATCAATTAGAACCTCCAATGAGAGACCACCTACAGGAGAAACAAGTTGAGTCATGTTTTTAGGTGGTCTTTCTTAAGAGACTCTATTTACATATATTAAAATCAACATTTTCTTACTGTTACGTTTAATTACTGCTAATCTATATATATAAAATTGAATGTCTGTCTGTCTGTACTCTATAGATTCAAAAACCATACATCCAATCGCCGTGAAATTTTGGAATATTATTAGGTATATCACCGGGAAGGTTTTTGAAAAATAATTTCATGAATATCTTGAATATCCTTAGAGTTATTTGCAGATTTGTAGATTTAACTCGCAAGCAGCGCCCCCATTGTGACGATGATAACAAGTTTTCTTATCACTAAGTTTGTTATCTTAAATATTATTTATCAAAAGTAAGATTATCTCAGGATGACACGGCAATTTATTTGCGACAAGAATAATGATACAATTCCAAGGCGAAGATACTATTCCTTTAACTTCCAATTACCGAGGGAACCAATTAATATTGATTTTATTCAACTTATCGAGTATTTCTCAAGGGACCGGGAAAAAATGTTCACTAGATAAAAACTATGATTTTCTAATGTAGAAAATTAGGAAAGACAAAATTCGGGATGACAAGGCACACAGGGACCGGGAAAAAATGTTCACTTTATCGAGAGATTCAAATTTACGAGTTTCAAATTATCAAATATATCTTTTTTATTTTTTAATAAGTTTTTAGATAATTGTTTTAACAAATGTTCGCTAGACAAACCTTTACTCGGGTAAAACCCCGGGCGAAGCCGAGTACGTTTTATAAGTTTAAAGAGAATTGTTTTAACAAATGTTCGTTAGACAAACATTCACTCGGGTAAAACCCGGGCGAAGCCGGGCGGGTCCGCTAGTTCAATATACAATTCCACACAAAATATCGCGAATTATCACTCGTATTATCTATTTTACAAATGTTTGTGTGAATATTAAATATATATATAATATGTTGATATAAATATATCTATAAATATTGTATATCTGGAGATTTATTTTCATTTTTTGAGGGATTTAGGCCTCATATTGAACTTAAATATTTTAGATCATTGTTAGCTAGTATATATAAATCAAAATTCAAAATGTATATTAATGTGTAAGAACATATTGTCCTCAAATTATAGAGTTAGTTTGAAGAGACTCGAACATTTTTCGAAAAATCAAATCAAGGCAGAAAGGTGATGGCAACTGCCAGAAATTTCGTTATTTGAAACTGCATTTAACGTTCTATAAAGATATGGAAATTATATTAAAGACATTAAAAATCTTAATAAAGAGTATTTAAACAATGGTTTTAAATACAAAACAGTAAAGTTTTACAATAGGCTGTCAATACACAAATACCTAAGCAATAATAAATATAATTATAAATTTGAAACTTCAAACTTCTCCAATTAATCTAACCAACAACTTATATTCTACTCTTATACTAAAACAAATGATAGAATTACTGAATATATTTCCTATGACTTTAAATATATTAATTATATGATAACGATTATAAAGCATTAAATTCATTCAATTTGATCTCCAGTTACTGTGGGAGGGAACTGGAAAACAAATATAAATGAATTTGAAGCATAATAAATGTTTTATTATTCAATTAATTTATAATTTTAATAAAAATGTAACTTATATCAATGGAAACAAAATTTTAATACATATTTTCACAATCTTTAAAATTTCTAATGATTCTTTTCTGACAGCTTTTCTAACTTCAAACAATTTTAAAAATAAGATTTCCTAGAAGAGGGAAGGTTACTTTTAGAACAATGTTGACGGGTCCCTGGCAGACAGATGTTACATCCACACATGTGCGCTGTCTCTAGGGAGCGGCAGACGCCACTTTGAATAAGTAAGTAAACAACCTCCTTCTATGTTATCTAATATTAATTTAATTATACAGTTTAATGGTCGAAGAGAAATCAATCCATAATGAAGTAAGGGTGAAATGGGGTGTGGTATTTTCATCTGAAGAGCCCTGATACCACAGATTTCTCTCTCCAATAGATTTTCCAATCTCCTTTTTGTGTAATGTCCTGGTCTACCATTAGGGTTCCAAAAAATAATTTCTAATAGGCAAAGATTTAAAATATGTTTATCTATCCTTAACTAGGCAAAAACATTATATCATATTATTCTTACTCTTAGGAAAAAAAAAATCTAAAATTATATAGTAAAAAAAAATTATATAAAAAAATTACAAAAACTATTAATTAACTAAAAAAATACTAACACCCTTTCAATTCTCTACCTGTTTGAAATAAAAGTGTATGGTTCTTTCTTTATCTCTTTCCTCTCTTTTACTAAAAAATAAATATATAATCATTATAAATCTCTTCTTTATTCCTATTTATTTAAGAGTATGTCTAAATGACGGGTAAAAGCCGATGCTAAAGACGTTACGTTGTTAAATCTTCTTTTCTTGTTAAATTTTCTTTTTATTTTTCAAATTTTTTTTTTCTATCTAAAATAAAAACATATTATTCTAACATATAATTACTTTTATTACATTTTTCTCTCCTAAATAAGATATAAATATAATACATATAAACAACTTTTTAATCTCATCTAACTTAAACACAAAAATAATTATCAACTTTTATCTTATATATATATATATAAAGAAAGAGATATTTTCTGCTGTATTTTTGATCATCTTGAGATTATACTATGGTTAGTTATTTGCTGGTTCTTTTTCAGGACTAAATGGTATTGGTGATGCTGTCGTGGCAAGAATCTTGAAAGTAAAATAACAAAAAAAATGGTTTTGATCAGAGTTTGTTTTATTTGAGCTAAAGTAAAAAATATATATATGAACATAATTTGGTAAAAGTACTGCCTGGCTAAAGGCGTAAGTTGTTGTTGTTATTTACATAATGTACAAAAGGTTTGAGTCGGCCAACGTGAAACAACAGCAATCGGTTTTATATAGGGAAAGTCCCGACATCTGGTGGTAAATTTAACAGAGTATTTGAATCGATTAAATATAATTTTAAATAAAATAATACTTTAATATAACATAATTTTAAATAAAATAATACTTTAATATAACATAATTTTAAATAAAATATTTTAATATAACATATATAAAGAGGGATTTTCTGCTTCTATAACCCATAATCCTGTGTGGAAATGATAATAGAAACGGCATCTCCATACGAAGCATATTAGAACAATTTTTTTGTTGCGTTCTTGTTCTTTCTCAATGATTAATTTAGTTTCAATTTCGACCCTGTTCCTTGACAGTCCCTGGCGACTCGGCGTGGTGACCCTCGCGCCAGTGGGCCCACTGTCGTTTCGCCCTGAATTGGGTCTTCTGTCTGTGTGTGCGCGATTGAGAACGTTCTTTACGAGCGCGTCATGGAAACCAAAAAGTACACTCAGTAGTAGCACCTGCCCGCCTTCGCGCGGTTTCCCGTGTCAACCTCGTACCTCATAGGTCCTTGATTCGACGTCAGATTAAGGGAGTACTGGGAACTAGGGGTACGAGGGTCAAAGGAGGGGAGACCTATTGGAGCGTAGGACAGGTGTAACCAAGTCCAAAGACAGGGCTAGGACAGCAACCTGGCCACGGAACTCTCTTAGACGCCTGTGGCTGATTGGTCGACCCCATGAAGCTAGACCATAAAGGCGGTCGCTTGGGGACAAACCAAATGGCCGCTCGGTGCTTGGAGAATGCACCAGTTCCTTACTGGCTGAAAACCTGGATGGGAGGGGGACCTTCGGCTGAAGGCGTTCAATCAATACTAGCTTTTTAGCCATTCCATCCTACGATATTACTTGATAAACAGGAGTTCAAGCGATACTATCTTAGATATCCATTCAATCCTCTGATGTTTCCTGATATATTCTGATCTGAAGTAAATATGTGATTATAAATAAACCGTTAAATATCAGAGAAAGAGACTGTTTTGTTTCTTTAAAAAATCAGGATGCAGAGATGAACAAATATTTATATTTATTTAAGAGAGGGAACTTCCTAACTTATGGTTTATTTATACTATAGAATAAAGCGTTAGGAGAAAATAATTTTTAAAAATCGACTACATGAGCTTTCGGGCAGTCACGCCCTTCAACTGGTAATGATACATGATGGCAATAGGCCTTAAATAGGATTCCGTTTTTTAAGATATATTTACATATGAGAAAAATAATATAGGACGGCTAAAAAACAATTTAGTTAAAAAATATTTGCAAAACTAAGCTATTGTATAATATATTTATGTAACTATGCTAATCCTGTAATGCCGGTTGACAAATAAATGGTAGGTTTGTAATTGGCTAAAACTTGTGACTATATAATAAAGAGAGACTAGTATTAGGATATCGACTGTTCAACCCGCCATCAGCGGCCATATTGGAACTATACTGGGGGAGGGGGGGGGGGTTGTGTTTCTACACAAAAAACATAAACAAACATGATGATAACTACTCTTTCTTTTAAATTCACTCAATTCTTTACAATTACATCACAGAGACCACTTTGAAATTTTGATTTCATGATATGATGTGGCCACATGCTGGGCAGCCATAGTCCATTAATGTGGTAAAAGGAACCTGAATGGGGGAAGAACACACATGCAATAAGTTGTAAAATCTATTAAGATATTCAATAATATGCAATTTGTTTCCAATTGAAATCCGTGGACGATGATACCAGAATATTCAGGTCTGGTCATTCAAACGATATCTTTTACATTCACAATATTTGTTGTATAGTTTAGTCAGAAATATCCTCAGATATCAAATTATCAGAGTATGTTGGTTAATTTAGTATATAAATCCAAAACACAAGCAGCAAGCTCTTTTTAGCCCTTTAAAGATTGTAGGTACTTTTTGAACAACCACATAAATATTTCTAAAAAATGGAATTTTATTTGCGACATTATATTTGAATTGAGATAAAAATGCAATTATATAAAAATACATAACTGTATAATAGCATTTTTCCGTATAATTTTGAGTTAAATTTCAATTATAAAACGCTAATATTAGAAATAATATTAGAACTCAGAATTGAATTTTTGAAAATTTACATCTCTTATTCGACAGAGTCCATAAAGGTTATGTGGACAAAGTGGAAGATGTAAGAGGTGCAGGAACAAGAGCAATTTTAAACATCATTGAATTTGCATTAATTGGTTATTTTCAATTTCTTTATGTTTAGTCTTTACTAAATCCTCAAATTTATATAATATACCGCTAAGGTAAGTAAATTTGCGAATTCTAAGTATATTTTTTTTCTAGTGTTACGAAATAATTTTTAAAAACATATCTCATTTCAGACGCCATTTCGTTATTTTCTGTTTTGCATTTTCTTCTTAGAAGTTGTGTGAGAGATGAAGTGATGTGTCTAAAAATATGCTAATATCATTTTCACCTCATTAATAAAACGCTCAATTTGAAAAAAATCATGTTAGACCACAAATAAAGTCACTATGCTACAAATGGACAGTATCTAGATAAAAAGCTATTTGTCTCACTCAATCAATAAATATTTTTTATATTAGTGTGTGTGTGTGTAAAACTAAAACTAATCAAAAGAATAAAAATTCATGTTAGAAATATTTATTTCAATTGGAGTAAAAAATAATTTATTTTATTCAGAAGATCTATTTAGAGTGTTTGACAACAATGGAAATAAATTTTAAAACTTCATTGAGAGTTAATTTAATATAATTTTATTTTTAAATAACAATAAACAAACTATGAGGATTCACCTTTGAATATATCATGCTGAATATTAGAAACATCATTTAATATATTATGGATGACTCTGACATATTGGTTTTCGTGAATATATTTTTCAAAGATAATGGAAATATGAAAACGATTATTTAAGAAAATGATATTCAGTTCTGAAACGATAATGAGAGCGATATAATGAAGTGCATTGATGATATTATTATACAATTGATGTATGATTTTTTGCAATATGATATTGAATAATAAATATTGAAAATATATTTATGATTTCATATATTATTTATTTTCAAAATTCTTTCTTTTTACTAATGTTTTATCAAGATCAAAAACATCTTTTTCGAATACTTTTACATGAAAAATTCAAAGATTGTTAACTTTATTTATCAATGAATATTTGTTTTTATATTTATTTATTTATGATCCGTTTTTATTTTAAGAAAAGTTTTATACATATTTATATTTTAAGTTTTGCTGTTAATTTGCAAACTTTTCTAGAAATGAATTTATTTTAGTCAAATTATCTATGTGTATGTTACATTTCATTTTGTCATAAGATATTTGTATTGAAATTTATGTTTGGAGAGAGGGGAGAGATTGAAATTGTTTCTATATTTCTTTTTTAATAAAATAAAAATAGATCTCAATTTAGGATATATTTATCATATTATTATCTTAATAATCTATATAAGTTTGAAATTTCTTCAAAATTTTTCAGCATCATTTTCAAACTGACTAACTTTAAATATAGTTTACCATCCTAATTAGAAAACCTTTTAACGTTTTATTTTTCTATTGATTAAATGGATATTAAACATCGACATCAAATGAATTAATGTGTTTTCGTTAAATCATAGATTTCAAGAGATACTGAATCTCTCTTCATATAACAAAGATAGAAGAGAGAGGCATCATATATAAGCAAATTAAAATTTCAAAATCACCTTTTGATGCGTTACGGCCCATATTAGAGCAAGTTAAATATAAACTCCTATTATTAGTTATCCCCTTCTAGATAAATATATGTATAATATAACAATGTGGCAACTTTCTAACCCAAAAGGCCTCACAACGATTTATCGATCAAAAGGATTTTATATATTACCGACAGGTTTTAAGACCATTTGCTGATATTGTTCAAATTTCATTCCTTGAATGTGATTTCATAGACATATTTGTAAGATACGCCATATATTATATGGGTACCTATCAAAATCAAGACTAATTTTGAATTCAGATTTCAATACAGTTAAGGCATATAAAATCGTCAATCACCAAATTGTTCCTGCGGAGAAACCGAACAAACTAATATTCACCTCATTCACGACTGTCTGAACTTTTCTTGTCTGAACTGTCTGAACTTGAAGTGAGACACCGTTTGTTCCCCGATTGAAATGATCTGATTTATATATGTAGTTTGTGGACTCTGTAGAATAATACATGTAAATTTGTAAATATTTAATACTAAGTTTCAATTTGTTTGCTGCTTTGTTCCCTCTGTATTAGGCGCAAATATATCAATATCGCGCCTGGTTCATTAATAAAATTTAAAAAATCGTCAATAATAGTTAATTCAAAATATGTATTCTGTATATTTAGGTTTGGAAATATTTTAATATTGAAATAACAGATGATTAATCTAGGATTAATAGAGCAGAATTATAAACATTTTTTACCACACACACAAAGCCTTTTTGTGAATAGAGATAAAGAAATCTCCGAACCTTATGTGTCTCTTTTAACCTTTTTTTTCTAATTATCGCAGTCGACTTCACTTGTTTCTATTTATCATTTCCTTAAATTTTGTTTGAAATAAATTATATAACATATTTCGTTAATATTTTTACAAAAGCCTTTGATTTTCATATAAATATTTAATTTTATTTTTTGAATGTATTATAATCAATAAATATATTTGACCAATGGCAAAGTTGTTTTCATGTGACCATAAGTTTAATGTGCAATAATTTGATAAAGAGGAAGCAATCTCTCGAAATATTTTTAAATTGAGATATTTTTTCTTAACATATCCAGGTACGCCTTTTTCATATAAACTTTATTAAAATGTTAATCGTATGCAGATTATCCATTTAAGATATAAAATCAGAAGAAAGAATTGTAAAGCAAAAACAAATAGTCAATTTTATTTAAATCCAAACCTATACTTATACTTACTGTGTATATTTAGAGATTGGATAACTTTCTATATAACATTTAAATCCTGTTATAATTTACGTTGTTATTTTTCAACAGCCCCTAATAATGAGGCGAAATTATTCCAATAAACTTCAATAATTAAATAAAGATGTTGAAAAAATGCATAACAGACATTTTTCACTTTCACATATTTCAAAACAAGATGTACATTTAAATTATAAACAATTTCAAATAACCAAGATAATAAATATATTTATCACACACAAAATATTAGAAATGTCCACGCCCCTCCAGCGACATCACAAAAGCAAATCGGCACGCTAACCTACCTAATGAATGCACGAATTATAATCCTTAAAAACACAAAACGCCAAAAAAGGCCTTTCAAGACTAAAAGGTTTCTCTCTATTTTCCAAAAATAATGATCCAATACCTGGCTCCGATTCTAGAAGTACCTAAAAAAATAAATATATAAACCGAATTATGCAAAAATGTCAAAAATATGTAAATTCAGCCTTCTCGTTTGATCCTCCCACAACTTCCTGTTCTACCAATACATACATCGCATCATTGATTATCTTTATTTATAAACCTCTACAATATTGGGAAATATTTCCTCTATTTTTGCCTAAATTTGAAAAACTAAATATCAGCCAAGAGGATTTTATTTTGAACAACACTTAGCCAAATTTAACAAGATTTTCTTTGGAATATTTCTTTATATCAATATCTAATCTACCATTATTATTTGTAATATGTAATTAATATTTTTCTATATACCTAATTTGATTTCATTCCTCTATAATTGATTGAAGATATATCATTCATATTATTCACGATTATTTATTAACTACTGCAAGATGCAGGGACACTAATTTCTTCCTATCTTTTCTATTTATTCCTTAATTTCTTTATATTTCTGTAACTTTTTCTTCTCAGTAATATCAACGCCATTCCCTAGTGCCACACTCTTTAAATACTTCAAAAATCCACCCTAGTGAGATTATCAATATTTATCTAACACAATTTTTTGAAAATAAGATTTTATCTATGTTTATGCGCATTCTGCATCAGTGTCTCTAATTCAACACATTTGAGTCTGAGAATTCTGACAATATATCTTTTTTATGGCCTGGTTCGATACGCAAAATTATTTTATTTATTTTTTCTCGCGTACTTCAAGGTTTTTAAACCTCTGATTTAATTCCTTGAATATATTTCTCCCAAATTACACTATCATCCATATATAAACATATATTTTTATATAATGTAACATTTCATTCATGTTTTGTAAACTTTCTGAAGCAATTGTAATTCCGAAATGAAGTCTTTTCACAAAACTGTTGTTTTAAATTTTTGTTTACTTCGGGAAAGAAAACGTTTTGGTAACACATTCGTATCTGCACCTGTGTGAATCTTGAAGTTGATCAGAATAGTTTCCAAGAATTTCTGTTGGGTTAATTTATCTTTCCTAATTTTATTGATTGTAACAATATAACCTATATGGAGGCTATCATGACAAGACAATTCAAGTCTTGCTTCCTTTACATATTTCACATTGCACTAGTGTTTTTTATGCATGCCTTTTTGAAAATAGTTGAATATTTTGTATAATGACATCCTTGCCATGCGCTGGCCAATTGCGCAAAATATCACACATTTGCCAATATTTTGGCAAAATCTATTTTTCTAAATAATTATTGAGAACATCTATTTTGATTATCTTCAAATTAGAGCGTTTTATTTTAAATTTCTGGTCTTTAGTTTTATTAATATTAAAATTGTCCTTTCGATGCAATTATGTTCCTCAGACATTTCTGCTTTTCAAGTCATAAATGAAGCTTTTTCCAACGTCAACTTCAAACTTTGTAACATTATATTTTTTTATATTGTTATCACCTATTCTCAATAAAATTCGATCACGAACCATTCATTCAAATAGTGCACAAAAATCACAATCTTAAGTCTTTGTAGTAAGAACAACTAAAATATCATCAAAGTTTGACAAGATTTGTTAATATGTTGCAATAAAATTGGGAACGTTTAAAAACGATATCTTTAAAATTTAAGAGTAGTTAGAATCTTGCGCATACTTGCCCTTCATTAAATATATGCCTTTCAGGTCTAGGTCAATATATTTAAAAATATAATTTTAAAATCTATAATATTTTAAATCAACATATTTCATCATCTCAAAAGATATCGTAGAAAATTTAGATATTAAACTATCCTTGAAAGGATTCAAGAAACTTTCAAATTTTTTGGACAAGAATTCTTACCCTATTCTCGCCAAGAATATGATGAAATATCTTAATATATTATATAAAAAATTGAATATATGTATATTATATAACACTGCATAGAGTTGCGGGATGATAAGGTTTGATTTCATTTTGGGCTGCCTTGGATGTTCAAATACAAGAAAAAAAACGCTATAGCTATAAAAATTTATTTTTGTTTCTAACTTTGTATAATAATGAAAACCTTATTCGTCTATTCGGAATATTTTAAAACAAATTTTATCTCTCTCAACCAAATTAAAAATTTGAACATATATTGAAAAATATAGAATACATTAAATTGTAAAGAAAATAATATTATGAGAACAAAGTGTCCAAGTACTCCCTCTTTTCCTGACTGGATTGACCGGTCGGGGAAAACTGGAGTAAGGTGGAAGGGGGAAACTCACTTGTCCTCTCTTGCTGAAACTGCCGAGTCGATTTGGATCATATGTATAGTATAATCTTTATTTTATATTAAAAATATTTCATATAACTAATTAAATGAATATTTAAAGTAAATCAAAAGCCTATTTAGTTATTTTTCTTCACGACAATATGAAATAAACAGACAAAAACATTAAATTTTAAAGACACAAAATAGAATGATATAGCAGGTCATTTAAAGAGGACTCCCTCCCCAAAAAAAGAGCCCTACTTGTGGTTATGCACCCAAGGTGCTTGTAGAATCTTCAGAAAAGTAAATCCATCAGATAATCCTGGGGAATTTTATTCTTGGTCTTCTCAGACCCACTTGCTTGATCTTTTTTACCAGATGGGAAAATTCAAGAAGGTCACCGTAGATAAGCTTGTCCCGCCGAACACAAGACTTTCTCCTACTCTGTCCGACACTGCCTTTGCTACCGCGGGTCACTCGCCTCAAGAAACTATAACGAATCTTGCGATAAAGCACAAAGAAACAACAGAATGTGATCTATTTTCATTTGACAATAAAAAAAATAATACCTTATTTTAAAAATTTGTTTGAGATTCTTTGGTCACATCAAACGACGAAGGCGAATGGAGTACACCATACTGACCAGAAAGACGTCTAAGAAACGCATACCTGGATGCCCGCCGACACGCTTCGTGGACCAATTAAAGAAACTAACTGGCTTGATGGGCGTCGAGATGGTACAAAGAGTTCAAGACAGAGATAGCTGATGTCGCATCGTGTTTGGGATGAAATTCATACAGAGATCCACAACGATCGATCGTTAATAAAATGATTTATCTTTAAAAAATAGCATGTCTTGATCAAAATAAAAAGCTATCAATATAGTATTTTTAGTATGTTGAAGATCTGCACTTCAAAGACCAAATTATTCTTTCATTATGCCTACTGTAAAATCAAGAAATTATCTGTATGGATGTGTAAGAGAATGCGAACTATATGTAAATTGTAAAAAATATTTTTTTTTTTTCTCGATAGAATATCAAAATGTTGTGTGGTTTCCCTAATATTTCAGAAAAATAAATTAATTGCCGAATATATATTTTGGAAAGATGTATTATATCATTAAGAAATACTAACATCGAGCATGAATGCTTTTTGTACAAATAAAACAATTTTTTTGCTGCTCTTATTTTGATTTAAAATAGTGTGAGAAATTATATTTTCAATGGTGAACCCTCCTAGTAATTTCGCCCATTTAATCTTTCAAACTAACTAGAGCTCTAATACTATGTTGAATGTTTTACTTGATAAAATATATGCTACATTTAAAAATGCAATCTTAGTTATCGTATTTTAGAAAACTATGGAAATAAGCTTTTACCAATGTAGAATTACATTGAATTACATCAACATTATTTAGGTTTAAATTTGTTATAATAATATTCGTGAATATGAACAAATAAATATATATATATATGGAAATTTAAACCAACAATCTCATATTGTATATAATAATACAATATTTTTATGTTGTATAATAAAAATACATATATAAATAATTATACGCATGGTTGACATGTGTCATTACATCATCATATGTAATGTACTTTGTACAGCCTGAAAATAAATAAATAAAACTGTGTAATATATTAAGGGTTGAGCTGAAGCAAGAGATTGAGATAGAAGTCAAACAACGTCTAAAAGATGTATAAGATGTCAGGGCGTTGCCCGTGTACAATGATCTCTTCCGATCCACGCCCTTGTTGCATCCGCTGAAACCCAATACTTCCTCTCGGCAAAGATATATAGAGCTGCCAATTCGCAGAAATAAATAAATCACTTCACCATCAGCGGGAGCCCTTGTCGGTTGTGTCCAAGGTCAACCTCATCCACCATGTAGAACAGTAAGAACTCTTCTATCTCCATCTTTCGCTCCTAGCTCAACTTTTATCTGCTCACGGAACTTTCTTAGTACAACTGTGTCTCTTCGTTTTTTTTTGTGTGTATATTCCCAAGCTTTCCACTCTGTCTCGACTACGACTGCCTGTACTCTGCGAGAACTGTTAAAGGTCTTCCAAGGTGCAGAGTGGTACTGGAAAACTCTCCACATCCTGACCTTTCCTCTCGGTTAACACAGCATAGCCAGAGTTGACAGGATTCCACAACGACAGGATTCGACATATATATATATTTTGTGTAAGTGTAAATATGAATAAAGACGAAATTCACCTTCACCTTTTATTTTTCATAAGTTTAACAACATAATAGAATTGAATTATTAATGAATTTTGAAATGTTGCCATTCTTTAGGAGGAAGTTTTAATTTTATCTTCAGAAATGTTCAGAATATTTGTATTTCATATTTAACTGGTTTCATTAGATATATTGGTTGCTGGTCCATCATCACATTCATTTTTAAATTCTTGCTAAATGTTGTAAATATTCGATCACATTGTACGAGGGCCATCCAATAAATAAGTTTCCCTATTTTTTTAAACAAATAAACCATATTATTTACAATTATGCAGTTATTTTATTTTCATTATACAACTCATAGACTACCACTCTAAATAATCACCATTTCTGTCCAAACATTTTTGGTACCGTTGTAGCAATTTTAAGATACCACTGTTGTACCAAGCCGTGTCCTGTCTTCGTAGCCAGTGGTTCGCCTCCGCCTGCACTTCGTCATCATTCGCAAAGTGCTTGCCTCCAAGGTGCCACTTGAGTGCTGGATATAGATGGAAGTCGCTTGGGGCAAGTTCCGGAGAATAATGTGTGAAAATTTCCCATTTGAAGTTTTCCATAGCCATAACTTTGCCTGCAGAGATTGTGACCTTCGCCTTTTTTGGTGCACTTTCCTCAGGCTTCTTCCACACCATGCTTTGTCGTTTTGTTTCTGGAGTTGAAAGATGCACCCAGATTTCATCTCCAGTGATAATACGGGAAAAAAGTTGATCTCCATCTCTTTGATGCATTTCCAGGAAAGCTCGGGCTGCCTCCATCCGTTGTTGCTTGTGATTTTCCAAGAGCAAACGCGGGACCCACCTTGCGCAGACTTTGCGAAAATTCAAAACATCTGACATGATTGTTCCAATCGAAGAGCGTCTAATTTCAATTCCAGGAGGCATTCGAATCATTATTTCGTCAATGGTGACGCGGCGATCTGCTTTCACCACATTCCGAACAGCAGCAACGGCTGCATTGTCCGTAGCAGTAACGGGGCTGCCGCTTCGCTCGTCATCATGCACGTTTTGCCGTCCTTCTAAGAACCATTAACGCCATCGGCGAACCATTTGGATGCTCATACATTCTTCACCATACACTGACACTGATTTGCAATGAATATTGACCGCAGTTTAATTTTTCGCCGTGAAAAAAAAAACGAATTACAGAACGGAGTTCGCAAGTGGACACGTTCACCAGTGGTAGCTCCATGGAAACTGAAGCGCTACGGACTTGCGCGTACGAGTAGCGTGATTTTGAAGGTCACCAGCTTCCAACGCATCCTATACTAACTAATTTTTACAACGTTTTGTTCGCAGAAAAAAAAATAGGGAAACTTATTTATTGGATGGCCCTCGTATATAAACTTTTCTATTCGAAATTTGATATTAATTCCAAAATTCAAAAGAATTTCTGAAAGTAATTTGTGGCTGAACAACTCGCTAGAATTTTAGGCAACAATAAAATACAGGTCTTAATCACCTTTTTTTAAAATATAAATTTCGGCATTTTTTTTCTGATTGCTAGAATTTCTCTATATATGTGGGAAAAATATTAGAATTTTTTAGGTTGCTTAAGGTCAATTCTAAAAAAAGGCTTCCCACATTCTTTTTGGAAGTGAAAATGGCACTTTCTCCAATTCAATATCGTCTTTTCAAATTATTGAATGTTACCTCTCCCACACATTACTCATTTCATCGAATATCAACTTCAACTTCAACCGTGATATTCCGTTAGTTTATCGGAACTTCACCTTATATGCAACTATTACTGCAGGGTCTCAGCAACACACCTAACAACGTGGTCATCACTCTGGCCTACCGGTACTGCCTGACGAGAGGGGCCTCCCCCCTCCCCTGACCGGCTCCCACCCACGCCGGCCAGAGTAGAACCCAGGAACACCGAAACTGAGGTCATCAAGTTCAGCAAACAAAACCAGGTTTTTCTGGTCACGAATGGCCAAAGAAAACCCGGCACGTTCTCCCTGTCAAAGCAGTACCAACAGGTTAGCAATAACGGGATCAAAAATACATTTTTAGAAAATATTATTTGCATATTCGCAATTCATGCGCATATAAAAAAGCGCCTTTTTGAATTTTGAAAAAAAAATAAAACTTCTCGATTATATATATATATTTTAAAATAAAAAATAATCAAAAATAAAAAAAGAAATATAAAAGGTAAAATGAAAAAAAAAAAGGTTTCAACGAGGAATCAGCTGTATATGAAAGCCTGAAAACAAACAAGAGACAAATGTTAAAATTTAGAAATAATATACACAAAGTGTACATTGAATATGAAAATTACACTCTATTATTGAACAGAAAATATAGAGAAGGTTTATATTATGAATTTATCATTGACTTTCTAATTTATGACATAATTGCAACGGTTTACTACATAAGTAAATCTACAGAATGAATAAGGAATATTTCACATAGCATAATGCCATTATTAGAAGCTTACTCAAATCTATCATCCTATTAAACAAGCCTACTTAAAAAGTTAATTTATATATTTTTTAAATCATAGAGAAAATATTCAAGATAGGGAACCAATAAGACGACTTAAATACTAAAGTTGAAGCATATTAAAGTTTAAATATATGTTTTTCAAAAGATAAATTTATCAAATATATATACAACTGAATTATAAATATAGTATAGTATATAGTATATCGTAATTTAAACAATGTGATATGTAAGTAATAAAGTATGACGTCCTTTCTAGTCGTCTCAAAGTGACACCAGCTTGCGACCGGACACTTGGGGGATCCAGGTGGGGGAAAAAATGGCGTTGGTCCAGATGTTGACAGTTAGTTAGGGTACAGTGGATATTTTCGGACAGCCCCGCTCAGTTCTAGGCCATTATCATCTAACGACGGTCCCCGCGGTTTCAGGCTCGCGGCCGAGCTTTTCCTCAGTTAATCCTCAACTTTCCCCTGCTCCTGGTGCCACGTGAGACGTACTAGGAGAGCGTCTTTTGACCCCAAACTTTGTCGTTACTGTCCCGTGCGGACTTCCCACTCTGCACGCCTTGCCACTCAACCCCGACTGCTTCCAATACACTTGTTGTCTTACCCGGGTTTACGACATATATATATAAATATAGAATAGATAAAAAAGCTTACATCGTTCAGGGTAACAAACTTGTCATAATTTATAGGGTGATGATTGATTTATGTGGAGAATGAAAAAAATTATAATATTGATCATAATGAATGAAAACATTAAGACGCGAATGTTTATTTTCACAAATAAATCAAGCATATTTTGTGCTACTGCAATATAAAAATATTAGGAGGGCTTACCATACCATTGATGAACCCTCCCAGGGTTTAGCCAATTTTAATCTATCAGACCGCTTATTTATAGCTCTAATTCTGTATTGAATAATTCTGCTTAAATGTGCTACCTGAAGGGTGAAATCTTAGAAACGGCTTTCAAGCAAACTATGGACATAAAATTTTAGGACAGTAGAATTACATTTATGCTCTTCGGCAAATAAAAAGGACAAGGCCAGTTAGGCATAAATAAATACAAAACAATAACGTGCTATCTATATATACCTAATAAAACGTTAATACGTTAATTTTTCTTTTCATAAATAATTCAAACTTCTCATTTGACTTTACTGCTATGAAAAAAAATATATTGTCATAACCAAAAATGTACATAGCTTGTAACTGTAAATAATACATCGGCAGCTTGGCGAATGTTATGTACCTACGCCCCGATAGATGGCGGGCGCGCTAGGCGGGAATTTGTAAACAATAGTCACAATCTTGAGGGGTCTAGCTGATCGCCAGCCGTTTGGGTCTCTGGCATTACTTCCTTAATTTACCATTATTTTTTATCCATTTAACTTAGTTTACCTCTATTTCTTTTTATCCCTCAAACTTATTAACTATATTAAGAGTCATTTAATAAATTATTATTTTATTCTATCCAAACGACTCGTCACCTTCATTACTGTGACAATATTCAAAAAAGTGTCTACCTTTGCTATCCTGCGAAACTGTAGCAGCAGTTAGAGCTGTGGTCTGATTGGCGTTAGGACTGCCTTCTGCAAAAATAAATACAAATCACATTTATTTATAATATCTCGATATTTTATTATATATATTGTAAAAAAATATATATGAGAAAACAATAGAAAAAATAAAAGATAAGTGGATCAGGTGATGATATTAAAAATAAAGAAGGCATCTCCTGACCACGAGCACATGTGCTTTTTAGATGGCAGCGCGCCATCGTTCGTGGATGGCTTTTCTTGATTTGTCAAGAAATTGGGTTGGCCAAATATCACGTAGCAAGATAAATAAACGTTTAGTTTATTCTTGCTCCACTAGATGGCGCTCTGCCATCTAAAAAGCACATGTGCTCGTGGTCAGGAGATGCCTTCTTTATTAAAAAATATATATATATATGTATTTATTTGTGAAGCTCATGCCCTGATGATATACCAACGCTCTTTTGATGTTTTAGATTTATGAAAATAAATATGTGTTGAAACCTTCATCATTTCATACCTCATCCAAAAGGTTAGAAATTGTCGATATTTCACCTTAAAATAAAATTTTAATTTGTCGTTGAAAAGAAACTCATGCGGTTAAACTTTCAAGTGTCGTTTTACATATACAAAATTCTTTAGGGGAATATTCACTAAAGCAGACCCTGGCGAAGCTAGATAATAATTTTTAGTAGGCAGGAACAAATTTCTACCAGCGAAACATTTACTCGAGCAGAAGACACACGAAGTCAGGTCATCTCTATATATAAAATATCGTTTCTCGGCCTTTTGGCTAAGATCGTGTAGTATATCTCTAGATATTTTTATTTAGATATATATATTTTTAAAAATCTATTCAGTAGAGAGAGTGGATATGTTTGCTCGAAAAATATATTTCATATATTATATAAATATATAATGTAACGAATATTTTTATCATTATTATCATAATATTCTGTGTGTTCTGGAATATTATTATCAATAATATTCTTTAGGCAAACTTTCACTCGGATAAAACCCGGGCGAAGACGGGTACACACCCGCTAGTAGTTTATAAATGAAAATTTGAACACTTAAACTTGATGTGCTTAGAACCAGGTATAAAATAGGTTTTTGATATGTTAGGTTAAAACAAGCATTTTGAAATAATTACAATTTTTAATTTTGAAAGCATTACAACACCCAATTGATGTGCGTCCACGAAAATAGTATTTTTTTTTCTAGGAAAATTTGACTTTTTGCAATGATGCAATCTGCAAACCATTTCATCTGCAAATATCAAAATTTAGTTTTTCAACAAGAGAGAGAAAAGTTATCTATTACCTTATCTATATATATAAAATTGAATGTCTGTCTGTCTGTTTGTCTGTCTGTTTGTTTGTACTCTATAGATTCAAAAACCATACATCCAATCGCCGTGAAATTTTGGGATATTATTAGGTATATCACCGGGAAGGTTTTAGAAAAATAATTTCATGAATATCTTGAATATCCTTAGAGTTATTTGCAGATTTGTAGATTTAACTCGCAAGCAGCGCCCCCATTGTGACGATGATAACAAGTTTTCTTATCACTAAGTTTGTTATCTTAAATATTATTTATCAAAAGTAAGATTATCTCAGGATGACACGGCAATGTGACACGGGAAAAAATGTTCACTAGATAAAACTATGAATTTCTATATGATATAAAAAGCTACAATGAAGAGTGAATGTAATATAAAAAGCCAACAATGAAGAATGAATGTAAGATAAAAAGCCAACAATGAAGAGTGAATGTAAGATAAAAAGCCAACAATGAAGAATGAATGTAAGATAAAAAGCCAACAATAAAGAGTGAATGTAAGATAAAAAGCCAACAATGAATAGTAAATGTAATATAAAAAGCCAACAATGAAGAATGAATGTAAGATAAAAAGCCAACAATGAAGAGTAAATATAATATAAAAAGCCAACAATGAAGAATGAATGTAAGATAAAAAGCCAACAATGAAGAGTAAATATAATATAAAAAGCAAACAATGAAGAGTGAATGTAAGATAAAAAGCCAACAATGAAGAGTGAATGTAATATAAAAAGCCAACAATGAAGAATGAATGTAAGATAAAAAGCCAACAATGAAGAGTAAATCTCTATCTATCTATATATATAAAATTGAAATAATATTATCATGCATATAGAAAAAAATGATTATATGCCTCTTCTTTATGCCGGACCAAACTACTCATTTCATCGACATTTTTGAAAGTAAAACAGTGGTAAACGGTATTAAATATGTATAATGGAACAATGGCTTAAAATATAATAGAAAGCGAGCTGAATGAAGACAAAAAAAAAATGTTAAGAATTCCCTATGAATTGAAATGAAGTGATTTTGGATATAAAATATAAAAAAAAACTCGATTGATACACATTTAAAATGGTTAAAATGGCATTTATTAAGCCAAACAGTGTGAAAAAGTAGATACAGTAGAGCTTCCATTGAGAGGATGCCTAAAATCGTAGCTTAAACCGTCTCTCCGAGAGGCAGTCTCTTATTAAAGGTCTATTAGAGATTCTTTAATATCAATTAGAACCTCCAATGAGAGACCACCTACAGGAGAAACAAGTTGAGTCATGTTTTTAGGTGGTCTTTCTTAAGAGACTCTATTTACATATATTAAAATCAACATTTTCTTACTGTTACGTTTAATTACTGCTAATCTATATATATAAAATTGAATGTCTGTCTGTCTGTACTCTATAGATTCAAAAACCATACATCCAATCGCCGTGAAATTTTGGAATATTATTAGGTATATCACCGGGAAGGTTTTTGAAAAATAATTTCATGAATATCTTGAATATCCTTAGAGTTATTTGCAGATTTGTAGATTTAACTCGCAAGCAGCGCCCCCATTGTGACGATGATAACAAGTTTTCTTATCACTAAGTTTGTTATCTTAAATATTATTTATCAAAAGTAAGATTATCTCAGGATGACACGGCAATTTATTTGCGACAAGAATAATGATACAATTCCAAGGCGAAGATACTATTCCTTTAACTTCCAATTACCGAGGGAACCAATTAATATTGATTTTATTCAACTTATCGAGTATTTCTCAAAGGACCGGGAAAAATGTTCACTAGATAAAACTATGATTTTCTAATGTAGAAAATTAGGAAAGACAAAATTCAGGATGACAAGGCACACAGGGACCGGGAAAAAATGTTCACTTTATCGAGAGATTCAAATTTACGAGTTTCAAATTATCAAATATATCTTTTTTATTTTTTAATAAGTTTTTAGATAATTGTTTTAACAAATGTTCGCTAGACAAACCTTTACTCGGGTAAAACCCCGGGCGAAGCCGAGTACGTTTTATAAGTTTAAAGAGAATTGTTTTAACAAATGTTCGTTAGACAAACATTCACTCGGGTAAAACCCGGGCGAAGCCGGGCGGGTCCGCTAGTTCAATATACAATTCCACACAAAATATCGCGAATTATCACTCGTATTATCTATTTTACAAATGTTTGTGTGAATATTAAATATATATATAATATGTTGATATAAATATATCTATAAATATTGTATATCTGGAGATTTATTTTCATTTTTTGAGGGATTTAGGCCTCATATTGAACTTAAATATTTTAGATCATTGTTAGCTAGTATATATAAATCAAAATTCAAAATGTATATTAATGTGTAAGAACATATTGTCCTCAAATTATAGAGTTAGTTTGAAGAGACTTGAACATTTTTCGAAAAATCAAATCAAGGCAGAAAGGTGATGGCAACTGCCAGAAATTTCGTTATTTGAAACTGCATTTAACGTTCTATAAAGATATGGAAATTATATTAAAGACATTAAAAATCTTAATAAAGAGTATTTAAACAATGGTTTTAAATACAAAACAGTAAAGTTTTACAATAGGCTGTCAATACACAAATACCTAAGCAATAATAAATATAATTATAAATTTGAAACTTCAAACTTCTCCAATTAATCTAACCAACAACTTATATTCTACTCTTATACTAAAACAAATGATAGAATTACTGAATATATTTCCTATGACTTTAAATATATTAATTATATGATAACGATTATAAAGCATTAAATTCATTCAATTTGATCTCCAGTTACTGTGGGAGGGAACTGGAAAACAAATATAAATGAATTTGAAGCATAATAAATGTTTTATTATTCAATTAATTTATAATTTTAATAAAAATGTAACTTATATCAATGGAAACAAAATTTTAATACATATTTTCACAATCTTTAAAATTTCTAATGATTCTTTTCTGACAGCTTTTCTAACTTCAAACAATTTTAAAAATAAGATTTCCTAGAAGAGGGAAGGTTACTTTTAGAACAATGTTGGCGGGTCCCTGGCAGACAGATGTTACATCCACACATGTGCGCTGTCTCTAGGGAGCGGCAGACGCCACTTTGAATAAGTAAGTAAACAACCTCCTTCTATGTTATCTAATATTAATTTAATTATACAGTTTAATGGTCGAAGAGAAATCAATCCATAATGAAGTAAGGGTGAAATGGGGTGTGGTATTTTCATCTGAAGAGCCCTGATACCACAGATTTCTCTCTCCAATAGATTTTCCAATCTCCTTTTTGTGTAATGTCCTGGTCTACCATTAGGGTTCCAAAAAATAATTTCTAATAGGCAAAGATTTAAAATATGTTTATCTATCCTTAACTAGGCAAAAACATTATATCATATTATTCTTACTCTTAGGAAAAAAAAAAAATCTAAAATTATATAGGAAAAAAAAAATTATATAAAAAAATTACAAAAACTATTAATTAACTAAAAAAATACTAACACCCTTTCAATTCTCTACCTGTTTGAAATAAAAGTGTATGGTTCTTTCTTTATCTCTTTCCTCTCTTTTACTAAAAAATAAATATATAATCATTATAAATCTCTTCTTTATTCCTATTTATTTTAAGAGTATGTCTAAATGACGGGTAAAAGCCGATGCTAAAAGACGTTACGTTGTTAAATCTTCTTTTCTTGTTAAATTTTCTTTTTATTTTTCAAATTTTTTTTTCTATCTAAAATAAAAACATATTATTCTAACATATAATTACTTTTATTACATTTTTCTCTCCTAAATAAGATATAAATATAATACATATAAACAACTTTTTAATCTCATCTAACTTAAACACAAAAATAATTATCAACTTTTATCTTATATATATATATATATAAAGAAAGAGATATTTTCTGCTGTATTTTTGATCATCTTGAGATTATACTATGGTTAGTTATTTGCTGGTTCTTTTTCAGGACTAAATGGTATTGGTGATGCTGTCGTGGCAAGAATCTTGAAAGTAAAATAACAAAAAAAAAATGGTTTTGATCAGAGTTTGTTTTATTTGAGCTAAAGTAAAAAATATATATATGAACATAATTTGGTAAAAGTACTGCCTGGCTAAAAGCGTAAGTTGTTGTTGTTATTTACATAATGTACAAAAGGTTTGAGTCGGCCAACGTGAAACAACAGCAATCGGTTTTATATAGGGAAAGTCCCGACATCTGGTGGTAAATTTAACAGAGTATTTGAATCGATGAAATATAATTTTAAATAAAATAATACTTTAATATAACATAATTTTAAATAAAATAATACTTTAATATAACATAATTTTAAATAAAATATTTTAATATAACATATATAAAGAGGGATTTTCTGCTTCTATAACCCATAATCCTGTGTGGAAATGATAATAGAAACGGCATCTCCATACGAAGCATATTAGAACAATTTTTTTGTTGCGTTCTTGTTCTTTCTCAATGATTAATTTAGTTTCAATTTCGACCCTGTTCCCTGACAGTCCCTGGCGACTCGGCGTGGTGACCCTCGCGCCAGTGGGCCCACTGTCGGTTTCGCCCTGAATTGGATCTTCGGTCTGTGTGTGCGCGATTGAGAACGTTCTTTACGAGCGCGTCATGGAAACCAAAAAGTACACTCAGTAGTAGCACCTGCCCGCCTTCGCGCGGTTTCCCGTGTCAACC
The DNA here is from genome assembly GCA_030710605.1 of Cordylochernes scorpioides. NCBI lineage: Eukaryota > Metazoa > Arthropoda > Arachnida > Pseudoscorpiones > Chernetidae > Cordylochernes > Cordylochernes scorpioides. The sequence goes on along the minus strand of CP092873.1, from coordinate 34,147,834 downwards.
TCGTACCTCATAGGTCCTTGATTCGACGTCAGATTAAGGGAGTACTGGGAACTAGGGGTACGAGGGTCAAAGGGGGGAGACCTATTGGAGCGTAGGACAGGTTTAACCAAGTCCAAAGACAGGGCTAGGACAGCAACCTGGCCACGGAACTCTCTTAGACGCCTGTGGCTGATTGGTCGACCCCATGAAGCTAGACCATAAAGGCGGTCGCTTGGGGACAAACCAAATGGCCGCTCGGTGCTTGGAGAATGCACCAGTTCCTTACTGGCTGAAAACCTGGATGGGAGGGGGACCTTCGACTGAAGGCGTTCAAGCAATACTAGCTTTTTAGCCATTCCATCCTACGATATTACTTGATAAACAGGAGTTCAAGCGATACTATCTTAGATATCCATTCAATCCTCTGATGTTTCCTGATATATTCTGATCTGAAGTAAATATGTGATTATAAATAAACCGTTTTACATCATATAATATTATTATTGTACAATAATATGAACTTGTTGGTTCAAATCATCATATATATATATTGTTAAGAAGAGTTTGAAAGTACATTTTATTTTATCCATTATTGTAAATTTGCCTAACCTAATTTGCATTTATGCTTTTAATTTTCTTTGTTCGCCTGTTTTACATGTTTCTTATTTTTTCACCATTATAAATTCCATCTTAAACAATCATTAGATTAGATTTTTCCTCGACTTGTCCAGTGGACGGTTGTACAATAAACAAAATAAACAGTTATTTCCCGCTGTCTCCATGTTTCCTCGCGGCACCCCAGAACACCATCGCAACACTGGTGGAGATGCTGATCCTACCATAAAAAATGAAGCTACCTTAAGAAGAAGCCGTCGTCTACGAGGACAACCTCCAATGAGATCCTTCAGTGCCTCTCCAACAAGACGCGCCATTGTGAATCAAGATGACGCTACACCTTGCAACAACATTTTCTTCTGCCAGCCACCTCCTCCAAGTCTGGAAGTATTTGGCGGATACTCAGACGAAGATCCTTCAGAATGGCTGGAAGAAATCGAGTTGTTAGCAAGACAACAACGATGGCCAGACGATGTCATGCTGGCATATGCCCGGAGCTACATGGACGGACCTGCGAAGAAATGGGCAAAACTCAACAGCCCTCACATTTTTTCGGCCTGGAGTGTATTCAAAAAGGCACTCCTGAGAGATTTCAGGAGGGCAGATACTGCCAAATTTAAATTAATAATGGACCTGCAAAACAGAATCCAGCAGCCCAATGAGTCAACTCTGCGTTACGCCGAGGATGTCCTCAACCTCTGTAACAAGGTCAACCCCAAAATGACAACGGACGATAAATTATACTACTTGAAGACTGGTCTAAACAAATACCTGTCACTCATTATGATGATAACACCTTGCAGCACGGTCAAAGACTTTTTGGAACTAGCGAGGCGAATAGATCAACATCTAGTGGATTTTGAGCAGCGAAGAAGCTTCAGGCAAAATAACCGCCCGACCAGACCATTCCCTCCTAGGAGAAACTACAACAACCAAACAGACCATAGTCGTGGTTTCGACATACCTCGATTCCAAAAAGGATCGTTCGCAAATGATAGAAGACCAATCGCAAATGACAGTAGACCAACCTTCGCCCCAGGTAGATTCGAGAGGGCTAGACCTAATGACACAGGGATGGAACGGGTTGGAAACAATTATAGGAGCTCAGCACCAACCCCAACCAACAGAACCCCCGAGCAGTATCCCAGGAGGCAGACGTACACGACGCCCCCAAGTAACAGGCGTTATCAAAGACCATTATACCAGGATCGAAGAATATGCTGGAACTGCTCCGAACAGGGACACATATCGAGGTATTGCCCTCGTAACACTGAACGACCGACTTACAATATCAGACCAATACAGCGGCAGCTTTCAAGGTCCATGGACGAAACCAACTCTGTAAATGAGGACTATTTAAAAAATTGTAGAGGAATCGATGATTCGAGGCAACAGGAACCGGACTTTGATGTGAATAGCGAAGACGATTTTCCTACTTTGGGAGAAGCGTCAAAAAACTAACCCGACTGAATGGATCTCGGGCTTCTGGTGGTCGAATAAACTTGGTGATGAATCTTCAAAGAAATAAAACGACTCAGATAGAAATCAATGATTATACGGTTGAGGCATTAATCGACACCGGAGCGGTGGTTAGCTGTATTGACGAGGAACTCTCATATAAACTAAAATTAAAAGTTGTCAAAGATAATAATCTGAATTTGAAAGCTGTAGGTGATCAGAAACTTAATGCAAAAGGAAGGTCGATGGTATCATTCAATATGGATCAGGAAAAATATACAATTCAGATGATAGTGTTAGAAAAATGTAACCCCAAAATAATTCTGGGAGACGATTTCTTAAGCCATTACAAAGCCTTAATAAACTGCCGAAACAATACTTTATGGATTGAATCCCCAAATAATATGGACCAAGATGATACAAGTTTAAAATATGCTAGGGCGGTTGAAGATAGAATAATTCCTGAATTTAGCCTATGTCTGGTTAAGGGCTATTGCGAACCAATTACTGATGACAAAGAAATATTGATAGAGAATCTCTCATCGCTAACATCGAAATATGGCCTGATAACAACAAGATCTTTGCTGAAAAATACAAGGTTCCCTGATATTTGGCTTTTGAACCCTTCTTCAAAACCTATAAAAATTCATCGGCACATGAAAATAGGGATAATATCGGAAGTAGACAGGATGTACAAGACAGACCATCGAGCAATTTCCTCCATTGATCTTAATTTTGACATAAATCCCGATTTATCTTCCGAGGAACGTAATCAGGTTTTGATGCTACTCTACGAATACAAAGAAATGTTCGCCGCACCAGACGATTACAAAGGGAGAACTCACCTTGTCAGACATAAAATCAAAACAAACAGCGATATTCCCATAAGAAAGAACCCCTACAGAGTGTCTTTGAGAGAACGCGAAATAATTAATAATCAAATAGATAAGATGTTGAAAAAAGGTATAATTTCTCATTCATCGAGTCCATGGGCATCTCCTGTAATTCTCGTTAAGAAGAAAGACGGAACATTTAGATTCTGTGTGGACTACAGAAATTTAAACTCTATCACTGTTAAAGATCAATATCCGCTTCCTCGTATAGACGACTGCTTCGACTCTCTCCATGGATCTAGATACTTCACATCACTGGACCTGTGTTCAGGATACTGGCAGGTGGAAGTTGAAGAACAAGATCGGGAGAAAACTGCTTTTGTGACACCTGACGGACTTTACCACTTCAACGTCTTACCTTTTGGTTTATGCAACGGCCCAGCAACTTTTGAAAGACTAATGGATAATATATTGAGGACCCATAAATGGAAAATCTGCTTGTGCTACCTTGACGATGTGATAGTTTTCTCTGAAGATCTACCATCGCATTTGACAAGATTGAAGACCATTTTGGGATGCTTAAGAAAAGCAGGATTGACACTCAATCTTTCAAAATGCAGATTCGCTTATGAAGAGCTACTTTTATTGGGGCACGTTGTGTCAAAAGAAGGAATTACACCCGATCCAGAAAAAATTGCGAGCATAAAGGATTTCCCAGCCCTCAAAACAATTAAAAATGTCAGAGCTTTTCTCGGACTATGTTCTTATTATAGAAGGTTCATTAAAGAATTCTCAAAAATAGCATATCCATTACAAATTCTAACTCGTAAAAACCAGCCGTTTGTATGGGGAAAAGAACAAGAATCATCTTTTCTAACTTTAAAAGAAAAGCTGAGTTCACCGGAGGTCCTAACTCATTATGATCCAAATAAACCCATAGGCCTCCACACCGACGCAAGCGATCAAGGACTTGGGGCAGTGCTCATTCATGTTGAAGACAATGGTAGAGAGCGTCCAATTTCATATGCCAGCAGAACATTGCAGAAGGCTGAGACCAACTATTCAACTACGGAAAAGGAATGCTTGGCTATTATATGGGCAATTGGGAAATTCAGGCCTTATCTTTACGGCCGTAAATTCACCGTCTATACCGATCACCATAGTCTCTGCTGGATGGCCAAAGCAAAAAAACTATCTGGACGTTTGGCGCGTTGGTCGTTGGAATTGCAAGCCTACGATTTTACTATAAATTATAAATCTGGAAAAACACATTTAGATGCTGATGGATTATCGCGGTGCCCAATTCCAGATAAAATTAAAATTTTACAAATTAATTATAACACCGAAGACTACGACGCTTACATTAAGAAATTAACAACATGATCGACCAACACCCAAACAGCTACGGAGAAAACTTCACCAAACATAACGGAAAAATTTATAAAAAGAATCCTACCCCAACAGGCAACCCGTGGTTACTGGTCATCCCAAAGACCAAACAACTAGAACTCTTGGAACAGATGCATGATCATCCTACATCGGGCCACATGGGTATAAAAAGAACATACAGCCGAATAAAAGATAAATATTTTTGGCCTTCAATGTTCAAAACAGTGGAGAAATATGTTTCCAGTTGCCCTGAATGCCAGTTTCGTAAGACCCCATCCCAACAACCATCGGGACAATTGCAACCGATACCACCAGCATCTAGACCGTTCGAACGAATAGGAATAGACCTTTTGGGTAGATTTCCCAAGTCCATCAACGGAAATAGGTGGATCGTTGTTTGCACAGACTATTACTCAAGGCATGTAGAAACAGCGGCGCTACCTCGAGGAACTGCCACAGAAATTGCCGATTTTTTCTTGAAAAGAATAGTACTAAGACATGGAGCACCGAAAATTTTAATTTCTGACCGCGGGAGTTCTTTCTTGAGCAAACTACTCACACAAGTTTTGAAAATTTGCAATACGATACATAAGAAAACGACAAGTTACCATCCACAGACAAATGGCCAAACGGAAAGAATGAACCGTACGCTGACGGATATGATATCAATGTACATTGACGAGAAGCACCAAAATTGGGACGAGATTCTCCCGTTTGTGACTTTCGCCTACAATTCCTCGGTACAAGAGACGACCGGCTATTCCCCATATTTTCTGATTCACGGAAGAGAACCGTTGACATTTCTGGACTCTACATTTGACTGGCCGGAAGTACCGCCTAAATCCGGAGACTTTGATGACTACATATCAAATCTCCTAACCATAGTTGAAGAATCAAAAAAGATTTCAATGGCTAGAACAATGGCACGGCAAGATAAATCCAAACAAGTATACGACAAACATCGCAGAGAAGTTAACTTTTCACCAGACGACCTAGTACTGATTTGGACACCGATAAGAAAAGTTGGAAGAGCGGACAAACTACAGAAAAATTACATCGGACCATTCAAGATAATTAGGAAGACATCACCAGTAAATTATGAAGTAAAAGAAGTCACGGGAAGAGGCAAGAAAATTGTACATGTGTCAAGAATGAAACTGTACCGGACCGCAGACTTGAGGACAAGTCTTTTTCAAGGGGGAGAGTAATGTTAAGAAGAGTTTGAAAGTACATTTTATTTTATCCATTATTGTAAATTTGCCTAACCTAATTTGCATTTATGCTTTTAATTTTCTTTGTTCGCCTGTTTTACATGTTTCTTATTTTTTCACCATTATAAATTCCATCTTAACAATCATTAGATTAGATTTTTCCTCGACTTGTCCAGTGGACGGTTGTACAATAAACAAAATAAACAGTTATTCCCGCTGTCTCCATGTTTCCTCGCGGCACCCCAGAACACCATCGCAACAATATTATATAATCTAAAATGCAATTGTTTTATTAAAAAAAAAAAACATTTTTTTTCATTCGTTGACTGTTCTACATTTTTTGACCATAGATTTAGAATATACCACTTTGAATATTTGTTGTAAATATGTATAGTTGAACCTACCTTTTTTTGAATTCACGATTATAGAATTCTATATTGCTGTGATAAATAATTTTACGTGTAATTTACACTTCAGGTAATTCAAAATAGACACTACTTGTTAAGTAAATAATTTATTTTCCTATTTTTCACGACTGCACCTCCAATTCTATCTTTTTCAACAACCCAACTGTTTTGTTTCCCACTTGGCAAATACGCAAGTAGGAAAAGCAGAATGATTGTTTACAAAACAATTTGTTCTCGTTAGGCTTAATTGAATATAATGTTTATACTAGTTTAAAGAAATAAGTTTACTTATCTTGGTCAGGCAATCATCCCAAGCTTTACAAATGAATTTATTTTATTTCTCTTTACAATGAATCTTTTAAAGAATATGATTTAAAGCCGTAGCTATGAAAGGCATTGTCTTTAGTGGCGACGTGGCAAGAAGAATCTAGAAGGTGGCGAGCTCCCTCTGGCGGCGCAGCCAGACGGCCTCCCATTGGTCAGCGATGACGCAGTTCCTTCACCGCCGCGTGCTGCCTTCTGCTACCTATGTTAGAATAAAACGAAACATACTCCCCTCCTGTGGACGTAGTCCACACACAAGGCAAAAGAAAAGGATCACATAGTGTAGAAAGTTTTTTTTTTAAGAAGAAGAAGAAGAATTAGAATGGCAGAAGTGCAATCTTCGAGATGGGTCTTATTAGATGATGTTGTTTCTCTTTTTGAAGTTCCACAACTCGGACATTGCCATCCGCTCCAGGTGACACCTTGGTGATGCGGCCAAGGCTCCACTGCGATGAAGGCATAGGAAAGTCTTTTACCAACACCAAATCTCCAACCTTCAGGTTGGAAGAGGGTTTTTCCACTTGGACCGTTGTTGCAGATTGTTCAGATATTCCCTGGACCATCTTTGCCAGAAAACATCTCTGGCCTTTTGAATTAATTTCCATCTAGTTAAGTAGTTGTCATTAGAGTGATAACTGGGCTCTGGGAGTGCTGTTAATGGTCTTCCAATCAAAAAATGTCCTGGAGTGAGAGGGTTGAAATCATTTGGATCCGAACTCATCGGATACAACGGGCGAGAATTCAAGCACGCTTCAATTTGACTTGTCAGAGTATTGAGTTCTTCAAAATTTAAAACTGCAGATTTTAAACACCTTAGGAGATGATACTTCAATGATTTAATTCCTGCTTCCCAAATGCCGCCGAAGTTTGGAGCAGATGGAGGTATAAAATGCCAAGTGATGTGTTCATTAGCGACATAACTTTGAATTGAAGAATCCTTTACAAGTTGATGTATATTATTCAAAATATTCTTAGCTCCTTTAAAGTTAGTAGCGTTGTCGGTGAAAATATCAGAGGGTTTTCCTCGACGAGAGATGAATCTTCTAAAAGCAGCGAGGAAGGCAGGGGTTGACAGATCTGAAACTATCTCAAGGTGAATAGACTTCGTTGAGAAACAAATGAATAATGCTATATATGATTTTAATGTTACTTTTGTTCTTATGACATTAGGTTTAGTTATAAATGGTCCTGCGAAGTCTATTCCTGTTTTGCTAAAAGGGCTTGAGGGTATGATTCTATGGATAGGCAGATCTCCCATGATTTGTTTTAACACTTGGCGTTTCGTCTTGAAACATGTCATGCAACGATTAATGAGCTTTTTTACTAGAATTCTACCTGATGGAATCCAGTACTTTTGTCGGATGGCACACAGAGTTAATTGGAGACCAGAATGAAGATGCTCTACGTGGAATTGTTGAACAATCAATTCTGTAACAAAATGGTTGTGAGGAAGAATTATTGGATGCTTCTCATTGAATTGCAGGTTGGATTTGCGCAGTCGACCTCCTACACGTAGAATTCCTGATGAATCAATAAATGGGTTTAAGGATAAAAGTTTTGAGTTTGATGCTAGTACTTTGCTTTGATTACAACATTGAATATCAGTTTTAAATTCTGAACTTTGAATGATTTTAATAAGAGTTCGAATTGAATTATCGAGCTCATTAGAGGACAATTCTTTGTGTTTTATTTTGTCGCTGCTGTGTCTAACATTGTGGATAAATCTTAGGAGCCACGCCGTAACTCTGCTCAGCTTCCTGAATGTTGAGAATTTAAAAATAAAGTCTAGAATAGGACAAGTAGTGAAATGAACAATCGGAACAGTCTTTCTTTTTTCATGACAAACTTCTTTTGGAAGTTCATATGTGATTGGTAGCGGATCTTGTAAACTTGAGTTTGATAGCCAATCAGGACCATTCCACCAAAGTGAATGGTTTACTAGTTCTGAAGAAGTTATACCTCTGGAGGCGCAATCTGCAGGATTATCCTTGGTAGACACATAGTACCAAGAAGATTGCAGAGTTAGTCGCTGAATTTCTGCAATCCGGTTACCAACAAAAGGTTTCCAATGTTTTGATTCAGATTTTTATCCAACATAAAACAATCTGGGAATCTGTCCACAAAATTACTCGGTCAATCTGCAACAGCAATGAGCTGCAAATGGAATCATATAAATTTGAAAGGAGAAGAGCAGCGCAAAGCTCCAGACGAGGTATTGACGTTGCCTTCAAGGGAGCGACTTTTGTCTTGGCAGCAATCAATGTGACTTGAACATGACCAGATTTAAAACGAGATTTCATATAAACAACTGATGAATATGCAGATTCGGAAGCATCACAAAATCCATGGAGTTCTAAAGAATGTATAAGTCCCTTGCAGGAAATATATCTAGGAATTTTAATATGATTTAGCATGGCCAAATCCATTTTCACTCTCCTCCAATGAGAACACAACGATTCAGACAAGGGATCATCCCAATCCAAATCCTGTTTCCACAAAGTTTGGAACAGAATCTTGAAACTAATGATCACCGGTGATAACCATCCCAAAGGGTCATAAATTCGAGAAATGTCCGATAACAATTGTCTTTTAGAATATACGTCTTTTAGTGAATTGACTGTAATTGTGAAATTATCCGTGGATGGATTCCAATTTATCCCAAGAATCTTAACAGATGAATTATCTCCGATTTCATATGAATCATGTGCTTTCAGCGCTTCTGGTACCTCTGAAAGAACCTCAGGGACAATTGACATCCATTTTCTTATGCAAAAGCCACCAGATAAAAGGATTTTCCGGATATCATCAATGAGAACTTTTGCTTCTTCGATTGTTGTTGCGCCTGAAAGTAGGTCGTCTACATAAAAATCAGTTTTTATGATTTTAGATGCCTCTGGGAACAGGAGTTCTTTGTCGGTGGCAAGTTGCATCAAGGTACGGATTGCAAGATATGGTGCACACGACATTCCATAAGTTACTGTGAGCAATCTATACTCCAATAAAGATTCCAATGGACTATTTCTCCAGAAGATTCTCTGAAAGTCGAGATCAGAAGAGTTCACTTTTATCTGTCTGTACATTTTCTCAATATCTCCCGTAAAAGCTATAGGATTAGTACGAAACTTCACAAGAATAATGAAAATATCATGCTGCAATTTTGGTCCAGTATGAAGAAAGTCATTTAAGGAGTAATTGTTGCTCGTTTTGCACGATGCATCAAACACTACTCTTAATTTAGTAGTGCTGCTCTGCTCACGCAGAACGCAATGGTGAGGTATATAATAGCACTTGTCTGATGGTTTGTCACGTTCGTTTTTCGGAATGAGCTCCATGTGGTTGAGAGAAAGGTATTCCATCATGAAATCCTTATATTGCTGAAGAAGATTTGAAGATTTGTGCAATTTTCTCTCAAGAGCAAGAAATCGTTTCATGGCATTCTGACGTGAGTCTCCGAGATTAGGCACAGATTTAAACGGTAGACCAACAGAATATCTTCCATCTGTTGATATGCAAAAGTTCTTGTCATAAATGTCCCCGCAACTCTTCTCCTCTTTAGTCAATGGAAGAGCGGCAGAAACCGATTCCAATTCAAAAAACTTTCGCAGATTATCATCTCCTTGGGATGTTGAGCATAATGAGATATAGTTGTTTCCAGTCTCAGAACTGGAAACATTTCCTGAAAGTATCCATCCTAACTTGGAACTACAGGCAGTGGGTCCTGGATGATTTTGGAATCGTAGTTTTCCTGTATATAAAAATGGGGCTAGGTCTGCACCAATTACTAAATCAATGGGACTTGTTTTATCAAAATTGGGATCTGCTAATAAAGTATTCTTAAGATGAGGCCAATTATCTCTATTTATCAGAAAATTAGGTAAATCAACAGTGATTTGATCGAGTATTATGGATGAAATTTTGAATATTCTATCAGAAAAATGAGGCTTAAATTGAAGAAAAGTCTCACTAGCAGACTGCTGTATTGGTTGGTTACCAATTCCAAAAACTGTGAGTTGGCTCTTTTTAACAGGAAGATTCAACTTTTCACGACAATTTTCTGTTATTAGACTTCTTTGAGAACCAGTATCAATCAAAGCTCTGCATGGATGAAACGATCCATTTTCTGCTCTCACTCTCACGATAGCAGTAGATAACAAGATTGTCTCATTGGGCTTTGTTGTATCACTGAGAAAACATGAAACGCTAGATTGGGCAATTGGGGCTTCAATTGAAGTGGTATTCAAAGGTTCGGGTTGGAAGGAATGCAAAAGAGTGTGATGTTTTTTGTTGCATGATTTACAATGCATAGTGATTTTACATGATGTTACTCTGTGGTTGGATCGCAAACAATTGAAACAAAGGTTATTGGTTTTTACTATGTTCCATCTTTCAAGGAGAGAACTTTTATGGAACTTGTCACATTTGAATATAGGATGTGAATTTTTGCATAATAGGCATTTATCATCACCTTTTGAAATAGAATTATATACATGTGTTTGTTTCACTACAGATTTATCCTCTTTAGCATAACCTTTTATCGATTGCAAACTTTTTGCTTGTTTTTCAAGAAACATAATAAAATTTCCGTAGGATGGAAAGCCATCATCTATCAACGTCAATTCCCATTGCCTTTTCAAATCATCACCTATTTTTCTTTGTAGGAAATGTATTAGAAAGATATCAACAAGTGTATTTCTCTCCAAACCCAGTGATTTCAAATTTCTCATGGCTTCATTACATATATCTAGTAGTTCGAAAATGGCCTTGGAATTTATTGGTTTTAAAGGTTTTAAAGTGAATAATTTTGTACATTGTGAAAAGGCAAGTTCTTTTTTGTTATCATATCTGGAGACCAATGTGGCCCAAGCATGGGCATAGTTTTCATCAATAATAGGAAATCCCCCAATAAGTCGTTCAGCGTCTCCAGTAACAGCTGATTGTAAATATTGCAGCTTTTGTGAATCAGTTAGAGCGGTATTAGAATCAATAGACAGAGAAAACAATTGCTTGAAACTAAGCCATTCGTTAACATCACCAGAAAAGGAAGGTAAATTAAATTTAGGAAGTTCTATTTTACTTGTGGTTGGTTGATTTAGATCATCAATTTTGCTTGAACTGGCTGTACAAGATACTTTATTGATATTCGCCACTAAATTTCTAAGATTATCCTTGTATTGCATAACTCTAGAAAAGTAATCTTCATCATCAAATTCAGAAAATGTTAAAAGACTACAATACGTTTTTTCAATGTTAGATTTTATATCTAAAATATCTTTTTTAAATGTCTGTAAATTTGCATTATCCTTCGATTCAATCATCTTGAGCGAAATTTGCTCAAAATAATCCACTTGTTTGAAATGAAATTCAAGAATATTTAAAGTAGCTTTAAATTTGGCAGCCATCTTTAATTTTTGCTATTATTAATTTTAATAATATATTTCAAAAATGAATTATAATTATTTATATTTAAATAATTATTTAATAGATTTATTCCCGGGTTTCGGCACCAATGTTTTGTTTCCCACTTGGCAAATACGCAAGTAGGAAAAGCAGAATGATTGTTACAAAACAATTTGTTCTCGTTAGGCTTAATTGAATATAATATTTATACTAGTTTAAAGAAATAAGTTTACTTATCTTGGTCAGGCAATCATCCCAAGCTTTACAAATGAATTTATTTTATTTCTCTTTACAATGAATATTTTAAAGAATATGATTTAAAGCCGTAGCTATGAAAGGCATTGTCTTTAGTGGCGACGTGGCAAGAAGAATCTAGAAGGTGGCGAGCTCCCTCTGGCGGCGCAGCCAGACGGCCTCCCATTGGTCAGCGATGACGCAGTTCCTTCACCGCCGCGTGCTGCCTTCTGCTACCTATGTTAGAATAAAACGAAACACCAACAAAATAATCATAACATACGAGGTGTGTTCAAAAGGTATCGCGACTTTTGTGTTTTTTCAAAAATTATTTATTTATTCATGAATACCTATTTTGTCCCCTTCAATGTAATCCCCATGAGATATTATACACTTGTGCCAACGGTTTTTCCAATCTTCGAAGCACTTCAAAAAATCATTTTTTAAAAATCTTTTTCAGCTCCTCCTTCGATGCCGTCTTTATCTCGTCAAGCGTAGCGGAACGTCGTCCTTTCATGGGCCTCTTCAGTTTAGGGAACAATAAAAAGTCACAGGGGGCCAGATCTGGGGAATACGGTGGCTGCGGCATCATTAGTGTGTTTTTTTTTTTGGCCAAAAAGTCGCGTATAAGCAACCATGTGTGAGCAGGGGCGTTATCGTGGTGCAAAAGCCAATTTTTGTTCTTCCACAAATCCGGGCGTTTCTGGCGGATTGCTTCGCGCAAATTGCTTGGCGCGCTTTTTTCGGTCTTGGTTCGTGCGGCAGCTTCCATTGAGATGATTGAGCTTTGGTTTCCACGTCATAACCATAAACCCACGCTTCGTCACCAGTTATGACCCTCTGGAGCAAATTTGGGTCGTCGTGGACAGAGTCCAACATCTCATTAGCAATGTTCATGCGATGCTGTTTTTGGTCGCAATTGAGCAATTTTGGTACGAATTTCGCGGCGACCCGTCTCATGCCCAAATCATTGATAAAATCGAATGGCACGAGCCAATCGATATGTTTAGGTCCTCAGCAACTTCTCTAACGGTGATTCGACGATTGGCCAATATCATTTTCTCCACTTCATTAATTTTTTCGTCTGTTGTTGAAGTGCTCGGGGCGTCCGGCACGCTCTTCGTCGTTCACATCTTCTCGACCTTCTGAGAACATTTTGTACCACCGATAAACGTTGCTTCGGTCCAAGGTAGCTTCTCCGTATGCCACAGTCAACATTCGGAATGCATCCGCGCACTTAATTTCGTTTTTCACACAAAATGTGATACAGGTTCTTTGATCCATTTTTTTAAATAGGTAAAAATCGAAGACGATCCAAAACACCTGTAAGCAAAGCAGCTGTCAACATTTAAATGAACATTCAAAATGGCCGAGCTTGTCGGCATAAGTGAGAGACATGAGTACCAACATAAAGCCACAAAAAGATCAAAATTTGAATATACGTAACCCGCGAAAATTCAAAAGTCGCGATACTTTTTGAACACACCTTCGTATATATATTTTGATTTTATTTAAAATTATTTTTGTTGTTTTACGTTGGCCGACTCAAATCTTTTTGTAGATATGTAAATAATACTTTTGTGTTCTTTATTCTACTCGCCTTAAGTCAGGTTGTGCTTTTTCTATAATATGTATTATATATTATTTATCAAACAATTAAAGCAAATTATAATTCAAAGTTGATTTTATTTTCATTTTCCACAACGGCATAACAATATCAAAATCAAGTAAATGCTGAATAAAATTCTCTATAACAAATTTGAATCAAATAATATCTATCTCAGCAATATTTAATATAATAGCAAGAGCCGAAAATAATCTATATCATCTATATATATATATGATTTATCAAATTGATAATTAAATTTAAATATAGAATTATTTTATTTAGATTCTGATATATATCAAAGAATTATTGTCATTTCAGTAAATTATATTAAAAAAAAAAATAAAGATAGGCATGTTTTTGTGTATTTAAAATATAATTAAAAAGGACTTTATTGAGTAGACCCTCTCATACAAATGTAGCCATCTGATGGGTGATAATTAAATGAACTATTATGTAACATCAAAGTACTAATACAGTCAAATCTATAATTGTATTTTAAAACCGTCTTTGTTGAAATATCATGATATATTGAATGTTGCTATTATTATTCTTGTTTCAAATATCAATTTGAAATATTTAATATATTTATAGTGCATTTTCAATTTAATGAAATCAGTGTTCAATTCAGATGGTCTTTGTTAAATTATTTTTGGTCAGAAATATATACAGGTTAGATAAATGCTTTATATCTAAAGTTGATATATATTAGTGAGAAAATTCAGATTCAACACTACATTAAAAATGCAGAAAGAGTCAAGTAATATAGTAAAATATATGTTTATAGAGTTTCTCTTGTGGCTATTTTGCTAAATTCGGTAAACAACGACAGTTCATTTTTATAATTTTATAAACAGCTAATGTTTTAGATGAAATAAAAAACAAATGGAATGAAAAAGGGCGATTGATATATTTCTTTGTACAGATCGGTAATGAAAAAAACAGAGGATCTATGGCGAGTCAGCGAGCTGGCCTGGAAGATTGCAGGTTTCATGAAAACAAGCGACAATCTCATTCTCGCCCTTGGAGTTAAATGGCCCGCCAAGATAACTAAAGTACCTACCCACATAACTCACTACAGGCAGCCCATCCGGGATATCTTCAAGCCGGAGTCTCCAGAGCGCACTTCACAGGAGCAAGTTTCAGCACCTCCTCCCCGGCCGAATTGCCCCAGGAATCTAGCTGCGAGGAGCAACGGGCTCCTCGGTAATTGTTGCTTATATTATTCATTCTACTTTATATTTGTGATAAAGGTGTCTCAGTTAATATATTTGACATATATATGTAATATTATACATGTCGTCCAATTGTATTTGATAGAGCTTAGAAATAATTCCAAATGACATGTATCAACAAAGAAGACACAGTCAGGCTAAACATTGTATTTTTATTTCTTTATTTAATAGTCAACCAGGCGCGTGATAATGAAATATTTGCGCATATTAGAGCGGAAGCAAACAAAAAAAAATAAAATTACCTTTTTATTATTGCTAGTAGACGTGACACCGATATCACGATGTTTCAAGTGGGTAGATGATGAATTCTTTTAAAATTAATTACAAATAATAAAGATTTGTTCCCCACTTCAAGACGTCAATTAAAAAAATTCTACTAACTCTTCATTAACTTGTCGTAAATATAATTGAAAATATCATTTTATATATTATATCGTTTGATTATATTGTATATCCTATAAGAAGTTAATAGATTCCATAAAAATAAACTCATTTTTTATATATATTTAGTTTCCTTTCTCTCATATATGCCTGCAATTTCTAAAGAAGAAACAAGAGGTGAATTATTCTCTCTAATGTTATTTATTTTTATTTATAAATAGCATTCTTAAATTATAGTAATTTATTTTATATTTCTATATGTTTGGAAAATATTTCGGTATAGCAATATTGACACGTAATTTATATATTAAAATGTAATTTGAAATTTCTTAATTCTGCCTGTAAGTAGGAAATAGATTGAAATCAAGAAGGAGCTATATATCTTAAATTTCACTAATTATATAAACATAATTTGATATGTTAATACCTATCTTTAAAATACCCTAACTTTAAAAATTAAATCAAATTTGACTCAAATATGTTTCACATTTTATATTATTGTTATTGCTTTAAATTATTTGTAACTACATTATATGTGCTATATGAGATGTGATATGCAGGTTGTTAAACTATGAGAGATATATGAGAGTTAACAGATATATGTCAAATTACTATACATATTGTCAAAATATTTTATTAAACCTCTAGAGATATTGTTATGTGAGTTCTATATTTGTGGGTTACAGAAAGAAAGGACGTTTCAAGCGCGCCCTGAAGAGAGTTTTTAGACTCGTCTGCTGCTGTGCTTGTCTTCCCAAGCACGAAGACTAGGTAAATACCTGACTTCAATATATATTTGTGGTTGGGTAATTATATAGTGTGTGTTGATGTATAATAATGTGTGTGACCATAATTTTATATCTTAGATATTAACTTTAGTTATATATACCTTTATGGTAATCATGATTTCTAATTGTTGATTTAATATCTTTGGGTACACATGTTGTATACCTATATGATAATAATATTTTAAAAAATAATAGTTCAGAATTATTTAGTTTGTAAATATGCAAATTTGCTTGAAAAAAAACGATAAATTACATATTCATATTCTAAGTTATTTTTATTATTTTCAAAAACAAATGCCTTTTTGTAATGTGTTAGATCGTTACATATGGGATATTATAGTGATGTAGCCAGTATAGACAATGGTGTATAACTAGGTAAATTTATATATAACATCACTACTACATAGTTCTAGAAGGTCTGTGTGTTCACTAGGCCTCATCCGAGAGATGAGGTCCATGGCGCCCTCGCTAGCCCAGATGTCCAGTCAAGCACCAGACACTATGTAAACTGGGAGTAAAGCGAGGGCCGTAAAAAGTGTATTCTACAAGGTTAGTGATATTATCGAAGTCCTTTTTGTAAATTGAGATCAGTTATTCCTAATAGTTGTCTCATTATTTATGCCTTTTATTTTTAGAATTGTCTGTGAAAATATATTTTTACATTTGATATTGCTTGGCAAAAAGATCAGCAATTGTATATGGTGTTTTATTTTAATTTCTTTATATTGTGTATAAAGTGATATGATAAGACAGAAATACGTTATATTAATGACACTTATTTATATAAAAATGTGAATGCATTTAGTTAATGCTAGTGAATGTTGCAGGCTATTCACAATGCGAGGCACCCAGGCTCCCGATGTCATCCGAATACTATCACCTGTCTATATCCTACAGTTATATTGTCCTACACATCCATCACTGAACCTGGCTGAATGGAACGCCTGCCCAGAATGCAATAGCCATTTAATGAATACAGTCCTTACTGCCTACCTACTAGAAAACTGCCTATGTCTTATCAACATCACTGGTGCTTTGTTCAACTAAATCTGCCCAAGAAGTTCAAACTAGTATCCTCCATAAGGTAAATTTTTAAAATATTTTTATAGACTATTCATGTTTTACATATATGGTACCACTGTATTTGATAAATGCAAAAAATAATTACTCATATTCCATTGCATTATTTGAATGCATATCTATCCTTCTGCCTGAATAAATATATAATATATTGATAAGTATTTCCAAAAGAATATACAGTATATATTACAGAAAGTTTGACTAATTTAGCCTTTTTTCGTAATACAATGTGTCGGGATGAGCATGCGGAGTTGTTAAGAACACTATTCATGTTCATTAATTTTATTTTTAATCTCAGTTGGATATATAAATAATATATACAACGAGAATAATCTCACACTTAAGGGAACTGTACAATTATTTATCATTTTAAAATAAGAGATATATAATGTACTAAACAATAAAACCTATATAAAATAAAAGTATAACATATTCCCGTTTTCCTTCTTTTTATTTTATTTGACATATCGGACGCGATATCCCAGCTCGGATACTTGCGCCTAAATACATTTTAGTAGATTATATACACAATTCATTTTATACAATTTAATAACCGGACTAAAAACATAATTTAAACTTAAACGATGGTATTCTAAAACAGAAGAGAAAATATAAAATGGATTATTTTAGCAAATGCAATTTAGCAATTTTAGCATGTGTCGAAGTGGTACATGCGAAATGAAATACCCGGGTCGGACCAAATACCTGTCCGTGTCATCCTCTCAGGGCCCTGTACCAGTCCCAGTGTAATCACATGGTCTATGATAGATAAATGACAGGAGATGGGAAGATATGAGAGATAATCTGTATCACCCTCAGTAGAGAAAGGTGTTGAAAAAAGGAAGGAAGATATGAGAGGGGCACTGAACACCGGAGGATTTTTATTAAACCGATCACGGTAAGATAACTCAACTAACCAAGACATCCATCTATATATACACCGCAACACACCACAGAGTAACCGGTCACTGGTCAAAACAATTATACCATGAAATCCGAGA
Organism: Cordylochernes scorpioides; assembly: GCA_030710605.1. Taxonomy (NCBI): domain Eukaryota; kingdom Metazoa; phylum Arthropoda; class Arachnida; order Pseudoscorpiones; family Chernetidae; genus Cordylochernes; species Cordylochernes scorpioides. The sequence goes on along the minus strand of CP092873.1, from coordinate 34,129,896 downwards.
GAATTGCCATTTTAACACTTCCTCTCAATTCATCAGATTTCTACATTCCAAATCCAGTGACGTGTTTTTCATACAAAAACCTTGGTAGGCCTTTAGTAAGGATGTCGGCAACATTTTCTTGGGTTGGTGTGTGGACGACCTCGACAAGTCCATCGCTGCAAATGCTTCTGATGTAATGCCATTTGATGTCAATATGCTTAGTTCTGGCATGATAAACCGGATTTCTCGCCAGCTTTTGAGCACCCTGGTTATCCGTCTTCAGAACAGTCGGTCCATTCAGCAATTCACCAAATCCCATCTCGTCCAACAGCGCTCTAAGGTAGACTGCCTCCTTTCCTGCTTCACAAAGTGCGATGTACTCAGATTCTGTGCTCGAAAGAGTGACAGTCTGCTGCTTCTTCGATTCCCAGGCTATTGGACCTCTTGCCAAAAAGTAAACAATTCCCGTATGAGATTTTCTATCCACGAGGTTTCCACCCCAATCAGCGTCGGCATAACCATGAAGAGCCTCATTTGATTTTCTGTAGATAATCCTCAAACATGAGGTGCCTTTCAAATAGCGGAGGACACGCTTGGCAGCATTCCAGTGCTGTCTCCTAGGATCATTACTGAACTGTCCCAAAGCACTAACTGCATAGGCTATATCGGGCCTTGTCGACACTGAGAGATATATCAATGATCCAATCAGTGATTGGTATTCTACCTTTTTCACTGGCTCATTCTCACCTTCTATAGATGAAATTTTTGTTAACTTGGAGTTCGAGTCCATGGGTGTAGAAATAGGCTTTGCCTCTTTCATCCTATATTTCGCCAGAAGTTCTTCAATATATCTCTCTTGATCTATGGATATTGAACCATCCTCTTTCATTTGTATCCTTATACCCAGGCAACAATTTATCCCTCCAAGATCCTTTATTTTGAATATTCTCTTCATACTTTCTTTAAAGGATTTCAACGTGTCTTCTCTTTCAGCCGCAATTATCAGATCATCAACATAGATTGCCACCAGGAGAATACCCTCATAATGCTTGATATAGACACAATTGTCAGATTGAAGTTGCTTCAGTCCCAAATCCTTTAATTCATTGTCGAGCTTTTCATGCCAAAACTATTCCAGCTTGTTTTAACCCATAAATGGCCTTCTTGAGTCGACATACCTTCTCTGGATATTTTCTTGAGACGAAGTTTTCCGGCTGTGTCATGAAAATTTCTTCTTTAATTTCTCCATTTAAATAAGCAGATTGAACGTCCATCTGATGGAGTATCAAGTTGTATTCAACAGCTAAGGCCAAAAACATTCTAATAGTACTTTGGCGCACTACTGGGGCAAAAGTTTCCTCGTAGTCTATTCCGTACTGCTGTGAATAGCCTTTTGCTACCAGGCGAGCCTTATGGCGCTCAACAGAACCATCACCATTGCATTTCGTTTTGAATACCCATTTGGTTCCCATGATGTTTCGATTCTTAGGGGGATCAACCAATTCCCAAGTTTTGTTCTCAATCAAGGAATCAAACTCTTCCTCCATTGCTTTCTTCCAAAAATAAGAATCCCTTCCTGACAGCGCTTCCTCTGCGTCTTTTGGATCTGGCAAGTATTTCGCCTCTAAAAGTTCTTGCGTTGACAAATTGGCTGTAGGGTACTCCTTTCTTGGTCGGCCAGGTTTTCCTGTTCTAATATATCTTGGTCGTCCTCTTCCTCTTCTTGAAATGACCACTTCACTTTCTGACGGCTCGTCCACTAAATCAGACATCTCTAGATCCGATTCACTTTCAATTTCATTTTGTGATTCAGCTTCGGACGTGCTTCCCTTTTCTTCAACTAGAGGAATTTCCTTGACAAAAGGATCTTTTTGTGACTAACCTCGATTTCAATGACATCATTCCGAATTCTTGATAATTCTGGTTCAATAAAACGTACATCTCTACTTTTTATAATTGTACGTGTACCAGGCTTCCAAAGTCTGTATGCCTTAGATTCTGTGAAATACCCTATTAACTTGTATTCCTCACTGCGAGGTGCGAATTTAGATCTATTCGGCCTATTATTCACGGCAAACGATTTACTTCCTATAATTTTTAAATGAGAAACTACAGGTTTTCTTTTGGTAAATAACTCATGTGGAGTTTTACAATCGTTATTTCTCGGGCATCTATTTCTGATATAAGTTGCCGTATGTATTAGTTCAGCCCATAAAGTTTCAGGTAAATCACCTTCGATCATGAAGCACCTAGTCATATCCAGTAGAGTTCTATTCGCTCTTTCAGCTACACCGTTCTGTTGAGGTGTATATTCTACAGAGAGCTGACGTCCTATACCTTCTCCTTCTAGGTAATCTTTGAACTCTTTGCTAAGGTATTCAGGCGCATTATCACTTCTAATACATTTCAACCTTTTTCCGGTTTGCTTCTCAGCATAATTTTTGAATATTCTAAATCCTTTGAATACTTCACTTCTTGATTTCATTATAAATGTGAAGATAAATCCCGAGAAGTCATCAATAAATGTTGAAAAATAAAGGGCGCCACCCAATGATTTTGTTCTCATGGGACCACAAATATCAGTATGGATCAGCTCCAGTGGTTCCCTTGCTCTCGTAAAAGACTCTTTCTGAAAAGGTAGCCTTGTTTGTTTACCTTTCAAACAAACTTCACAGGTAAAATTTTTAACATCAAAAATTGGCAGGCCGTATACAATATTTTGCATTTTTAACTTTTTGAGATCTTGCAAATTTAAATGGCCAAGTCTACTATGCCATTTTTTGTAATTTTTCTCTCCAGCTATGCAAATTTCACTTGTCGCTAATGCCTTAGGACAATTAATTTGACTTAAGATGTAAAGTCCATTCCTTTCATAGGCCTGTATGCAAATTTTTGTATGCAAATTCACTATTTCAGCCTTTCTGTACTTGAAATTTACAATATTAAATTTGCCCGTACACCTACTGATGGAAAACAAATTGCCGTTTAATTCAGGAACAAATAACACGTCTTCCAAGGATAAGGTTACAGGTCCGTTTTTACCCGAACATTCCAATTTTACCTTCCCCTTTCCCAGAGCTTCAATGAATCCACCATTGGCCAGTGTAATTTTCACTGGTGCAGTCTCCTCAAAATGATCGAATGAGTCTCTTGAGCTGCACATGTGGGCAGTTGCGCCACTATCCAGACACCATTCATTTGCGCCAAGTTTGCTCAAATATTTTGTCCCAAAGGACGCAACCATTTCATTTTTAGGGTTCCTGGATTTTCTTTTTCTGCAGTCGGCAGCTTTATGTCCCTTTTTTCCACAGAAGTGGCAGCTAAATGGGAATCCCTTTGGCTTTGGTTTTGATGTGCTGGGAAAATTCTTTCTTTCTGGGTTTCCAAGGAAAGCTTGTTCGGTATTAGTTGTGCCGTTCAATTGAGTTTGCCTAATTTCCTCCTCCAGCATTTTCACTTTTAAAGTTTCAAAGCTCGGCAACTTGTCCCTAGTTTCAATGGCAGTTCTAAAACCCTCATAACTCTCGGGAAGGCTACACAACAGAAGGATGGAAAGAAAGTCTTCTGGGACTTGTGCATCCATTTCACTCAACTTGTCAGCCAAACTGCTAAATTTGTTGAGATAATCCTGCATCCTTTCATTTGGTTTCATTTTCAATAATATCAACTGTTTCGTAAGAAACACCTTCGTTGCAGGTCCTTTTGGCTGATGCACTTCATTTAAAAGCTTCCATGCCTCTGCAGAAGTTTTACATCTCTTCACGGTGTATTATTTCTGGAGGACTTAAACTTAGGACTATAGTTGCTAGCGCCTTCTGGTCATTCTTCTCCCATTCGTTGGATTCTACTTCGGTTTCAGGCTTGATTCTTATGCTATTTGCATAATCCCAAAGTTCGGAATGAATTAAAATCATTTTTATTTGCATCTTCCATGTCTCGTAATTTTCAGAATTCAATTTTTCGATTTGGTAAAGACTTGACATTTTTGAAATACTTTCTTGATGCTACAATTTCTTTAAAGTAATCCTGGGCCCATAACCTGTTGAAAAAAGGAAGGAAGATAGGAGAGGGCACTGAACACCGGAGGATTTTTATTAAACCGATCACGGTAAGATAACTCAACTAACTAAGACATCCATCTATATATACACCGCAACACACCACAGAGTAACCGGTCACTGTCAAAACAATTATACCATGAAATCCGAGAGAATTGCCATTTTAACAAAAGGCATTGAATTAACAGGAGAGTATATGAAACTGAATTACATATTATTCCAAACTCAGACATATGGCGATCTAGGCTATGAGAAATTATTCTTGCCATCACATAGAAAACTATTTCTGAACTTTAGATAATTTTATAATTATTGTTTAAAAACAATTTATTATATTAGAAGATGTAAAACCATTTACTATTCTCTCTCTCTCTCAATTTATAATATATTAAGTATACATTTTCAAAAAATCGTAAAGTCTATCATATATATTAAAATAGTAAAATTATTCAAATCAATCATTATAAAATAATTTTAGTGTTCACTTTATTTCGCCAATAATTATAGATCTAACTGATTCTGTTCTTGATATTATTGAAATAAGAAATATTTAATACATGTTTTTGTTGTGATTTAGGCTCATAATTCGATTCAATATGATATTCAATATAAAACTTTGAAAATTTCATAATTCAAGTTGATTTATAAAAAGAGTACTTGAAAGACCTGCATGGGGAATAACAATATTTTGTTGCAGTCTCTACACGACAACAGGAGAAAGGCCTGACCCCACCTCAATTAATGAAAACCTGAACGAGATACAAGTATCATTACATTTTTGTATCTTAACCTGCTAACTAAAGTGGACAGGTTTCCGGACGTTTGAATGTGCTGTTACCTGTTTCATGGATTTCCTAACTCACTATCTGACCCTGCAAGCACGAATGTAAAAACTTTTGTCCTTCTAAATTGCTGAAAAATATCCTGATAGCTCTGATGATCCCGTTTTTATTTCTGGAAAAAACGCCGCAAACTGTAGAAAGGAGAAATGGGTTACTTTCATGGCAAAAGTCTTAATCCTGAACTGTGAGCTGGCCTCAACCTGTAGCTGTCATCACGAAGGTTTACCTACCCTAACTGTTAGCTGAAATGAACACGTCTCCGCCTTCTAGAAATCCTTTTTTTCTGCTTGCTGGTTCCATTAGATCGCTGTTTTGGCGAATATCATATTTGACCACAAAGAAGTTGCTGCCCTCGAAAAATCAATGAACTCCGGAACGCTAACTTCGTGGAACTGGTCTTTGTTCTTTCTGAAGTCCTGCTATTTCACCTGCTAACTAGATTGAGAAGAAGCTTATTCTCATGAAGCTCTTGTCCCTTGTAATGTTGGTTGGGTTGTCTTGCCTCTACAATCGCGACTCTTATGAATGCTACATTGGTTGAATATGCCGCTTTCCTGGCGAATGCTCTATTCCATCAACAGCAAGCTAGGTTTACCAGATGGATATCATAACGAAGGTTTGCTACCTTCTTGCTAGCTGTATCAGACAGATTGATGTCCTCGTAAAAGATCGCGCTCCCTTAAAGTCTAGCTGAGACGAAAAGGTCGGTTTTGTATTAAAAGTTCAACACCTCGAACTAATATCTAGATTGATATGGTCCATGTCCTTGCAACTCTCCCATCGTTGAACTCTCAGTAGTAGTGAAAAGATTCCTGTTTTTACGTGGGTTTATGTTTCCGAACGGCTAGCTAGATCGGAAAGTCTTTCTACATTAATTCAAACTGGCGTGAACAGTTCCCTGATTTTATGAACGACTTGCTGGGGCGAACGCGAAAACACCTGTTATGAAAAAAACACCGTCCTCGCGAAAGAAATACTGCCTTAATTTCCGGATGGGTATAACATGTCGCTGACCTAGCAAAGCTCGCACCCTCTGAAGTATTAGCTGGAATGAATCTGTTCCTGTCCTAGTGAAGCTCCTGATCCCCTGGCAGTAAGAAGAATCATAAGGATCCCTTTCTTTGCGAAAGTTGTTCCTACCTAACTGCTGTATGAGAGTAATAGATATTTAATCTCACATGTAAGTCTTGCTTTATGGAATGTTTGCTGTGGTGACTAAAACTTCTGAATGGGGTGAAAGTTTTTCTGTTGATGCTGAAATACTGCTTTTTGATAACTTTTAATATGAATGAATGTCTCTTTTATCGCATTAAATCTAGATCTCTGTACTTCTATATGAATCTCTCAGTTTATAGTCCTCGCCTGAGACTTGATCAACGAAAAGCTAAGGTCGTTGTCGACGCTAAGTCCTGCTTTGAATTTCCACCTAGTTTCTACTGTCTTCGTTAAGTTCGGCTATGTGAACTACTATGATTTGTTTTTATGTATTCCTTTTCTCGCTAAACTTAAGCTTTCTATACATCTAGCTGGGCTGCAGAGTTCGCTACCCTCGAGGATGTTTTGCTCCCAAAACTATTATCTGGGATTATCTGCATATCCAGGTTTTCGAAATAGTCCTGCTTCTGAACTACTAGCCGCGATGAAAAGGTTCCTCTCCTAGAGAAAATCCCGATTACTGGAATTTAACCTGGTTAAACCAGTCTCTTTTCTCGCGAAAGCTCTGTCTTTTGATTTTAATCTGGACGAACGAACCAATCCTCCGTGTCAAAGAGTCATGCGCCCTCAAATGCCTGTTGTATTAAATGTCCTCGTGAAGCTCTTGACCCCTGAATTCTATCTAGGGTAAAAATGTCACTATCCTCTCGAATTTTTGGCTCCCTGATCCGTTATTTTGGTTGAAATGTTGCAATTCGCGCACTTCTATCTAGACAAGAAAGCCCAATGTCCTCGCATAAGTCGCGTTCACGGCAATGCTAGCTATAATGTAATAGTCGCCATCCTCACAAAGGTTTTACTCACCAAATTTTAATTTCAATTCTCAATACCCCAACTTTGGTTTAAGATGGACTGATCAATTTGATTTCATATCGAAATATAGTCACCCTTAATTGTATACTGCGGTGAACCGTTTATTGTCCTCGAAAAACCAATTCTCCCTGAAAAGTAAACTGGACGAACAGGTCGTTGTCATAGGAAAAGACGAGCTTTTTTTCAACTTATAACTGGCGTGAGCAGATCCCTGAATTTACGAAGGTCCTACTACTCGTATATCAATTTTTAATTAAAGATATGTCTCGCCTTGCAAAATCCTGCTTCCTGAATTGCTAGCTTTGATGAATCGATCTCTGCCCTCGATAAATTTCAGCGTCCTGAATTGAGAGCAAGAGTGAACAGTTTCTAATTCTAATGAATAAATAACTATATATATATATATATCTTCGTCAAGGTCCTACTGCGTGAAATGATAGCAGGTTTGAAAATGGCGAAATCTTTGATAAAGTCGCGGTGTCTGAACTGTTAGTTGGGTTGATCAAGTCGCTGTCATCACAAAAAGCTCAATTTCCTAATTTCGAACTGGTTTGTGGATTACACTTGTTTTGTCTCTACGATATTTGTACTCTGAATATCTACCCCTTGGGAATTGAACCGAGTCCTATAAAAAATCTTGCTCATCCTCCTATTAGAATATATTAGATTCCAAAGGTCGCGACACTAATCATTTAGGGTGAACAATTCCTTGGTTTCGTGAAATTCGTGTTCCATGAACTATTAACTGGGTGAATGGGTTCTTGTCCTCGCGAAGATCCAGTCTCTAGAACTGTTATTGGGCTGAATGGTACTATTTTCTAGCAGAAATATTGCTATGTAAACTGGTAATCTGGCTGATAGTGCCCCGTGTTCACGCAGCTCCTTGTACTACTAGTTGAAAGGTGGCTTTTTTTGTAAAAGTAATTCTCCTTCAACTGCAAGCTGGGGTGAAAACTTTCATAATCTTACGAAAGTAATGCTTTCTTATTTGTGCTAGCTGGAAGGAAATCTATTTTCACGAAAGTCCAATTTCAAGAATTTCAAGCTGGAAAGAACACGTTCATGTCTTTGCGAAAGTCTTGCTCCCAGAATTTCTAGCTGGGATGAGAAGTTCGCTGTTCCAACGAAAGTCATGCATCCTGTATCACTAGGTCGGATGAACTGTTTCCTCTTTTCACAAAGATACTGCTTGCTGAATAACTAGCTGAGTAGAAAAGTTACCTCGAAAGACCTGTTCACTGAAATGCTAAATGGGATTAACAGGTCTCTATTTTCGCGAAGGACACAATGCCGTAATTGATAGCTTGATTAAAGATGCCTCTGTCCCTGCGAAGGTCGCGCTCAGAAATGTTAGCTGGGCCGAACTTGTCCCTGCCCTTGTGAAGCTCCTGCGTGTGTACTCTCCGAACTGCTACCAGGATTGAACAGGTCGCTGTATTTTCAAAACTGCCCACCCTGAACTACCAGCTGGGATGAACACTTCCTTGTGTTCGTAAAGGTTCTACTCCCTTAAAAGGTTTTCGGGGAGAATATATTTTTAACCTCATGGCAGCACTGCTCCAAAGACTCTTAGCTGGGGATAATTAACGCTGGGATGAACTTGTACATGTCTCAATGTCCTGCTATGAGAATTGGCAACCTGATTGAATGCGTTTTTTTTTAAGAATAATATTTCCCTCCTGTGCTATTAGATGAGTTTTACAGTTCACTGTCCACTGCTAGCTGGAATGAGCATGTTACTAACTTCAAAAGGTCCTTATCCTTCAACAACTAGCTGGGTTGAAAAGGTAGCTGTTTCATGATAGTCCAAGTTCCTTGACTGCTAGCCTGGTTGAACTGGTCTCTTTCTTCGCGTTTATCTGAAATACTCACCTGGGTGAACAGAACCGAGAAGTTGGCGAAGCATTCCAACCCTTTACTGCTAGTTGGGTTGAACAGGCTGCTGTTATCGCAAATGTCCCGCTCCCTGAACCAATAGCTTGATATAACAGTTCGCCTTTCTTTCCGAAGTCGTGCGCATTGATATACTAGCGAAGATTAAAATATCACTGTCTCTGCGAAATGAATTATTAGCTGTAGTGAACAGGTCTCTGACATCGCAAAGGCTCATCTCCCCGGTCTATTATTTTGGTTGAAAGGTCTGTGCTCCACGAAATGCCTTCTGGGTTCAATTAGTCGCTGCCCTCACAAAAGTCCTGCCCCCTGAATTTATAGCTTGATTTGAAGTTTGCTGTCCTCGCGAAAGAATTTTTCCCTGAATTGCTATCTGTGGTGAACTAGTTATTTTCTTCTCATGAATGTTCTGTTTACCGAGCCTGTAGCCTGATTGTACATTTCCTTGTCCTCGTCAAACCTGACTCCCTGAAATGCTCATAGAGGTAACTTTAGCCCGTCCTCTCGTATTTATGATGACTCGGTGCTTCGACCTCTACTCCTGGCCGAGCATAACTGGTTTCTGTTGTCAAGAATCTGTCCTGATATAATCAAGTTATGTGGTGTCTTCCCCAAATTTATATGATCACCCTCACTAACCCACAATGTCTGGATACACAAATCGCGAGGGCGCCCATATTTCCAGGTAGCAAAAAGTGAATGTTTCCCTTATAGTAAAATCAAATAACTATTCTGTTCTATCCAAAATGAACAAGTGTACATTTTTGCGAATTTGAAGTCATCTCTTGGGATAATCAAAATGGACGGGTTTTCAAATCACGAAAGTGCTGCCAACCTATGTAAACATGCCCCGGTTCTCGAGAAACCGCTACCATTCATCCTGATAGGTGGAGCTTACAATTTCTTGAAATAGAGATATTTCCAGACCAGATATCTTGGGTGGCTAGTTCATGAATGGCTGATCTCCTTTCGCTTCTGGCCTAACAAACGCTAATATATGGATCGATCCGCATGAAAGCTTCTATGAAAGGTAATTATCCACTAATCAAATATTAAAACATAGAAACATAGCAATATTAAACCATTAATATATTTAAAAAAGAAGAGAAATATTGATATTAGGGCCACTTTCTACAACAAAAGAGAGATTTTACGTATTTATATAGAGTAGCCTAATTAAAATTTAGCTTATTCTCTATACATCTTTTCATATGATAATGTGAAAACTGTCAGCGATCCCTCCATATCTAAATCTATCAATATTTCTAAATAAAATTTCATCCAATTAGGTCTTATTTTGTGGTAACATTTTTATAATGAACGAATACCGTGGTATATACATAGTTATTTCATAAATTTATTAAATAAAGGTTTGATCGTTTTGATAAATAAGTATAAAGGTATTACAGTAGAACTTTCAATAAAATTATTCTGAATAATAAAAGGGTAAAGACCATTCTTATAAGTGGTTTCTCATTGTAAACTTAGATCTACAGTAAACCCTTTCGTTAGCAATCAATTCCAAGATGAATGTCTACTGTAGCAAAATTGAGATGATCTCATACACCCTTGCATTTAATAAAATACAGGAGTTACCAGGAGTTTCCTTTTTTATTTGAGTCATTTCTCATTTTTTCTACTGTCGTATCAATACATGTTCCCGAATTTTGTTATGTTTATGAAATTAGAGATTAAATAAACGCGAGGGTTTATATTGGTTATTTATTCTTCAATATATCTGCTAACAGCAGCCCATTTGAAGAGTAACAAAAGTGTCTCAGAATTTCCTCAATTTTTAGAGATTATAGAGGTCGGCCAATTTTATTTATTTTGTTTTTATTATAATTATTGTAAATATATATATCACAGAATATTTATAATTAAAATATGTATATTTTGTTATAGACGTGCAACTTGTCATTAAATAATCCATAACAATTTATATCTATATAATTTATATAAGTGACTAGCGGACGTACCCGGCTTCGCCCGGGTTTTACCCGAGTAAAGGTTTGTCTAACGAATCTCTCGATAAAGTGAACCTTTTTTCCCGGTCCCTTTAAAAATACTTGATGAGTTGAATAAAATCAATATTAATTGGTTCCCTCGGTAATTTGAAGTTAAAGGAATAGTATCTTGCCTTGCAATTGTATCATTATTATTGTCTGAAATAAATTACCGTGTCATCCTGAATTTTGTCTTTCTAATTTTCTACATTACAAAATCATCGTATCATCATGATAATATTTAGAGCAGATTGTTGAATTATAACAGATAAATTATAATATTTATCTTTGATTATATTTAGGCGAAAAGTTATTTCAAAATTTTATTTGCTAGAAACCTTCCCAGTACTATACTAAATAACTTTCCAAAGTTTCATGGCGTTCCAATGAGTGGTTTGGTCAGGCATAAAAGACAGACACACATACATTCATTTTCTATATAGATAATACCGTAACAGAGTTTTCCATTGTAAAGTCGTGAGCTATCTCCTCCGAAGATTCTGAACTACACATAACGATCTATATACCAAAAATTTTCGTTATTTTTTTCTTCGTATGATAGGCCTGTTTTTATTTTCCTAATGTTAACAGTTATTTTTATTTTTTAATTTAATCTATTTTACAATCGTAGATTTTTTGCATTTATCATCATCAATTCTTTTGTTTACAATTGCGTACTTTTATAGAGAGAAATAAAGAAATACATAATTGATTAGATACAAAAGTGTGAACCAGAAAGTCGATTTTTAAAAATGTTATTATTTAATATAAACTTATTTTAATTTAATTTTTAAATGAAAAGGTAGTGTAAAAGTGTATATGAGGTTAGATTCAAATAGGTTAAATTATGTTAGTTTAATCGCTAAATAAGGTTAGTTTTAGATAAGTTGAATTAGGTTAGTTTCAGATAATTAAAAAAAAATAATGTTCGTTTTTAGAAAAATATTTCGAAATAGTAAGTATATATATTAATATAAAAGATCGAAATGTAAAAATCACTATGTCCAAAATCTTCGCTTTAACTCGTGTAAAACGGCTCGAAGGTACGGCGGTGTCAACGTACAGCGTCGCCTACCAAAGTTAACCTTTTCTGGGAACTCACCAGGTTATATTATTTTTCGAATTGTAGATTGAATTATTACTTTTGATTTATCTTTTATAGTGTCTTCAATAGTGTGTGACGTTTCAGCAACAGCATCAGACAGAAGAATAAATGAACTAAAGAATAAAATCTCATTTTTTCTTTTGTCTGATGATGGTGGCATTTGAATTAGGTCTTATTTTTTTTTTATTAATTTGTTATAGTTTTTCATTTGAATTTAGCTCCATTTTTGTGTCTTATTTCTTCTTTATATTAAAACTTAGAATTAAGCTTTGCTTTTTTATATACATGTTTATTACACATTTAGCAATACTTTTTCTTTATATTTGCTCTTATTTACTCATTTTTTTACTCTTTCACAATCAGATTTTGAAAATGGCTAAATGGCTTCACTTCTCCCTATTTGCTTTTGTAGCTTTTCTTATAAAAAAATATTAGAACTTAGAATTAAGCTTTGCTTTTTTGTATACATGTTTGTTACACATTTAGCAATATATATACCAAAATATTTTTTTGAATACTTACCTCTTTTAGTGAATTTTTGTCAGGGGGGCTACAAAAGTGCCGTACTTATGCAGTATTTTGATGCTTTTCCTGTGAAAAGGATAATGAAATTTAAAATTAAGCTTTGCTTTTTTATATACATGTTATTTACACATTTAGCAATATATACACAGAAATATTTTTGGAATATTTAACTTTTGGTGAATTTTTGTCAGGGAAGCTATGGACTGCCGTAATCATGCATTATGTTGATGTTCTTCTCATAAAAAAAATATTTGGGTTTGGAATTGGGCTTTGCTTTTTTGTATACATGTTTTTACATATTTAGCAATTTACACACAGAAAATTTTTTGAATATTTAACTTTCTTGGTGAATTTTTGTCAGGGAAGCTATGGACTGCCATAATCATGCGGCTGCAAAAGTGCCGTACTTATGCAGTATTTTGATGCTTTTCCTGTGGAAAGGATAATGAAATTTAAAATTAAGCTTTGCTTTTTTATATACATGTTATTTACACATTTAGCAATATATACACAGAAATATTTTTGGAATATTTAACTTTTTTGGTGAATTTTTGTCAGGGAAGCTATGGACTGCCGTAATCATGCATTATGTTGATGTTCTTCTCATAAAAAAAATATTTGGGTTTGGAATTGGGCTTTGCTTTTTTGTATACATGTTTTTTATATATTTAGCAATTTACACACAGAAAAATTTTGGAATATTTAACTTTCTTGGTGAATTTTTGTCAGGGAAGCTATGGACTGCCGTAATCATGCGGCTGCAAAAGTGCCGTACTTATGCAGTATTTTGATGCTTTTCCTGTGGAAAGGATAATGAAATTTAGAATTAAGCTTTGCTTTTTTTATATACATGTTTATTACACATTTAGCAATACTTTTTCTTTATATTTGCTCTTATTTACTCATTTTTTTACTCTTTCACAATCAGATTTTGAAAATGGCTAAATGGCTTCACTTCTCCCTATTGCTTTTGTAACTTTTCTTATAAAAAAAATATTAGAACTTAGAATTAAGCTTTGCTTTTTTATATACATGTTTGTTACACATTTAGCAATATATATACCAATATATTTTTTTGAATACTTACCTCTTTTAGTGAATTTTTGTCAGGGGGGCCACAAAAGTGCCGTACTTATGCAGTATTTTGATGCTTTTCCTGTGAAAAGGATAATGAAATTTAAAATTAAGCTTTGCTTTTTTATATACATGTTATTTACACATTTAGCAATATATACACAGAAATATTTTTGGAATATTTAACTTTTTTGGTGAATTTTTGTCAGGGAAGCTATGGACTGCCATAATCATGCATTATGTTGATGTTCTTCTCATAAAAAAATATTTGGGTTTGGAATTGGGCTTTGCTTTTTTGTATACATGTTTTTTACATATTTAGCAATTTACACACAGAAAAATTTTGGAATATTTAACTTTCTTGGTGAATTTTTGTCAGGGAAGCTATGGACTGCCGTAATCATGCGGCTGCAAAAGTGCCGTACTTATGCAGTATTTTGATGCTTTTCCTGTGGAAAGGATAATGAAATTTAAAATTAAGCTTTGCTTTTTTATATACATGTTATTTACACATTTAGCAATATATACACAGAAATATTTTTGGAATATTTAACTTTTTTGGTGAATTTTTGTCAGGGAAGCTATGGACTGCCGTAATCATGCATTATGTTGATGTTCTTCTCATAAAAAAAATATTTGGGTTTGGAATTGGGCTTTGCTTTTTTGTATACATGTTTTTTACATATTTAGCAATTTACAACCAGAAAATTTTTTGAATATTTAACTTTCTTGGTGAATTTTTGTCAGGGAAGCTATGGACTGCTGTAATCATGCGGCTGCAAAAGTGCCGTACTTATGCAGTATTTTGATGCTTTTCCTGTGGAAAGTATAATGAAATTTAAAATTAAGCTTTGCTTTTTTATATACATGTTATTTACACATTTAGCAATATATACACAGAAATATTTTTGGAATATTTAACTTTTTTGGTGAATTTTTGTCAGGGAAGCTATGGACTGTCGTAATCATGCATTATGTTGATGTTCTTCTCATAAAAAAAATATTTGGGTTTGGAATTGGGCTTTGCTTTTTTGTATACATGTTTTTTACATATTTAGCAATTTACACACAGAAAAATTTTGGAATATTCAACTTTCTTGGTGAATTTTTGTCAGGGAAGCTATGGACTGCCGTAATCATGCGGCTGCAAAAGTGCCGTACTTATGCAGTATTTTGATGCTTTTCCTGTGGAAAGGATAATGAAATTTAAAATTAAGCTTTGCTTTTTTATATACATGTTATTTACACATTTAGCAATATATACACAGAAATATTTTTGGAATATTTAACTTTTTTGGTGAATTTTTGTCAGGGAAGCTATGAACTGCCGTAATCATGCATTATGTTGATGTTCTTCTCATAAAAAAATATTTGGGTTTGGAATTGGGCTTTGCTTTTTTGTATACATGTTTTTTACATATTTAGCAATTTACACACAGAAAAGTTTTGGAATATTTAACTTTCTTGGTGAATTTTGTCAGGGAAGCTATGGACTGCCGTAATCATGCAATATGTTGATGTTCTTCTCATAAAAAAAAATATTTGGGTTTAGAATTGGGCTTTGCTTTTTTATATACATTACCCGAAGGACCCGCAGGTGAGAAACTATAGAAAAAAAATTTTAACAAATCAGAAAATGAAATTGCAAACAACAGAACTACACTTCTTTAAGGACATGAGAGCACATGCACTGTATCACCATACGTGTACCATTTTCAAAGACCCTGCTTAGGATTAAAACTTCTCAGAAGCATAACAATAGTACCAACCTAGAGGTTAACTGGTGTGGATGCATTCCTCTGGGAGTAAGACTATTGAGAAATTCAGTAGGGAGTTATTTTGCTTCTCCGCATTCTAACACTCCAACTGTTAACACTGTGGAAACACTGACTCATGTTTGGTAAGCAATTTCAGGGAAGAAACTATAGACATTGGATTAAATAAATTATTAATTAAATTGCATTAAATAAAAATTATTAGATTTAAATAAATATTATTAGAGTGAAAAAAAAAGAAAAAATTAACAAATTAGAAAATAAAATTTCGAAAAATACAACTATATTGCAGATAAGATAAGAGGACCTTATTAAAAAATAAATAAACAAACTGTAATTCGACACTATCGATAATTCGACACTTTCGATAATTCGACACTTTCGATAATTCGACCATTTTAAAAATCAAATTTACAAGGTTGATTGTTGTTTAAATACAACTTTGATTTTGCATGCATAAACACAGGCTCTTGTAGCAAGAACCCAAATATTATTTATAGTCATAGCAAAAGCTAACTTTATTGAAAACTGATGCCTCTTCAGAATGAATGTAAGACTTAAATCTAAAGGAGCAGAAGATATGGGTCATCTTTACATGTATGCTATCCAATGTTCGCACACTTGAAAAAGCCACATATAAAGTTGTCTGTGCGTAAACACAGGCTCTTGTAGCCAAGGTTTGGCCTTGAGCCTTATTTATAGTCATAGTAAAAGCCAACCTTAGTGAAAACTAACGCCTCTTTAGAATGAAGCGAAGGTTGGTATCCGAAGGGGCCAAAGATATTTCAGACACTATACAGTGTGTTCAACTTTGGGCACTGTCAGTATATGTGCTTCAAGGACATGAGAGCACATGCGCTGAAACACCATACGCGTTCCATCGCAAAGATCCTAAAGGCATTGGTGAAAGTATAAATGACCCATATCTTCTGCTCCTTCAGATTTCAGTCTTCCATTCATTCTGAAGAGGCATCAGTTTTCACTAAAGTTGGCTTTTGCTTTGACTATAAATAATATTTGGGTTCTTGCTACAAGAGCCTGTGTTTATGCATGCAAAAGCAAAGTTGTATTTAAACAACACTCAACCTTGTAAATTTGATTTTTAAAAATGGTCGAATTATCGAAAGTGTCGAATTATCGAAAGTGTCGAATTATCGAGTGTCGAATTACAGTTTGTTTATGTATTTTTTAATAAGGTCCTCTTATCTTATCTGCAATATAGTTGTATTTTTCGAAATTTTATTTTCTAATTTGTTAATTTCTTTCTTTTTTTTTTCACTCTAATAATATTTATTTAAATCTAATAATTTTTATTTAATGCAATTTAATTAATAATTTATTTAATCCAATGTCGATAGTTTCTTCCCTGAAATTGCTTACCAAACATGAGTCAGTGTTTCCGCAGTGTTAACAGTTGGAGTGTTAGAATGCGGAGAAGCAAAATAACTCCCTACTGAATTTCTCAATAGTCTCACTCCCAGAGGAATGCATCCACACCAGTTAACCTCTAGGTTGGTACTATTGTTATGCTTCTGAGAAGTTTTAATCCTAAGCAGGGTCTTTGAAAATGGTACACGTATGGTGATACAGTGCATGTGCTCTCATGTCCTTAAAGTAGTGTAGTTCTGTTGTTTGCAATTTCATTTTCTGATTTGTTAAAATTTTTCTTCTATAGTTTCTCACCTGCGGGTCCTTCGGGGTAAACCCGGGGCGTTGCCCGGGTCACTCGGCTAGTTATATATATATAGATAAAATGCAAATCCCATCTCAACAGTTGTCCTTCAAATAATCTACTTTCTACTTTCATAATAAAATTAATGAATATATGAAAATATAAATATTTATGACTGATTTCGTATCATGACTATATTTAGCTTATAAATATTTTTTAGTGAGCCTTCATAATCTCTTCTCCTATTTTTCCTTTTATTTCCATCAATAGAACATATATGTTTGTAATAATCAATCCCTATACCGTCGTTTCTTTTTCTATTTATATTTTACCATAAGCTCTCTAAATATATTATTTTGTGATATTTCTTTAGTTTATCAATGTCCTTTGTGTGTGTGATGCTTAGTCACACAATTGACTTTTAACTGGTTAAAGAAAAATATGCATTTTGAAAATCCCTAAAATCATCTCCTTTCTTATTTCCACTCAATCATATTAGGGTATCAAGCCTGTAGAGCTTGAGACTTTTGATGATGTCTGCTGGGGATGAGGAGAGCTCATCAATGGATGAGTCAACATAGTTAATAATGCGTTTTGAAGTGATTGAGAAATACACTTAAAACACAGTGGGAAAGCCTTAAAACATTCTTGAAAGTTCTCGTCCGCAGATGACTAGACTTAAATCTGGATATCTGACTGTTGTTTTCTTGTGTGAACAAAACCGGTGCTTGTCCCTCCTTCTCTGTACCAGTCATCTGCTACCTGCAAATTATATATAGGAACGTTTGTACAAACCATGTACATTCTTCGGAATATGTCTCGAATTTCTGTAAGACAACATCCTGTGGAATAAACTTTTAAATACTCATAGTTATTTAATTAAAAAGGCATATATTGGATCAAAAAAATATTTATTTTACCAATATTTCAGCTGGCTGAACGCCAACCTTTATCAAGGTGTTATAACATTTTAAAGTGTGTCAACAACAAATTCAGCGCCACATAACGTCAACAGCATTAACGTTATGTGGCGCTGAATTTGTTGTTGACACACTTTAAAATGTTATAACACCTTGATAAAGGTTGGCGTTCAGCCAGCTGAAATATTGGTAAAATAAATATTTTTTTGATCCAATATATCCCTTTTTAATTAAAGATTTATCTATGGATTGCTCTATTTTCAAAACTCATAGTTATATTGTTTTATTTATCCCAGGCCAAAGGGGTATATTATAAGACAGCAATCCCACCACATGCATTTCATACAGCAGCCACTTTGAACACTAACCAATAATGGCACACAGAGGAAACCTCTGTTTCCATCATAACCTGAGAAACCTCTATACAATGATAAAAATAGAGATAATTTTCTTTCGATTCATGTTGAATCAAATCTCAGCGCCAATTCGATTTTTCAAACATTAGAAATTTTCCATATAAGGACATTGATAGTATTATATCAGTGACAGACACCACCTCACGTCATGATGATATATTCACTTTTGGAGTTAATCCATTGTCAAACGTCAAAACTCCCTATAAATTATATGCTTTTAATATTCACTTTATCATCGCTTTCATAATTATTTCTTAAGGTTAGGTAAAATATCTTGTTTTCTGCTCTTAAATCTATATAAATTAATATGCCAATTAATTTTTGAAACAAATCATAGTATCTTATTAAATAGCAAAAATTAATGTGTCTGGAATAGAAAGTCAAATCTTCTTTGTTACAGGGATTTCTCTCAACTCGGCGTACAAGGGAACAGCAGAGGATAGGCAGAGTGTTTCTGCTCAACTGCCATTCAAACCCTTTTGTCTCATGCATCTGAATTGAATCCGATGTACGTTGATGATTTCTGAAGTGAATGTACAGTATTCACTCTTTCAAATAAAACAGGTAAATGCATCAAATTGATAATTTTATAATAAACTTTCCTTTGACAAAGAGGTTGGAATATAGAACCTAAATAAATTTATCTTTATATATTCACGGTTATATATATAATGTTATTATTTTTTCCTATATTTTCTACATTATCTTGTGCAATAAAATCAACATTTCACCTAGGTTTAACATCAACGTTGAATATTTCCACTTAATGATATCGTTTTATGGTTTTCCCACATGAAGACGTTAGATGTCCTCACCCTATATAGAAGCAGTGCCAAATATCTATCATTACACTCGCAAGTGTCAAATATTGAATAACCTTCCATTCTCTTTGATTCATTGAAGAAACCTCTCCTAGACACAGAATACCTGTGACATCCACAATTAAAATAACCCATTATTATACATTCTTTGAGAAAAAAATATATTATCTATTGACACATAAACTACCAGCCATTACCAAGAGCAGTTTACTCTTCTGCTGACAATAAGGACCAAACCAAATTTGGATGATATTTTAAATTTTTATAAAATATCCGAACAAATATTATTTTAGAGAATGCTAATTTTAACAATTATGAAGCAGATAATCAAATTCCTTAATTGGAAAATTTATCAAATACTGAAGCTAGCAATCTTAGATTGATAACATGTCGTTTATTATCATATGTTGGCCAATTTGTTTTTGAGAGGCACATGTGGAAGATCTTATTGTGATGCAATAGTGTTCTTTATTTCCACCGAATCCATTAGTGTGGACTATTATTTGAAACACTATTATGAGATCTCTCTCTCTTCCGAAATATATTAGATTTTTTTTTTTCAAATAAAATAAATTATATTAATATATCGAACAATTGTGTATCGCTTCAAGGTATAAAGACCACTTTAATACTTAACAATTAATATTTAAAATTTCCGTTAGCAACCATGTGATATCAACACTTCATAGAATTATGAATTAATCTCATCTTTCATTTATATATCTATTGAGCGCATAAATAGTTTTATAAGTTGGATCAGATAGTTTTCTTAGAAACATTGAAGTATGTTTCAAATAACATTTCTTATTGTGACGAAATAGAACGAATGGGAAATTGTACTGGGATTAAATTGCTAAAATAAAGGAATCTTCCGATCGCGCAATTAAAATATTTCCTAATGACCAGCTCGATTTGCTGAAAGATTAATTAATCGTTAATAATTATGAACTCTCTAAATGCGGCAATGAGATTACTTGATTCGACGGTCTTACCCCACATGCTATACGCCGCACCCTGCTGGGCCAAACCAAGTAAAGGTAGTTGATCAGGTTCAGAATATTTTCCTAAGACGCTACCTAAATTTACCAAAGTATACTCCGGGCTTTATTCTAAGAATGGAGTGTGGACGAGTATCACAGGAAGTTATTATAACTAAACAGGTCCTGAGATTTTGGGTGAGGATTATGAAAATGGAAGAGAGTAGGTTGCCCCGGGCATGTTTGTCACACCTCTGGACATTACACAGCAATCAAAGGGCTGGTTTAACCTTTGTCGAAAACCTGTCAACCATTTTAGACTCCAACGGTTTTTCGTTCCTGAAGGGTTGTCCGGATTACGCTGCAATAATGACTGAAATCCCTGCTATTATTCGAATAGCAACCGAACAAAGCATCCAAAACGACATGGCGAAAATCCTAAATACTTCACATTACAGTCACTTCAAATACCTAAAAAATTCAATAACAGCAGAACGATATTTATTCACAACTATTCCTCTAGCAATTAAAAGATTTTTTGCACAACTGAGACTCCTTTGGACGATCTTCCCAGAAAATCGTTCAAATCGCTGGAAAATTGATTTGACTCTAACTTGCGATCTATGTAAAAACAGAATCCAGGACGAAATTATACATATAATATTTGGATGCTCTTGCTTAGAGAAACAGAGGAAAGAAATTTTGGGTGACTTACCCTGGTCTCAACCTGACTGCCAACAAATTTGCAGCTGGATGAACACACTGATGGTTGATCAGGGTCTCTCCCTCGGTTTATATAAATTCTACAAGGCCGCAGTCAATGTCCGTAGGAGAACAATGGATGTGCCGAATGTCGCGGTTTGCTTGGAGGAAGAAAACGAAGATCTCAATGATATCCTAACTTTGACATATTTTAAACATTGGTACTTTAATTTAAATATTTTCTCATGTATGGTTTCTTTTGCTCTGTATGTATATTTTTTGTATATATGGTTATATTTATTTTTGTTTGTTTTTTTTTTCTTCTCGCTTCTCTTTTTCCTTATTACTTCCTGTATTCTAGTTTTTACTTTCGAAATATCTTCCTTTGCTAAACCCTGTAGAGGGGAATCATGTATAGGGCTGGATGCCCCAATAAAAAGGCTTATGTGTGTGAATTAATCGTTAATTTTCAATTTTACCAGAATTGTCTGAATAACCTTTCTTGATTAATTAATTAAGAAACGAAGTTTGAATACAAGTTTCCGGGTATTGGCCCCAAAAATATCTGGTTTATGAAAATCAAGGAATGGGTATTTGAGTCTATAAGGGGAAGATAAGGCCAAAATATGTGGAAAATAATGCAAAAGTGATATTATTAATGTAATTTTTAAAAGGCATATCTTGATCTTGCAACTGAAATTTTCTGATGGCTTGTGCCATCTGTTGCAATGAAGATTAATCAATTGTTGATTTCAAATTATTCCAGCTTGAACCAGACTGATAAGTGGCAAAATCCTGAAATGCGTTCGTGGTTAGCTTTTATAGATTATTCAAGAATGGGTATTTGGTCAATTCTGGAATAATTAACAATCTCAACGACTGAGAATTACAAATAAAAACCATTATTTATCATAAAATAAATAATTGTTATTTTTTGTTCATTCTAATGGATATTATGTTGATAAATTCAAGTATAAATCTCAAATATAAATATTTTTCTAACATATATTTCATGAATATGTATTAGATTTCTTAATTGATTTATATACTTGAATAATTAATATAGGTACGAGTATATATATATTTTATTTTATTATTACAGAAGCACGAAGTCTATCAGACAATTGTGCTCTATTATAATTATTTACATATATATATCTTTAATTATTTACACGATTAATTAGTGGTGACTTATAAATTTGTGTACAAATAGCTCTGAACTTGACAAATTTTTCATAAGATTGAGTATATACAGAAAGATGATTTGACATTATGTCAAATTAAGCAAGAACAATTTGGTTAGTCAGAGGGCAAGCCAACAAAAGATGCTCTTATATTTAAACATCTATACAGTATTCACATGTTGGATCATTTATAACTCTCAAGTAAAATAGAAAACTTGAAAAGGGTCCTTTGCCTGTGAAGACCAAAGTAGTGAATTTATCAGTAGTATTGAAGCTTAGTACATCTCTCAAACAATATATTGAACACGTTGCATTAGTTTGAGAAAGATAAAATCTAAATTTTGTATTGTAATATAATTTATTCAACTCATTTGAAAGGGGCTTATTTAGTGTTTAGTCTGTCAGATAATTCTTCATATCGTATCTAATTAGTGATAATTCAAGGTAGTCGTTCAGCATAGGAGTTTTCGCTAGAATATGAGTAATGTAATAAGATGAACTTTTGTAAGAATGAATGCACCTAATTAAATTTTGGTACTGTTTAGAATTTAACTTTGAACGCTTTTCTGCATTGATAAAAGGGAACCAGATATTTGATGCATAACTTAACATAGGACGTATCACCGCATTGTATAAAATCAATCTTCGCCTTGAATCAATTCCCCAAGTACGTGCACATAATGAAAATAGCACATTTTAAAATTTCATAGCCCTGTTAATTATATTGCCAACGTGTGGTCTAAAATCAATTTTATTTCTTTGTCTGTGGTTGCGAAAAATAACTCCCAAGATCTTTATAGTTTCTGATGGCTGAATATTTATACCCATCAAACTTTATAGATGATTTTGGTGATTGTGTAGGTAGAGTATACCTGTTTTATTTGAAGTCATTGAGAGTTTTACATTCTCAAACCAATTTTTACCAATTCAGACTTTTTATAATTTTGAACTGAAGTTCCTGGATGCTAGAGCTCCAAACCACAAATGAAACATCATCGGCAAAAACTATGACTTTTGCGAAATTTTTACCGAAAAATAAAATGATATCATTCAATAATATATTACAAATAATTGGAAAAATAATTCCTCCTCGAGGGCATCCCTTATTTATCATTTTTGTACATTTTGAGTTTAAGTATCTTGATCTACCTTTCGATCATCGAGATATGAAATAACTATTTTATTTAGTGGCGCTGGAAAGTTTGCTTTGTTCAATTGTTAAATGATTTGAGGATGCCAAGCGTATATATACGGAATAACTATTTTTCAAATATATCATGTTGGCTCTTTACTATAGCATTCAATAAAAAAGCATATTTATGTTTGTATATTTTTCAAGTTGTGTAATACGTATTTCGCAATTCAACAATTATTTTAATACAACTCATAGTTTCGATCCAAATTATATTTCAGTCTATTTACTCACAATAGAGATGAGAGAGATATTTAGAGAATGCTTTCTTTTGAATTAAATAGGTAAGGAGACCTCAATAATATATATATTCATGAGGTATAAAATATTAAACTAATTCGAGACATTTTATATTAAAACTAGCGGACGTACCCGGCTTCGCCCGAGTTTTAACCCGAGTAAAGGTTTGTCTAACGAATCTCTCGATAAAGTGAACATTTTTTCCCGGTCCCTTGAAAAATACTCGATAAGTTGAATAAAATCAATATTAATTGATTCCCTTGGTAATTGGAAGTTAAAGGAATAGTATCTTGCCTTGGAATTGTATCATTATTCTTGTATGGATGTACCCCGGCTTCGCCCGGGTTTTACCCGAGTAAAGATTTGTCTAACGAATCTCTAGATAAAGTGAACATTTTTTCCCGGTCCCTTGAAAAATACTCGATAAGTTGAATAAAATCAATATTAATTGGTTCCTTCGGTAATTGGAAGTTAAAGGAATAGTATCTTGCCTTGGAATTGTATCATTATTCTTGTCTCAAATGAATTGCCGTGTCATCCTGAATTTTGTCTTTCCTAATTTTCTACATTACAAAATCATCGTATCATCATGATAATATTTAGAGCAGATTGTTGAATTATAACAGATAAATTAGAATATTTATCTTAATTATTTTAAAGCGAAAAGTTATTTCAAAAATTTTATTTGCTAAAAACCTTCCCAGTACTATACTAAATAACTTCCCAAAGTTTCATGGCGTTCCAATGAGTGGTTTGGTCAAGCATAAAGGACAAACAGACCACACACACACACATACATTCATTTTTATATATATAGATTTGAAAGAAACTCTCTGTGTGTTTGAAATTCATAACAAAATTTAATCAATTCTTATTACTATTATTATCCCTATCTATATAAAAGTCGGTGTATGTATGTATGTATGTATGTATGTATGTGTGTTTGATCCTATGTCGGCTATACACTTCCACAATACGTAACTAATCTGACTGAAATTTTAACAGTATATAGAGTTAACTATTGAAAAACTTATAGTGAAAATTTATATATATATATATATACTAGCGGATGTGTACCCGGTGAATGTATGTGTGTGTGTGTGTGTGTGTGTGTGTGACAATGACAATTAAAAAATATTTATTGTCATCTTAGACAATATTATACATTTTCAATCATAGGGAGAGAAAAAGAAAAAAGAAGATGAGAAGAGAAGAGAAAATATATACATATATGAAACATATTTTACAAGATGGTGATGGGAGATGGAGGAAGAAAACCTCGGCGCTGGAGGGTCCTGGACCAGGCGATGAGCGGGTCTTCCACTGCTTCTCCGAGCCCAACCTGTACAAAGTAGCGATAAATTCGCAACTTTGCCGACGCTAAGATGGAAAGGGCGTCGTCCTCAAGGCCGGACCCGCCGAAGATCCAAGCCTGCAGGTCAGGGGGCCGCCCTATGATGTTGAAGGCCTCTCTGATGAGAGGCCTGATGGAACGGCAGCACCAGTAACGGTGGCCGAGGGAGCGGTCGATGGACCCGCAGGCAGGACAGGAGGGGCCGACCGAGGCAGGATGGGCCGGATGGGGCAGGGCGTGGAGGGCCAACTTGAGGGCCGCGTCAGCCTCGTGGCCCGAGTGGGCGCAGCCCCGCAGCGAGGCCCAGTCGATCCTGGATGGTGGTGGACCGATGGTGGGCGACCATCTCGAGGTAAACCTTGAGATGGGCGTGGCGGCGAGGCGCGGGCGATCCAGGGCCCGTCGGGCCGAGCGGGTCGTGAGGCCGTTGAGGAACGGCGTAGCCGTCCCTCGCAGCACCACGGCCGCAGCTAAAGAGCTAGATGAGGGTACAGACTCCGCCCCGAAGCCCACGGCGTTCTCGGAGGTCAGCCTCCGACAGAAGGCGCCCAGGGTCGCGGCGTCAGCCAGGACGGAGCGCGTAGGGCGGGCGATGAGGTGGCCCTCCGCGAGAAGGTCCCGGACTCGGGCTCCACGCCAGCGGGCGGGGGCCAGGAGGTCGGGAGGGCGGAGGAACCGGCAGCCGCCGATGAAGGGGATGTCCATCAGCTGAGCCGTGGGGAGCGCCCGGTGGTTGAGGCTCAGGATGTTGGAGGCCTCCTCCCAGAGCTTCAGCAGCCGTAGACGGCGGGGCTGGAGACGGGTGCCGTCCGGTGGAGGGTGAATCCAGGCCTCACCGCTTTCTACCAGCCAGCTGAAGGCATTTCTGCCTCCGCGGAGCGCGACCTGCACCCCCTTGAGGCAGGCGAGCTGGAGTTGGGTTTGCCAGGTCGAGGAGGCCGAGGCCTCCGATGGCTACGGGCCTCGCCATGACGGCGGCGGGAAGCCACGCCGTATGCTCGGGCCCCCAGACGAACCTCGCTAGTCTGGCCTGCAGTTTGGCGATGGTCGGGGGTGATGGCAGGTACCCGTGCAGGTGATGCTGGATGGTGGAGCTCACCAGCGAGTTCGCCGCTCTAGATCGTCCGACGAGGGATAGGCCGCGGGTGAAGGGCGTCCATCTGCGGCAGGCGGACTCCAGAAGGGCGAGAAGATGCTGCTCCTGATGGGCTACGGAGCTCCTGGGGGCGATGTCGAGCCCGAGGACCCTGATGGAGGTGGTCGACCAGGAGGCGCCGAGAGGGGAGTCGCCGCGGTTGCGCCAGGCTCCGCACCAAAGGCCCGCGCTCTTCCCGAGGTTGACGGCGATACCGGAGGCCCGCTTGAAGTCTTCGAGGACAGTCGCCAGCCGCTCGAATTCTTTGTCGCGATGGAAAAGGAGGACGATGTCGTCGGCGTAGGCGATGACGTTGCCCACGCCGAGGGTCAACTCCAGGCGACGTAGCAGCGGCCCCGTAGCGATACTAAAGAGAGCGGCACTCACGGCGCAGCCCTGCCTTAGGCCGTTGAGGAGGGGGAAGGCGGTGGTGTGAAAGCCTCCAGCCCGGATCGTTGCGTCCGCCCCGGCGTACAAGATGTTAATCCAGCCCATGAAGGCCGGCGGGAGGCGGAGGGACGTCATCAGGGACTCCAGGAAGCCGTGGTCCAGGGAATCGAAGGCGGACTCCAAGTCGATGCCCATGACGTCCAGCGGCGAGCCCATGGCGGTTGCCTCCTCAACAGCATCCGTCACCTTAGCGATGTTCCAGGACGGGGACCTCCCGGGAACGGCGTAGGTCTGGCATTCCGGCACAAGGGTCCGCAGGTGGGGCTTGAGGCGCCGGTGAAGGATGGCGGCCAGGACCCTGTAGTCGGCCGAGGGCAGCGCGACAGGCCTGTAGCTATCAAGGCCGCGACCTCCGCGGGCCTTGGGCACGAGGCAGATGGAGCTGCGCCGCGTCGACGGAGGTAGGGCACCGCGGAGCCGTGAAGCCGCGAACACCCGGGCCAGAGCTTCCGCGAAGAAGTCCTCGTTGAAGGCGACGAGGAGCTCGCACGGCAAGCCGTCCCAGCCGGGGGCCTTTCCGCGAGGGAGGTGCTCGATGGCGTGGGCTATCTCGCTGGGGCTGATGTCTGGCCGGTGGAGCGGGTCCTCCTCATTCAGCTCGCAGGTGGTGGTGGGCGCGCTGCTGGCGATGAAGGCAGCTCCCGCAGCTGGATCGGTGGTGGGACGGGCGAAGCGGGGCCGGAAGGTCGCGAACGCCCTCCGCCGAAGCTCGGGGCCCTCGATGACGTTATCTTCGTCGTCCCTGATGACGCTGACCGGGCGTCGGAGGCGGATGGCGCGTGCTAGGTCCGGCAGCGATGGGTAGTCGGCCCGGATGGAGGAGGCCTCGAGCTGCGCCGCGATGTAACGTCTCGCCCTGTAGACGTAGCTGTCGCTGGCAGCGTGGCGTGGGTCGTGCAGGGATCTGGCCTCCGCTAGCAGCCCCGCCTTGATGGAGGTCCACCTATCCCAGAAGGTCCCGTCGTCGTCATCGTGCGCTGCGTCTTCCTCCAACTCCCGGATGTAGCCAGCCAGATGTTCGAGAGCAAGGCCCGAGCGGAGCATCGCGGCCAAGCGAGGCTGGGTGGGGGAGGAGACGGCGGTGGTGGGCGGGCCCACCTGGAGCAGCACGAGGCGGTGGTCCGAGAGGTGGTAGTGGCTGGTCGCGTAGATGGACACGCGATCCAGGACTCCAGCAGGGACGAGGATCCGGTCCAGGCGGTTCGATTCGACTTGGTCGCCGTGCATGGCGACTCTGGTGGGCAGGTGGGCGGCGTCGAACTGGGTGGTCACGTCGACCAGCGCGGCCAGGTCCAGAAGAGCGGCGAGGGCATCCGATGATGATGATGATGAGGGGCCCCGATCCCTGATGTTAAAATCGCCGATGATCCAGCAGGGCCCCCTCCTCCTCCTGTGCCGCTGTCGCCGCCAGGAGCTCCAGTTGCCGGTTTCTCTCCCGGGGTTCATGCGCCAGATGAACGACGATGGCCGTCATCTCCTCGCCGTGGACATCTATGGTTGCCAAGGCGATGTGGCCCGGCCACAGGACGCGCTGTTGTATCACGGCTACGCCTGGCCCGAAGACGCAGGCGAGTCCGGATCCCGAGATGGCTACGGGATGGGCCAACACAACAGCGTTGTAGCCGAGGCAGAGGTCTTGGCCGCTGCCCAGATGAAATGCGTTTGTCTCCTGGACAAACGCGATGTCCACGTGATGTTGCCTTAGGAGATGACAAAGGGCAAGGCTCCTCCCCCGAATGGCGAGCCCTCGCGCGTTGATGGTGGCGACGCGGTGGTTCATTGGCGCTGTAGATCTCGCCGGACCTTCCTGGTCTTCTGGAGGGTCTTGCGGATGGTGGAGTTGGAGTCTGGGCACGAGGCCTTGAAGGTGTCGTGCAACTTGTCGAGGGTGGCGACCTGTTCTTGTGTCAGCGTGGGCGCTAGCCTCTTCATGGTGGTCTCAGAGGTGAGGAGCTGCTGTGCGTCCTTGCAGTTAAGGCCGGGCAGCTTGTGCCAGTCGATGGAAAGGGTGGGGGTCTCCTCGATGTGCTTCAGCAGCTGTTTGAGTGCGGATTCTCCCCGGGCAGGCGTGGATGGAGGTGAGGTCAGCCCCTCCACCGACATCTCGTGGTCGAGCGGAGAGATGCGAGGCTCGGGGGGCCGCGGGGCAGCCAGGGAAGCAGGGTGGGCAGCAGGGGCGGGGTGGGTGACATCCATCTGTTCGGCAGGCTGGTGTGCCGAGGGGATCGCCTGAGGCTCGGTTGAAGTTGTCGCCGGTTTGACAGAGGACGCCGGTGTTGCGGGCGCCGGTGGCGGCTTCCTTGGCTGCTGAGGAGGAGGAGGAGGAGGAGGAGGAGGGGGAGGCCTTGCGTCGGTGGGAGACGCTGCTTGCCTGGGGCTGCCGTTCCCTTGCCTGGCGAGCGCTGGGCAGTTGGCTCTGCGGTGGCCCTGCTTGTTGCATTTCGAGCATTTTATTCCAAATGTCAGGAAGGCCGATAGGGTGTCTCCTTTAGACTTAATGTCCAGTCTGGTGGGCAGATTCTCCAGTTTGATGTCCTTGTGGAGCAGGATGAAGGCCTCCCGGCGGCCGTCGGTGAAAGCGTACTCCCCCATTTTGATCAGGATGGGGGCGATGGAGGTGACTTTTCCATAAGGATGCAGGGCCTCCACGACGGCGCTGTCCTCCACAAAGCCGGGCAGATTGGCCACGACAATGCGCTCGGCCCTCTTGCGGTAGGGGAAGATCTTAAGGAGCGTTCCCTCG
Source organism: Cordylochernes scorpioides (assembly GCA_030710605.1). Classification (NCBI taxonomy): domain Eukaryota; kingdom Metazoa; phylum Arthropoda; class Arachnida; order Pseudoscorpiones; family Chernetidae; genus Cordylochernes; species Cordylochernes scorpioides. The sequence continues at coordinate 34,100,805 of CP092873.1, read as the reverse complement.
ATGTCCAGGTCGCTCCCGAGCAGACGGCTCGCAAGGTCCTTGTTCGCCAGGCCCACGATGTAATGCCCGTTCATTTTGTTGAACTGGGTGATGTTTCTCGGTCCCCCGACCAGCTTGTCAATCGCCTGGAGGTATTTGTAGGACGAGATGTCAGGACAGACCTCCACGAAGATGTAGTTGTCCTGTGTGGATGAGGTTTGCCTCGCCTTGGCGTCGGCGATGTTAGCCCGCGTCGCCTTGAACTGCTGGGGCGGCATTGCTCTTGGCCCTGTGAGCTGCTTCCGCTGCTGAGTGTTGTGCTGCACTATAGGCTTGCTGGGCTGCCTTGCAGCATGCTCTGATGTCGACGAGCCGCGGCGTCTCTTCTTGTTCCTAACGACGAGTGTAAAGCCGTTGTTTTGTTCGTCCCCCATCTCCATCTCCACGGAGTCACACCAGTTCTTGGAGGTTGGTTCGGCGCTGGTAGCAGCAGCAGTTATCGGCGCCGTGACGTCAGGCGCGGCGGCCGAATTTGCATGCGTGATGCCTGCCGGCGATTTTGCATGCTTTTGATTTTCAAAATTTTCTTGAGAAGTTTTCTTCTGCAAGATATTTTTCGGTGATATTTCGTCACCGGTTTGTGATACGAAGCTGGGCCTTTCAGGCACTGATGCAGCTTCCTCTGGGCTACTAGCCGGTACCAAAATTGGCATGTTGCCAGCCATCTACACGCACGCCAGAGGCGAAAACGGCGGAGCTCGAAAAAGCGTGGCCGCTCGCCCGTGTGTGTGTGTGTGTGTGTGTGGTCTGTTTGTCCTTTATGCCTGACCAAACCACTCATTGGAACGCCATGAAACTTTGGGTAGTTATTTAGTATAGTACTGGGAAGGGTTTCTAGCAAATAAAATTTATGAAATAACTTTTCGCTTTAAAATAATCAAGATAAATATTCTAATTTATCTGTTATAATTCAACAATCTGCTCTAAATATTATCATGATGATACGATGATTTTGTAATGTATAAAATTAGGAAAGACAAAATTCAGGATGACACGGCAATTTATTTGAGACAAAAATAATGATACAATTCCAATGCAAGATACTTTTCCTTTAACTTCCAATTACCGAGGGAACCAATTAATATTGATTTTATTCAACTTATCGAGTATTTTTCAAGGGACCGGGAAAAAATGTTCACTTTATCTAGAGATTCGTTAGACAAATCTTTACTCAACCCGGGCGAAGCCGGGTACATCCATACAAGAATAATGATACAATTCCAAGGCAAGATACTATTCCTTTAACTTCCAATTACCGAGGGAATCAATTAATATTGATTTTATTCAAATTATCGAGTATTTTTCAAGGGACCGGGAAAAAATGTTCACTTTATCGAGAGATTCGTTAGACAAACCTTTACTCGGGTAAAACCCGGGCGAAGCCGGGTACGTCCGCTAGTATTTATATAATATACTAGCGGATGTGTACCCGGCTTCGCCCGGGTTTTATCCGAGTGAAAGTTTGCCTAACGAATATTATATATTATGAAGTATAATAAACAATGTTAAAGATTAGTTTTAATTATTAATCAAGATTGTGTGTGAATATGTGAGAAAGATGTAATATCGTTGTTGTTTTCTTGGCCGACTGTTTTATATATGGTGTTATCTTAAAATTGCTTGTTTTGAATATTTTTTTAGATTGAGTTGAATGAATTGCTGAATTTTTTTTTGTATTTATATATAACTAAAATTAACTCTGTTGATTTTTTTGTATTTAATCGATAACAGCGAAGTTACGCATGTTAAAGTTAGGAAAAATATTTTGATGTTAAGCAAAACCTGCTCCATCTCGTTTTACATAAATGTTGAAAATTTGGTCGAAATTGATGCATTGTAACGAAAGTTTTTAGTGAACAACACTTATGAAATTTCCATTTTATTAATATAGATTGTAAAACGAAAATAGCAAATATAGATATAGCAAATATCAATATAGATAAAATATATTTTTCGAGCAAACATATCCACTCTCTCTACTGAATAGATTTTTAAAAAGATATATATAAATTACGATGTACTAGAGCGCCATCTGTTATCAAATTATAAAACTATTTTAGAGGCGTAATATTCTTTTTAAAATAAAACAATTTCTACTGTCCTTACTGCGATGGAAAAAATAAAAATATCAAGAGATATACTACATGATCTTAGCCAAAAGGCCGAGAAACGATATTTTATATATAGAGATGACCTGGCTTCGTGTGTCTTCTGCTCGAGTGAATGTTTCGCTGGTAGAATTTTGTTCCTGCCTACTGAAAATTATTATCTGGCTTCGCCTGTGGTCTGCTTTATTGAATACTAGCGGATGTGTACCCGGCTTCGCCCGGTTTTATCCGAGTGAAAGTTTGCCTAACGAATATTTTTGATAATAATATTCGGGATATTATTGTGACATTAACTTGTCTTCGTAGTTAATTAAAAAACTAACAACAACATTAAGCAGACTAAAACTTAATGTATTTTGGTGTCATAAGTGGGATGATTCACTTTTTTGATTATGCCCAATGCTTCCATTTCATCAAGTTCCTTCTTGACATTAGCTTTAATTGCAAAAGGTATCTTGCGAGCAGGTTTAATGGGCAAATTTTTTGGAATTTCTGAAAAGTCAGCTTTATATTTATAGTTCCTTATAAGCCCTATACCTTTAAACAATTCTTCAAATTCCATTTCTGGACAGACTCCATCAACCCTGTAGATCAAGCCTAACTGTGAGCAGGCATCTCTTCCCAGAATCGGAGTGATTCCTTTTTCTGATATTATAAATCTGAGAACTACTGCCTTACTTTTTATTGTGCAAGTAACATTTGTCTCGCCCATTACCCTTATTGATTCACCAGAGTAAGTTAATAACTTCCTTACTCCACTTGAATTAATTTTTAGTTTAAGTTTTTTAGAGAGTGTCAAAGGTATGACATTGCACTGAGCTCCAGTGTCCAATTTAAAATCAACTGTTTGATTTCCTTTGAACGTTACTCTTTCCAACCACTCTTGTCCATTTCGGGTCTTTATTTCATTTATTGAGAGTGAAAATTCATCCGATTCCACCTCAGTATCTTCTACAAGGTTTACCACTCTTTCCCTTTTGGCAGTTTTGCATAATTTTGAAAAATGGTTAGCCTTTTTACATTTATGGCATACTTTACCATATGCTGGGCATTTGTTTATTTCATGTTTAGCTCCACAACGTGTACAATTATTTATAAGTTTCTTAAAGCTTGTGGTTATCTAGGATTAAAGGCTTTCTGTTAGAAATCTCTACTAATTTTTCTTTCGATTGTGGAAATGGATGGCTCACTTTCGTTCCTATCTTTAATTTCTCTTAGTTGTGTGTTAGCATTTTCAGCAGCTACACATATTTGAATTGCTTTAGTTATATTCAGATCTGGATCAGAAAGTAATTTTTCTCGAACATCATTATTTTGTATACCAACAACTATTCTGTCCTTAATTAGTTCATCCTCCATTTGATCAAATTTACATTTTTTTGCTTGTAATTTAACCTTATTTAGGAATTCTTTAAAAGGCTCATTACACTGCTTTATATTATTAAACTGATACCTTTCTACAGTATAATTTAATTTAGGGGTAAAGTATTCATTAAACTTACCCTTGAGTTCTTGTAACTTATTTTCTTCACCTTCATTCAACTTGAACGTTTTATAAATTTTCTGGGCCAATTGTCCAATCGAAGCCATAAAGATCGCTACTTGGACTTCTTGTGGTTTCTTTTCTAATTGAACAGCTTTTTCGTACCATATAAATGCTTCTATCCACTCGTCCCATGCTTCTTTTGATGATTGCTCCAAAGGCTTAGGCGGCTTTAAGAATTGGTCAGCCATTTTGACACGAACACTAAATTATTTTAATTATTAATTTATGCGATTACGTTTGTTCTATTGTTCACAAACACTTCATTCTCACATTTTAGAAATTCAAGTCTGTTTCGAAGCATCAGCGATGAAAATATAAGGTGAAATGATTTTTCGAATCTTTCAAATTGGTGAATATTTCTGTTTATTGTGTATTCAAATCTTTAAAGTTAATATATATATATATATATGTTCATTTAAACCAACAACACCATATTGTATATAAATTACTAGCGGACGTACCCGGCTTCGCCCGGGTTTTACCCGAGTAAAAGTTTGTCTAACGAATCTCTCGATAAAGTGAACATTTTTTTCCCGGTCCCTTGAAAAATACTCGATAAGTTGAATAAAATCAATATTAATTGGTTCCCTCGGTAATTGGAAGTTAAAGGAATAGTATCTTGCCTTGGAATTGTATCATTATTCTTGTATGGATGTACCCGGCTTCGCCCGGGTTTTACCCGAGTAAAGGTTTGTTTAACGAATCTCTCGATAAAGTGAACATTTTTTCCCGGTCCCTTGAAAAATACTCGATAAGTTGAATAAAATCAATATTAATTGGTTCCCTCGGTAATTGGAAGTTAAAGGAATAGTATCTTGCCTTTGAATTGTATCATTATTCTTGTCTCAAATAAATTGCCGTGTCATCCTGAATTTTGTCTTTCCTAATTTTCTACATTACAAAATCATCGTATCATCATAATAATATTTAGAGCAGATTGTTGAATTATAACAGATAAATTAGAATATTTATCTTGATTATTTCTAGGCGAAAAGTTATTTCAAAAATTTTATTTGCTAGAAACCTTCCCAGTACTATACTAAATAACTTCCCAAAGTTTCATGGCGATCCAATGAGTGGTTTGGTCAGGCATAAAGGACAAACAAACAGACATACATACATTCATTTTTATATATATAGATAACAAGATTTTCATGTTGTATAATTGAAACATTTCAAATACAATATAACGCGGCTGATGATTGTAAAACGAAAATTAAAATTATACCGCGAATGTTTCTTTTAAAAATCGAAATTTATTTTCAAAGAGAAATAGCGACATTTCTAACTTTGAGGATGAGGTATGGAAAAGTGAAACATGAAGAGTAATGGAGAACGGAAAAATAAAAAGTGTCCAGGGGCGGGAATCGAACCCACGCCCTTCTGCTTACTGGGCAGGTGCCTTGTCCACTCGGCTACCCTGGACGTATTTTTCCGTTCATAACTTATATTTAAAGTAACATTTAAAATACAATATAACGCGGCTGATGATTGTAAAACGAAAATTAAAATTATACCGCGAATGTTTCTTTTAAAAATCGAAATTTATTTTCAAAGAGAAATAGCGACATTTCTAACTTTGAGGATGAGGTATGGAAAGGTGAAACATGAAGAGTAAGGGAGAACGGAAAAATAAAAAGTGTCCACGGGCGGGAATCGAACCCACACCCTTCTGCTTACCGGGCAGGTGCCTTGTCCACTCGGCTACCCTGGACGTATTTTTCCGTTCATAACTTATATTTAAAGTAACATTTAAAATACAATATAACGCGGCTGATGATTGTAAAACGAAAATTAAAATTATACCGCGAATGTTTCTTTTAAAAATCGAAATTTATTTTCAAAGAGAAATAGCGACATTTCTAACTTTGAGGATGAGGTATGGAAAGGTGAAACATGAAGAGTAATGGAGAACGGAAAAATAAAAAGTGTCCAGGGGCGGGAATCGAACCCACACCCTTCTGCTTACCGGGCAGGTGCCTTGTCCACTCGGCTACCCTGGACGTATTTTTCCGTTCATAACTTATATTTAAAGTAACATTTAAAATACAATATAACGCGGCTGATGATTGTAAAACGAAAAAGTGGACAAGGCACCTGCCCGGTAAGCAGAAGGGTGTGGGTTCGATTCCCGCCCCTGGACACTTTTTATTTTTCCGTTCTCCATTACTCTTCATGTTTCACCTTTCCATACCTCATCCTCAAAGTTAGAAATGTCGCTATTTCTCTTTGAAAATAAATTTCGATTTTTAAAAGAAACATTCGCGGTATAATTTTAATTTTCGTTTTACAATCATCAGCCGCGTTATATTGTATTTTAAATGTTACTTTAAATATAAGTTATGAACGGAAAAATACGTCCAGGGTAGCCGAGTGGACAAGGCACCTGCCCGGTAAGCAGAAGGGTGTGGGTTCGATTCCCGCCCCTGGACACTTTTTATTTTTCCGTTCTCCATTACTCTTCATGTTTCATCTTTCCATACCTCATCCTCAAAGTTAGAAATGTCGCTATTTCTCTTTGAAAATAAATTTCGATTTTTAAAAGAAACATTCGCGGTATAATTTTAATTTTCGTTTTATAATTGAAACATATCTGTGAATGATTATACGCATTATTGACATGTGTCATTACATAATCATATGTAATGTACTTTGTACAAACTGAGGATAAATAAATAAAACTCTGCAATATGTTAAGAGTTGAGCTGAAGCTAGAGATAGAAGTCAAAACGTCTAAAATCAGATATAGCAGTCCCCAAAACAACATCTAAAGATATACAGGAAACTGTCAGGACGGCGCCAGTGTCCAATTTCGCCCCTGATCCACGCTCGTGTTGCATCTGCTAAAATGCAATACTTCCTCTCTCGGCAAAGATATATAATTCCTCTGCTCTAGCCAAAAAATATAGTCACTTAACCATCAGCGTGTGCTCTCGTCGGTTTTCACCAAGGTCCTCCTCATCCACCATTTAGACCAGTAATAACTCTTCTATCTCCATCTTTCGCTCCTAGCTCAACTTTTGCTATTCACGAAACTTTCCTAGTGCACCTGTGTCTTCGTTTTTCGTGTGGACATTCCCAAGCTTTCTCCTCTGCCTCGACCACGACTGCCTGTACTCTGTGACAACTGTTAAAGGTCTCCCAAGGTGCAGAGAGGTACTGGAAAACTCTCCACGCCCTGTCTGTCCCTCTCGGTTACTACAGGTTTGCCCCTTTCGGTTACCATACCAGAGCGAGAGACCCTCGGTTACCACAGTATAGCGAGAGTCGACAGGGTTCTACAAGAGTCAACAGGACCTAACCACATATTTAGTCAACAGGACCTCATCACATATATATATCACTAGCCGAAGGACCCGGGCAACGCCCGGGGTTCCCCGATTAAATGCTTTTATTCAAATACTATTCGTTACAATTATAAATTGGCGCCGTGGATGTCATTCATGATCTATATATATAAAAATTAATGTATGTGTGTGTGTCTGTTTGGTTGTTTGTCCTTTATGCCTGACCAAACCACTCATTGGATCGCCATGAAACTTTGGGAAGTTATTTAGTATAGTACTGGGAAGGTTTCTAGCAAATAAAATTTTTGAAATAACTTTTCGCCTAGAAATAATCAAGATAAATATTCTAATTTATCTGTTATAATTCAACAATCTGCTCTAAATATTATCATGATGATACGATGATTTTGTAATGTAGAAAATTAGGAAAGACAAAATTCAGTATGACACGGCAATTTATTTGAGACAAGAATAATGATACAATTCAAAGGCAAGATACTATTCCTTTAACTTCCAATTACCGAGGGAACCAATTAATATTGATTTTATTCAACTTATCGAGTATTTTTCAAGGGACCGGGAAAAAATGTTCACTTTATCGAGAGATTCGTTAAACAAACCTTTACTCGGGTAAAACCCGGGCCATACAAGAATAATGATACAATTCCAAGGCAAGATACTATTCCTTTAACTTCCAATTACCGAGGGAACTAATTAATATTGATTTTATTCAACTTATCGAGTATTTTTCAAGGGACCGGGAAAAAATGTTCACTTTATCGAGAGATTCGTTAAACAAACCTTTACTCGGGTAAAACCCGGGCGAAGCCGGGTACATCCATACAAGAATAATGATACAATTCCAAGGCAAGATACTATTCCTTTAACTTCCAATTACCGAGGGAACCAATTAATATTGATTTTATTCAACTTATCGAGTATTTTTCAAGGGACCGGGAAAAAAATGTTCACTTTATCGAGAGATTCGTTAGACAAACTTTTACTCGGGTAAAACCCGGGCGAAGCCGGGTACGTCTGCTAGTAATATATAAATGAGTTATAAAAATTGTAAAAGAAAAAAAATGCGTCGGCCTGGATTCGAACCCGGGCCGCCCGCGTGGCAGGCGAGCATTCTACCACTGAACCACCGATGGTTATGAGAAATGGCCATATTTGGGTAATTATTCCATTCACAAAAGCAAACGGTGACAGAATTGATTAAGAAAGGTCAATGCCCGGGTTTAACCCGATTAAATGCTTTTATTCAAATACTATTCGTTACAATTATAAATTGGCGCCGTGGATGTCATTCTTGTGAAACGTCCCGCTCCAAACCTTTTGTCTGAGAAGCGACATTTTTATAAAGAGATAATCTGGCTTTGCGTCTTCTGCTCGAATAAATGTTTTTCTGTTAGAATTTTGTTCCTTCATTCTAAAAATTAACTGGCTTCACCCGTGGTCTCTGCTTTTTGGAGTTTTTCCGGATATAATTTTGTATCTGATAATCAAATATGATACAGCAATATTGTCATCATCATTTTCTGAAAAAAAAATAACTACTTTTTTCCCAGAACCTGTCAATTTATTTTTCTTGACTAAAAATCCGAAAAATATATTTTCCCGATTTTTCTCAATGTCCTGTTAAAACACGTTTTACATGTCCATTAGGTCAGCTGATATTACCTCCCATCTTCACCGCTAGAGGCGCTGCTTGCGAGCGAAAGGGCAAATTTGCCACCCAATTTGCAAATAACTTGTATACATACTTGTATACTTGTGTACATATACCATAAATCTGTACATAGACAGGAAAAGCACATATATTTTAATAATATAAATGAGTTTTAAAAATTGTAAAAAAAAAAAAAATGCATCGGCCGCGAATCGAACCCGGGGCGCCCGCGTGGCAGGCGAGAATTCTACCACTGAACCAAAAGCAAACGGTGACAGAATTAAGAAAGAATGCATTACGCTGATAACTGTATATATTATTTTATTCGCGATCGAACGTTGTGGCCCATTGTATGCATTAAAGTTTATTTAATATTCATATTTAACTCAGAATATATCAAGCAGTTCAACTTACCTTATTGTAATTGAGAGAAAGCTCTATTTAGTATTGATAAAGTTTTCTGCTTTATTGACTTATTAAATTATCTTAATTAAAACTATTCTAAAGATATTTCCGTTGTTATACCAATGCAAATCAATCTCTTGTTGTTTTTTTTTTAATTTCCCTTGTAAAGCGATTTTGAAACGTATTTTTGAAAAGTCAACTTTGGTTGTCAGATGATGAGTGAAATATACTGGTCAAATGGTGTTGACAGTTATTGGTTAAAAAATACAAAATATACTATATCATTTATGAGTAAAATATTTACAAAATAAAGCGTTCAAATTTATGTTTCTAAAACGATAAACATATACACAAGGCTAGTTTTCCACGTCGAGGAATAGTGTCAGATGTACTGAAGGTTCGGAGGTATTCATGGACCTGAGTGTCCTGGTCATCAAGTGGTCAATTCTAATATTGACGCTATCAGTTTGATGTATTTGCAAAGGCATTAATTACAAAAATATGAATAATGAATACAGAAGTTCAATATGTAGTTATTTATATAAATTATTGGTAAGTTAAAATTCAAGAATAATTTTAAATAGCTAATAATTGTGCAACATGTTTTGGCTAGAAACACGAATATCTCCAACAATTTTGAAAACTACAACTTTATCAAATTAAATATGATATCTTTCATTATATAAATGTATTAAAATCAAATATGACATATCCTGACCACTTTCACATGAACTATTAGATTACAGAACGCCATCTAGTGAAACAGAAATAAACTAAACGTTGATTTAGCTTGCTTTCTGATATTTGGCCAACCCATTTTCTTGATGATTCAAGAGAAGTCAACCAGGAACGCGTTTCGGGCTGTTGGCCCTCGTGAGCGTGCTGAGGACTATACCTTTATGACCAAAAATATTTTGGTCCCATCAAGAAATGGGTATTCAAGGCCACTTGCCTGACTACGCTAAACATGTGGAAAAATAATAAATTTCATGTGAAAGTGACCCGGATATGCCTTTTTTTTATTTTAAAAACAAACACCTGACCTTTTTATCATTTTATTTTTAATTTTCTATTGGGACCAAAAATATTTTTGGTCGCAGTGGTTACAGTCTACTCCACGCTGACGAGCGCCAACAGCGCGAAACGCGTTCGTGGATGACTTTTCTTGATTTATCAAGAAATTGGGTTGGCCAAATATCACGGAGCAAGCTAAATAAACGTTTAGTTTATTCTTGCTCCACTAGATGGCGCTCTGCCATCTAAAAAGCACATGTGCTTGTGGTCAGGAGATGCCTTCTTTATTTTTAATATCAACACCTGACCCACTTATATTTTATTTTTTTTTCTATTGTTTTTTCATAAATATATATATATATATTAGATAATAAAAGGCATATATTGGATTTTATAAAATATTTATTTTGCCAATATTTCGGCTGGCTAAACGCCAACCTTTATCGAGGCATTACATTTTTGTATACACAAACTCAGCGCCGCATAGTGTTATAATATCACAGTTGAAATCAATTAAAATACAGAGTAGGTGGGAGAAATTTGTGCATGAAAAAAATATTATAAAAAATGCAATCAAAAATGTAAAATATCTTAAAATAAAAAAGGAAAAAAGTTCTATCTTATATTTAAAAAAATATTGTAAAAAGTACATAAAAATAATTCATTAATAACTCATAAAGAGATAAATGTAAAAATATATGTATACACTGCGTGACATTGAAAATGGAACACCAAGAAATAGTGGTCAGAAAATTATGCAAATTTCAGGGTAGACGCGCCTAACCGAGTTATGCAAATGATGTAAAATGCGCAGCTCTCGTGCGCACATGGAGTAAGATATAAGGGACGGAACTTGTAGAAAGGACAGTATTCGTGTCGTTATTTCTTCAAGGAAAATCATTGTAGAAATTTTGTTCTTGTGTCAAAAGACATGTTTAATAAGAGAGAATGCCAGGTCATCGTAAACGGAGGCAGTTCAAGCAGACAGACGCTTTTACGAGGGGCATGGTGATCGGACTGAAAAGGGCAGGTTGGTCCATACGTCAAATCCCAGCTGATACACACCTTGGTGCGTCCACGGTGCACCGACTGTGGAGAAGATGGTTGGAACAAGGAAATGTGGCAATTAATAGGAATGTCGGTGCAACCAGAGTTACGTCAGCACGTGTGGATCGGCGTATCCTTCGACAAGCAGTGGCGGCCCCACAAGCCACTTGTATCGCCATCCTGCAACATGTGCAAGACACCCTAGATCATTCCATCTCGACCAGAACCATTTCCCGTCGATTGGTTGCTAATGGCTTGCACTCATGCCGTCCGCTAAGAAGACTGCCATTGACCCCACCGAATAGACGTCAACGTTTGGAATGGTGCCGGGCTAGATCGACGTGGATGACGGATTGGCACAGGGTCGTGTTCTCAGATGAGTCGCGTTTCTGCTTGTCCAGTGATAGTCGCCGTGTACGCGTGTGGCGTCGACGTGGAGAAAGGTCCAATCCGGCAGCAATTGTGGAACGCCCCACCGTGCGACAACGTGGAATCATGGTTTGGGGCGCAATCGCGTATGATTCCAGGTCACCTTTTACTTCGTATTCAGGGCACTATGACGGCCCAACGATACGTTGATGATGTGCTGCGACCGGTGACACTCCCCTACCTTCAGGGGGTACCCAATGCCCTTTATCAGCAGGATAACGCCCGACCGCACATTGCTCGCATTAGCCAACAAGCTCTGCAAGATGTACAGATGCTTCCCTGGCCACCGTGCTCTCCTGATCTCTCACCAATCGAGCACGTCTGGGACATCATTGGACGCCGTTTGCATGCCTTGCCACAGCCGCGTTCAGAAGACGAACTGTGGCAAATGGTTGAGAGGAATGGAGAGCCATCCCTCAGGACGCCATCCGTACTCTGATTGACTCTCTACCTAGACGTGTTGCTGCGTGCATCGCCGTCCGCGGTGGTCCTACTTGCTACTAAGCCGACGCCGTTCTCGCTCTGTATTATGACTATCATTTTGAAATAAATATCACTTATTGTTCGTCCCTGTCTCTCTCTGTCTGCCGAGTTTCATCACTTTCTGGCCACTATTTATTGGTGTTCCATTTTCAATGTCACGCAGTGTATATTAAAACATTTGAAAATGAATTTAAAATGATTTAAACAATAAACTGTAAGAACCTTATAAAAAGTTTTTAAATGTGGGTATTTAAAAAATTCATTTCAAATTTAGGAGATCGATTTATAAATAAGTAAATAATATTTTATAAAATGCATTAAAATGGAAGTTAAAACAATTTAGGATGAATAAATGAGAAAATAAATTTAAAAATGGAAAGTAAAAAGTTTAAATTACACTGGTCAACAAGATTTTTGCACAAGAGAACCTGATTATGTTTCTAGTGTAACTTTTCATGCTGAACTCAAAAATCTAATCAGAAATTTCCCATCACCTATGGTTTTTGCGTGACGGTCTTTTTTTAGTATTGGGATAAATACACTAAAAATTGCAAACAATGTCACGTAACTGGTTTATCAAAAAAATATTTTTCTTTGTCCACAAAGAAATAGCATCTTATCTACATGTCCTGAATCCAAATATACCATTAGTTTTTTTCTATTACACAATATTTCTGAGATACACCTACTTGAATTTGGAAATATTGTTAATATATAGGCATATAAGAACGAAACATATTTATTATTGAAAAGCAGTGACAGTGGATTTTCTTCTATACTTTGCTTGTGGTAGATCCCTCTTGAGTGCCCAGCAGTCGTCGGCAAGCATAGCGGGACTCCATTTACCTTGGTACCGCTTCTCCATGCTTGATATAGCTTGATGAAACCTCTCACCTTGCTCATCGCTAACTGCGCCAAGATTGTCTGGAAATAAATCTAGATGCGAATGCAGGAAATGGATCTTGAGGGACATGTTACATCCCAGTGCCTTGTAGGAAAGCAACAGATCATTAACTATGTCTCGGTAATTTTCAACCTTGACACTTCCTAAGAAGTTTTTGCAAACGTTTCTAAAGGAATTCCATGCTGCTGCTTCAACTTCATTCAAACTATTTTGAAAATTTCCATCCTGCTGCAATTCTCGAATCTGAGGTCCAACGAAAATGCCTTCTTTAATCTTCGCTTCACTTATACTAGAAATTTTTTGTTTTAGGTAGGCAAATCCACTGGCATTTCGATCCATTGCCATGACAAAGTTCTTCATTAATCCCAGTTTAATATGTATGGTGGTAAGTAAATATTTTCTGAATCGATCAGGGGTAGATTTGCAATATTTTTATATCCTGGAGTAAAGATTTTACGGTTGGCCAGATTTTTTTAATGTAATGCCTTTCCCTATCTCTGCTATCCCACTCACACAGAAAACAACAAAATTTTGTATATCCAAGCTGTAATCCACGCAAGAGCGCAACGACTTTCAAATCGCTGCATATTTTCCAACCGTATCTTTCATATTCTATCTTTTTCAAAAGCAGTTTCATGTTTTCGTAAGTCTCTTTCATGTTGGATGCATGTATTTATCCCAATACTAAAAAAAGATCGTCAGGCAAAAACCATGGGTGATGGGAAATTTCTGATTAGATTTTTGAGTTCAGCATGAAAAGTTACACTAGAAACACCATCAGGTTCTCTTGAGCAAAAAAAAAAGTTTTTTTTTTTGTAGACCTGTGTTATTGCATGTAAAATGTTATATATTTAAAGTATCAATACTTTTGCGTTTTGAAGCGATAAATGTAAAAATAATTAAACAAGTGGTATGTATTAATTACAGGTAATTACTAATGTGTGAAAATATAATTTAAGAAATCGCGGGTATTACAACAAAATATAAAGTGATATTAAAGCAAAAAAATAATAAAAAAGCAAAGTTATGAAATTTAAAAAAACGGCACCTCTCCCTTTAAAATAGTACATCATAAGTCAATTAAAATATAAAAAATTAACTAATTGAAATTAAAATAATTAGACAAAAAAAATTAAGAAGATCTAAATGGTGTGTAGATGTCTGGTAAATCAATTTTCCTATTTATGCTTTCTTTGTCTTCTACAGAGGCCCAGCTTTCTAAGAACAATCGGCACTGTTTTTCTTTAATGTTCTGGTATAAAATAGCTGTATTTTCGAAATCCGGAGTGTGGTTGTTTTTTAGTGCATGATCATCAAGGAGAGATAGTGGGTTGTAATTTCTTAGTCCTGATTTGTGTTGATTTATACGATCTTTGAGTGGTTTGCTGGTTTCCCCTATATAATTAGCTTGGCAATTGTTACAAGGTATTTTGTAAATTATGTTGATTTTGTTTTCCATTTTGTTAATTTGCTTAGTGTCTGGAAGGCGTAGGGCCTTTTTTAAATTTAAAGATGATTGATAGGTGGTTGTGATGTTGTATCTCTTTAGGACTCTGGCGATGCGTTCAGAGCCGTAGCTGTAGGGGAGGGAGCAGAAAAGCTTTTTTGATTGAACAGGGGTGTTATTTAAAAGTGGAGATTTTGGTTTTAAATAACACCCCTGTTCAATCAAAAAAGCTTTTCTGCTCCCTCCCCTACAGCTACGGCTCTGAACGCATCGCCAGAGTCCTAAAGAGATACAACATCACAACCACCTATCAATCATCTTTAAATTTAAAAAAGGCCCTACGCCATCCAGACACTAAGCAAATTAACAAAATGGAAAACAAAATCAACGTAATTTACAAAATACCTTGTAACAATTGCCAAGCTAATTATATAGGGGAAACCAGCAAACCACTCAAAGATCGTATAAATCAACACAAATCATCACTCAACACATCAATCAACACTCCGGATTTCGAAAATACAGCTATTTTATACCAGAACATTAAAGAAAAACAGTGCGATTGTTCTTAGAAAGCTGGGCCTCTGTAGAAGCATTGAAAGCATAAATAGGAAAATTGATTTACCAGACATCTACACACCATTTAGATCTTCTTAATTTTTTTTCTAATTATTTTAATTTCAATTAGTTAATTTTTTTTTTTTAATTGACTTATTATGTACTATTTTAAAGGGAGAGGTGCCGTTTTTTTTTAATTTCATAACTTTGCTTTTTTATTTTTTATTTGCTTTAATATCACTTTATATTTTGTTGTTACCCGCGATTTCTTAAATTATATTTTCACACATTAGTAATTACCTGTAATTAATACATACCACTTGTTTAATTATTTTTACATTTATCGCTTCAAAACGCAAAAGTATTGATACTTTAAATATATAACATTTTACCTGCAATAATTTAAACTTTTTAGTTTCCATTTTTTAATTTATTTTCTCATTTATTCATCCTAAATTGTTTTAACTTCCATTTTAATGCATTTTATAAAATATTTTTTACTTATTTATAAATCGATCTCCTAAATTTTGAAATGAATTTTTTAAATACCCACATTTAAAAACTTTTTATAAGGTTCTTACAGTTTATTGTTTAAATCATTTTAAATTCATTTTCAAATGTTTTAATATATACATATATTTTTACATTTATCTCTTTATGAGTTATTAATGAATTATTTTTATGTACTTTTACAATATTTTTTAAATATAAGATAGAACGTTTTTCCTTTTTTATTTTAGATATTTTACATTTTTGATTGCATTTTTTATAATATTTTTTTCATGCACAAATTTCTCCCACCTACTCTGTATTTAATTGATTTCAACTGTGATATTATAACACTATGCGGCGCTGAGTTTGTGTATACAAAAAGTAATGCCTCGATAAAGGTTGGCGTTCAGCCAGCCGAAATATGGCAAAATAAATATTTTATAAAATCCAATATATGCCTTTTATTATCTAATGAATTATATGGATTGCTCTATTTTCAAAAATATATATATTATTATTAAAAATTGATATCTGCTGAATTTGGATTATTATTGAGATATAGAATTATTACTTGCTGATGCTGATTTTTTCGAGGTTACTGAGTACTTAAAGGCATTGTTTCTATGTCCTGTTGAAACTTTCAGTCAGATTAGGTACCTAATGAGGAGCGGCATAGTCGCCAAACATATATACATACATCCATTGACTTTTATATAGATATAATACGAGATAAGATATATATAAGTGATGTGTTTTATCCTGTTGGATGCCTGTAGTGTGGCATGTTGGTTGAATGCAGTCGTGGTGGTTGAGTGATGGGTGGTGAGGACAGACAAGAGACAGGATCCAGAGGCAAAAACCCGTGAGGAAATAGATCGGGGAGGAAAGATAAAAGGTCCGAGAATAACCCCTAGAACAACTGGCATCGAGACCACCTTGGTAAGAACTGTCCCTTGATCATCACATCCAGCCGCCTTTAAACAAATTTGAATAAGATAAATCCCCTAGAGGCGAATGAAGACTTGACACTTGTTTTACCAAGAGGGTTGTTTTATAACCCGTCTATCATACCTCTTTCCTTGTACTCCCATACAGCCATTTAATTTTAAATATTCCCGAATATTAGACATTTTCATACACTTGTATATACAAGTATATATAATAATGAATATATTCATAAAGGATAAGTTTCTTTATTTGAAAAATTAATTCGAGCTTTCGGGCGCAAGCTGCCCTCTACAGGAATAATATTTACAATTTCAATTAAACATGTATTTACAGTTATATATTTTTTATTTAAATGGTTTCTCGCTTTGGTCTTGCATAGCGTGAGTGGATCCCCATGCCCCGCGCGTTTAGTTTAAAATCAAAGAAAGCCTTGATAAAGAGAGGCGTGTGTTGCCCCTAGAAGTATATATGTCTATACTTGTATATAGGTGCTAGTTGATCTAAATAAATTGGTACCTGTCCAGGAGGAAGTGGCCATTGAGAACCCAGACCGGTCAAATTCTCCTGGTCAATTGTGACGATAAACCAGATGTCCTCCTCTAGACGGACATCACAGAATCAACCGACGACGACTCCTGTGAAGTACCCGGCTTACCCACTGGAGGACCAAATCAGCGCCCTGCGTACAACGGTCCTCTCTGTGTGGCCTCTTCACCAGGAACATCCACCATTTTACTAGTGTTTGTTCTAAAAGAAATGGGACAATTTTCTTTTTTTCCCCCTTTTTTGAAAATATATTAGCCACTATTTAACCTTTTAATAAAATTATTTGAAAATATATTGTATAATTATCATTATTTCTAATTGTCGTTTTAAATATAATCTAACAGTGAGAGAGAGTAAAAAAAAACATATTTCTTCAAATTGTTTTATAGTAAAAAATATTATTTCATTTTTAAAAATATGTTTTATATAATAAATAAGTCTAAAACTTCTAAACGAAAAGTTGAGTAGTTAAAAGAAATATTTTCTGTGATATAAAAAGATTAATAAAAAGAAAGCTTAGCCTGACCAGGAGCACATGTGCTTTACAGAAGGCAGAGCGCAATCTGGTGGAACAGAAATCAAATAAACATTGATGTAGCCTGTTCCCTGAAATTTGGTCGGCCCAATTTATTGATAAATCAAGAAAAGCCATCCACGAACGCGTTTCGCGCTGTTGGCGCTCGTCAGCGTGGAGTAGGCTGTACCACTGCGACCGAAACCTTTTATAATATTTATAAAAAATAATAATGCATTTATTCAATCTTGAGTATATAAAATATCATATACTCATCTTACAAAGTTTCATGACAGACAGATAAGTAATATTTAGAGCCTGGAATACAAATGCCATAGGTCCATCTGTATGGGGATCCCGCAAGGGGCGGCACTCATTTTGGTTCAAATTCCAAGCAACAACCGTCTTCACCATTCTCCGACCAATCAGAGGTAAACTTTACTGCTTCGCAACGACTTCACTCTTCTGACCCACACCCGAGCCTGACCACCCATGCGCAGTATAAATGCATTTCTGCAAGGTTTTGAAGACTGGGAATCTGCTCACGGACTAGCACTCAACCCTAAGAAAACACTAGCCTGCCAGTTCCATTAGAGGAAAAAAAACGACAAAGGAACGACCCAGGGATAACAATTCAAGGACAGTCTATATCTCTCAGCAAAACTATAAAAATACTAGGCATCATATTTGACCAAACAAGAAACTTTGTAACCCACGTAAACCATATCCTCAAAAGGTGTCGTAGGATTCTTCCCAGATTGGCGAGCTCTATCTAAAGAAAATATGGCTTGAGTTTCGCCTCTGGGAAAAATTTCTTTAACACAGTGACTCTACCTGCCCTATTATACGGAGAGAACATATGGGAAAACGAGCGTCCGATGCGAATGTCACCCGCCTTCTCAGAAGCCTCCACTACAAGTTCGCGAAACAAATAACCAGAGGAGGACCCTGTTTGGCAACAATCCCAGCCATCTCACTCACCGGATGCCCTCCCTTAGATATAGAAATCAGAGCACACCTCAAATACCACGAAACACTAAAAGAAGAAAAATTCAAAATGAAGCTCGGACCATCGTCTTTACCATACCCTCCGCACAGAAGTTTATTAAACTACAGTTTGAACTTACGAGACCATACAACAATCATCTTTAAAGATGGATTACAGTCCGAAAAACGTCGGAGCAGCTGAAATCCTACCAGCACCCATCCACCTATTCTGGTCAAACTACACCCAGAATGCACGTCCTTCCAGGCGGTGCTTGTAGCCATCCTCCATGGAATGGAAGCGAGCGAGAGCCTCAACAACTTAGAAATATATATAGCCTCCGACTGCCAAATGTAACCCAGACATCCCACGCTCTCATCTCATAGCCCAAATTATAAACCGCCTTTCAAATAATAAAAACATCCAACTCTGCTGGGTACCAGGCCACAAAGGAATCGAAGGAAATGAAAGTGCTGACGAAGCTGCCAAAATGGCCGCTAAATCAGACATTCCTCTTTATTTTAAGAACTCTCAAAGAATCTGGCGAGAAAACGGAACAAACAATTTTCACACCGTTATGGACCGATATATTCGTCTCCCCCCTTCGATTTCTTTCACTCAAGTTACCTTAAATTATAGAGGCAGGACCATGGCTGCGATGGGTGCTGTAGGGGAGATTATTCTGAAGTCCAAGCTCAAATCCTTCCACGCAAGTATGAGATTGTTGGATTCTATGATCTTGACAGTCCTACTCTATGCGGCTCCAATCTGGGCACATGATCAAGCCTTAATCTTAGATAGAATCCAGGATACCTTTCTCAGACGTTTTCTGTGCCTTCCAAGCTATACTCCGGGCTATATTTTGAGGGCCGAAACAGGAAGAAACTCTCTTGATATCACAGTGAAAAAAAAACTTTAAAATTCTGGACTAGAATTCTGAAAATGGACGGCAGCAGGCTACCTTCAATTTGTTTGGCACATTTGTGGGACATTTCAATTTCTTCAAAACAGAATATCGGACTGGTAAAAAGTATAACAGAGCTACTTAACAACACCGGCTTCTCATGGCTTGTTGGAAGTACAGACTTCAATATTCTACAAAGATACATCCCCCTAATTATTAGAACGGCAACCGATCAGTCCTTGCAGCTGGATTATGTAAGAATAAGAAAATCAGTACTCTACTCTCACTATAAATACTTTCATTCATCACCTACAATGGAATGCTATCTGAATGACAATATCCCCCTAACCTTAAAGAGAATCATTGCACAAGTAAGAAGCCTTTTTGCAGTACAGAGAATTAATCATGTTTCACTTTTGAAAACTAAGACCATAAAATGCACCTTATGCAACGATGAATTTAGTCTCGACTTTCCACACTACATGTTCTACTGTGCGGCAATGGAAGAGAGAGAGAAATTCTTCGTCAAGAGACCGGCTATAATAGCAATTCGCCTTATGTTTTAATGGCAAAATTCGTAAAATCCAGACCCTTTGCATTCGCTTTTTATAAATACTGGAAATCAGCTCAATCAAAATATTTAG
Organism: Cordylochernes scorpioides; assembly: GCA_030710605.1. Classification (NCBI taxonomy): domain Eukaryota; kingdom Metazoa; phylum Arthropoda; class Arachnida; order Pseudoscorpiones; family Chernetidae; genus Cordylochernes; species Cordylochernes scorpioides. Next base: position 34,080,833 of record CP092873.1, on the reverse strand, counting down.
CACAGACACCGGATCCAACTCGATAATTGGTCGAGGTCAATACCCAATATTTGTATATAACTATGATGCTAATTTGTTATTTTTTTTTGTCCTACTGGAGAATCCTGTATGGCACGTGTGCCCAATAAAGGCCATTGTTGTTGTTGTATATTCTTCTCCGACCCATTAACTCGACACCTGAGAAAATTCTCACCAACTCCCGGCCATCTTAAAAAGAACCTCAAAAAAAAAAACAACTAGGCACATCAACCACGACCCTACAATCAAGACATGGATATGTTCAAGCCGATATGGCTAGAATTAAACAAGTCGCTGACCCAACATATCCACACGGCCAAGAGAGAGATCAAACCGTAGAGCATGTGCTCTTCAGCTGCCCAGCATTTGAACTACACCAATTCCAAACGGCTACATTTATTGGACCTGCCCTATTGAATCTACTAAGAAACAAACAGGCCCTGGAAACACCCTGGTGAACTGGTTCACTAAGGCTACCAAGACAGACTCCTAAACCGCAGGACAGCCCGGGTAGTCGGCGATCTAAGGATACGCTCCAGGAGCCTGGATTACCTTTATGTTTACTACTAGCGAATGTTCCCAGCTTCTCCCGTTTTTACCCGAGTAGAGGTTTGCCTAACGAACTGTTACGACGCTTCTCAGCCGTCGATGTTTGCGTCAAGGTTTCTAAGGGAACAATGTGGATTCTTTAGGATACAGCTTAGTGCGGTATATTTATTACAAGAGCTTAAAAGAGTAGATAAGTAACTATACAGTAGAAGATTAACTTGCCTTCAATGTCCGCCACTAGAGGGATCCTTCTCCGCTACCGTCTTCCCGGTCAGTCCATACGGCCACACGTTCGGAGCCCACTTCTCAGACAGACTTCTCTCCCCAGACTGCCATGTCTTTCTCGGCACACACAAATCCTCGGCAGGCCGGCCAGCTTCCTTCCACTGCGGCACCAGCTGGGCTCGGCTGATCCCTTCCCCACGGCGACGCCAGCTGGACTGCCCCGACTGTCTGCCACCCCCTCCTGGAATGTGTCAATCCACACTTCCGAGAAGGGGCCCTTCTTCTCTTGGCGTTCCCACTTCTTCCCTGCCTACTTCTCTGCTGCATCGTTTCAGACATTTATTAAAACGATTCTAGAAAACATCCAATCCACCTATATATTGATTTATAAACGTATATAAATATTGTTATATGCGTTTAAATATATTTTTGAAACGCATAATTTTTGAAAACATTTATTGTATTTTAAATAAAATATTGTCACTTCTGTGAATTTGATAATTATTTTTTTTCTCAATAAATTATATACAAGGTATGTCCCATAAGTTCCCGGACTGGGTCCATAAAAAAAAAAGGTAAGATTTTTAATTTTTTTTTTTATTAAAAATTTTCAAAGTAATCCCCCCTTGCTTCAACGCACCAGCGCCATCGTTTCTCCCAATTGTCGAAACAGTTTTTATAGGCCTCTTTTGGAATGCTCTTCAATGCCAGCAGCGATTTTTCTATTATGTCTTCCCTGGTGTCAAAATGTCTTCCTTTTAGAACTGCTTTGAGTTTGGGTAACAGGAAAAAGTCATTTGGTGCGATGTCTGGGGAATAGGGTGGTTGAGGTAGGATTTCTGTCCCGTTTTTCGCCAAAACACTCGTCACCAAGTGCGCTGTGTGAGGGCGGGCATTGTCATGGTGTAGGATCCAGTCACCATTAGTCCATTTTTCTGGCCTTTTTTTTCGAATCGCTTCCCTTAGACGGCGAAGAATGCTCAAATACATTTCCTTAATAACTGTTTGGCCTGCAGGAAGATACTCGTGATGAATAATGCCCTTGTTATCCAAAAAAGCGACCAGCAACTCCTTGTTCCTGGATTTCAATATCCTGGATTATTTGGGTCTAGGCTCACCCTGACCTCTCCACTCGGCAGTTTGACGCTTGGTTTCAGGGTCATAGCCATAGACCCATGTCTCGTCGCCTGTGATTATCTTGTCTTTCCATTCCGGATCCGTTCTAGTCATTTCCAGCATGTCCTCACAGGTTGCAAGCCGACACAGTTTTTGCTCATTAGTGAGGAATCTTGGGATGAATTTTGCAGGAGTCTTTTTGAGCCTCAAATCTTCGGTTACGATCCTTCCAATCGTTGTTTTAGAGATGCCTGTGTCTTGCTCTAGCTCCAGAAAAGTGGTTCGAGGATTTTCTTTTATCAAATCGGTGATTTTTCGCACATTTTCATCAGTCCTTTGAAATGTTGGGCGTCCTTGACGAGGATCATCTTCAATGGAAATTCTGCCAGCTATAAATCTAGAATGCCATTCAAAAACAGTTGTTCTCTTTGGGGCGTTATTGGGGAATGCTTTATTAAGCATTTCAAAAGTATCGGTTGCTGATATTTGAAGTTTCACACAAAATTCTATGCAAATCCTCTGCTTCAATTTTTGTTCCATCGTAAAATCGCCGCAGCGCAAGGTGTAACCTTTAAATAAATTAGAATAACTTTGGCGCGCGCGCACGTACCGCCTCGATATTGGTACCACCGTGTTGCCAGATATTTTTTCTATAATAACTGTCAAATTTATTTACATTTTTCATTTATTTATTTTTTTATGGACCCAGTCCGGGAACTTATGGGACATACCTTGTATATTAACTAGCGGATGTGCCCGGCTTCGCCCGGGTTTTACCCGAGTGAATGTTTGTCTAACGAACATTTGTTAAAACAATTCTCTATAAACTTATAAAACGTACTCGGCTTCGCCCGGGTTTTACCCGAGTAAAGGTTTGTCTAGCGAACATTTGTTAAAACAATTCTCTAAAAACTTATTAAAAAAAAAAGATATATTTTGATAATTTTAAACTCGTAAATTTGAATCTCTCGATAAAGTGAACATTTTTCCCGGTCCCTGTGTGCCGTGTCATCCTGAATTTTGTCTTTCCTAATTTTCTACATTAGAAAATCATAGTTTTATCTAGTAAACATTTTTTCCCGTGTCACATTGCCGTGTCATCCTGAGATAATCTTACTTTTGAAAAATAATATTTAAGATAACAAACTTAGTGATAAGAAAACTTGTTAACATCGTCACAATGGGGGCGCTGCTTGCGAGTTAAATCTACAAATCTGCAAAAACTCTAAGGATATTCAAGATATTCATGAAATTATTTTACAAAAACCTTCCCGGTGATATACCTAATAATATCCCAAAATTTCACGGCGATTGGATGTATGGTTTTTGAACCTATAGAGTACAGACAAACAGACAGACAGACATTCAATTTTATATATATAGATTTAAAAATTCATTTTTGTTATCATCACATACAATGTAAATGTTTTTATATAAACAAACGAAAATAAACAACAACAACAATGCAATTTGCATCTTCATTATTATCAAACAACAACAAGTTAAATTTACAATGTAAAAATATATTTTAACATTACATTTTAACATTCAACACAAAAACGTTACAATATTTTCTTTAAATATATATTAATATTAAAATGCCAAGTTATTTTTTACGTCATTCGAATATTATATTACTAAATTCTCAAATTAAATTTATTATACTTGGAACACATTTTAAGCATTGTTACAATTTAAAATTTTACACAAATAAATTTACTGGCAATGCGTTTCTTTTTAAATATCATCAAATATTATCTCTACAGACCTTACTGCAATGATATGAGTTATTGAATGAGAGGGCTTGGCTCATCAGTAGTGAGCCCTCTCAGCGGTTTCGCCAAATTAATCTCTAGACCGCTCTACTATTGTATTGGACTGGGTTTGTTATATACCCTGCATTTTCTATGGAAGGCAGCTTAGGGGTGTTTAGTGAACTATGGACATAAGCTTATAGGTCTGTAGAGGTACATACATATAATTTCAAGGTATTGCATCGAGCAAACCTCTTCCGCAAAATATCTTCACTACTGATGAGCCAAGCCCTCTCAATAAACTCATATCATTGCAGTAAAGTCTGTAGAGATAATATTTGATGATATTTAAAAAGTAACGCATTGCCAGCATATTTATTTGTTTAAAAATTTAACGATAGATGGCAATAAAATTTAATTTACTAATATATATTGTTACAATTTATAAATATAATTTCACCAGATACCGCGAGAGGCGCTGCTTGCGAGTGAAAGTAGAAAATTTGCAAATAAAATTGCAAAGAATATTTATTTCAAATCAAATTCAAACCAGAAACCTTCCAAGCAGTATATAGTAAATATATAACTTCCTAAAGTTTCACGGCGATTGGATAATCTTACCTTTTAATAACATTCATCGTGTAAACATTTATTAACCAATCAAATTCATTTATCGTCGCTACTAGTGCTGCGCCAAGCGGTATAAGGCGGGAACTAATGCTTTTAGGTTTTACATTTAAAAAAGCGCATTAACCTTTTTAGTTTTTTAATAGCCTATATGTTAAACGAAATCTTCAGCTACCTACATGCGAAATTTCATAATGATTGATTCTGTAGATTTTGCGCAACGCGATAACAAACATCGATTTTGGATTTCATTTGTATAGATATAAAATAAAATAAATAATAAATATAAAGGACTACCGCTACTCATAATTCATATTTTCATTATATAGAAAAGCAGTATATACATTTCAGTAGTATAAATATCTAAAATAACATATGTAACTGAGGTAATTCAGCGATATTTAAAATACAATAATTATATTTCTATAATTGTCCTAATATATTATGTATATAACGAAGCTGCCCCACTACTAATGAGAGCCAAAGACCGAACCCATGGTATATAAATTGGACTTTTTCTCAATTTACCGAAATTGGTTTAGCTCATTCTTTTATCACTACTAGTCAAATTTCAACTAGGTTTGTATAAAATATAGCTACATCAACCAATAATTTATTCAATTCTCGACGTTTCAACCAACTAAAATACTCTTAAATTTTTAACTAGGGTGATGAATAAGTGCATCTCTCTGATACATAATTGAAGGGAGAGGTGCTTCTTTTAGTACATATGTATATATATAAACAGGGTGAGCCATAAGTCCCGAACACATTTTTTTAAATTAAAAATTTAAAGACAAACTTGAATTAAAAACTATAAACTCTTTTATTTATGTAATAAATTAAAACTTAATATAATATATATATAGGTGATATCATTCTTCCGCAACTTTATGTTGTATTTTGTTTAAAATTCGGTCCTTGTCACTTTACCAGCTTGAACATCTGTTTGGTAAATTCGACCGATTCCATATCTCGCAAGATGTTATGAAACCGAAGCCGCCCTGTACTTATTAGAGCCAAACCCATTGTATACAGCTTGTTTTTTCCCTCAATTTGACAAAATGGTGTTGTGCTTCATTATTTATCATCATTAGTGAAGATGTTCGCTAGCGTGAGGTATAGTGCCATCGTTCTGATGCATAGTTGAAGGGAGAGCCGCATATTTTGGTAAATGAATATTATTGTCATGCAAATTCATGCGGAAAGTATATTTTTTTAATTGGTCTACCATTATTTTAGGAATTTTCTTTGTATAAAGTCGAATTTTTAATCCTCTTTTCACTTCTTTTCTGTATCTCTCATGATAATATTGTTACGTCGTACCCAGGCGCTATTCGTGTTCTTTGTCTATTCAGGATGCCCCAAAGATACACACGTGTATTCGAATAATGATTTATTATCATCATATTATGTGAGAAATAGTTATCTAGAAATATTTGAAAAATAAAAAAATAAAATTCAGGTAAAGAGAGTTTCATTCAATTTTGGTTTTGAAAGCTTTAGAGAAAATATTCTTCCCTTCTTGATATTGTACATGGAACTATTTGCCCGTTGAAGAGCATAAAATCTGCTCGAAAGCTTGAAAAACCAAAATTAAAAGAAACTATTTACCTGAATTTTATTTTTCCCCCTTTTCAAATTATCATCTTATATTTAGAATCAACATTGTTATTCTCTTCAGACTGACTGGAAAACTTAGAGGTCACTCTCATTTTAAATATTCTACCCTCTGTTATGATGATAACAATAAAATGTCTTTTCGTGCTTATATTCTAAACTAGCCGAATGACCCGGGCAACGCCCGTGTTTTACCCGACTGTAGATGTTACAACGGTGATCCTTAGGTCGCTGGTTCAAATCCGGCTCGAGGGAGCCGGCGAGCACGTGACCTCCCTGTGCGCGCGCATCCGCGACAGAAGCGGCCGGCCGATGAGGTAAGACGGTCGTGACTATATATATTAATTCCTGTTTATTTTCACAAAGTCAATAATATTTTCGATTTGGATAATTATTCAATCTACATTTACTACATGATGAGTTAGAGTTATTTTAGGTAAATTAATTATTACATGACATGGTTTATACTTTGATATTGTAAAGTACATGTTTAACGCTATTTTTTTAAATAAAGATGTACATTGAAATGAATTTAAAATGGAGAAAGTTTGATGATATATTTGAAAATTACTAAATAATTATTTATATAAAAATTAATTTTTCAACATATTGTTATACGGTCTTCAGAACAGAAATATAAAAATAAAATTTAGGAGGTAAAATCTCCTGACATAAACGCTGTATTGATTATTAAAATTTAAACTGCCCTAATACCAGAGATCGGCAACCTGCGGCTCGCGACCCACATGCGGCTCTTTGGATGTGGAGCTGTTTATATAGTTCCATACACAAATATTATTTATGCTAGTACTATTTATTTTTTGGCAATAAAAATATTTTGTGACTCTTTAAAACTTAGAAATTTTGTAGATTACATTTTTTGACTCTTCCGAATCAAATGTTTGCCGACCCTGCCTTATACAAATTTAAAATTATAGCGCTCTATAACAAATACATATTTCTAATAAATAAATTATTTTAAAAATTAAGGAGACTAAAGACTTAAATTATGATTGTAAAATCCCCCTTTTTTAAATGTCATGGACTAGATATTTATAAAAGTAATATCAAAAGGATGATGTATGTTAATTAAAATTTCAACTAAACTATTTCTTCCTATCTATTTATTGACTCGGTCAGGGGGCAGAACTCTAGTCAGCAGTCTCTTTGATCCAGGAATGAGGCGCTTGGTTGGAGATGGGAAAATAGTCGAAAACTGGAAGAACGTTAATATTTTTAGGCCGCTGTAAGAATCAATGGTCTGCAGAATATATTAAAGCAGATGACATTTCGCAAAATGATAATCATGATGATGTAAAAAAAGATTTTTAAAACCTTTAACTCTATTAAATATCTATGTTGCAATCCTGTAGTCATCAACGGTAAGTGCCTCTTAAGCCAATATGATTTTCCATTTAATATCAGGTCTATAGGATAAATAAATGGCGTTTTTTATTAGGTCCTCAGGTTAATTGTGCTAAGTATCATCAGGGGTGAAATAAGAAAATGTACTAAGTAGATTCATATCGGCTCCACTATAAGGCATTAGAGTAATTGAGGAATATTAAAATAGAGTTCGCGCTGTAATAGAGACTGAGGGATAGCAGCTTAATATATATGTGCCTCATACTCCATTGATTCTAATATTCTAGATAATCATTCAGAGAAAACTTCGCGTGTGCTATTGAATATATCAGGTTGGACTGTTATCCGTTTCAGATGTGCTATTGAATATATCAGGTTGGACTGTTATCAGAGCTGTTTCAGAGGTTCTATTAAATATATCAGGTTGGACTGTTATCAGAGCCGTTTCAGATGTGTTATTGAATATATAAGGTTGAACTGTTATCAGAGCCGTTTCAGATGTGCTATTGAATATATCAGGTTGGACTGTTATCAGAGCTGTTTCAGAGGTGCTATTGAATATATCAAGTTAGACTTTAATCAAAGACTCATGTTATATTGTCTTCCAACAGTAAATAAATTTTAATTATTTTCCAGTTGATCATAAATATTACTTTTTGAATAACCCTGTTGGACATAGATACGTATTTATCTATTTTCCAAAGTTTTCTTTCTGAAGAACTTGATCTCTATTCGAATTGTCAAGCAGTATTTAGAAGATTTTGACATGATTTGAAAAAAAAAAAAGAAATCCATCACTCTTTTGACATTTTTAAACTAATATATAATAAAACTAGCGGATGTGTACCCGGTTTCGCCCGGGTTTTATCCGAGAGAAAGTTTGCCTAACGAATATTATTGATAATAATATTCGGGAACACAGAATATTATGTTAATAATGATAATATAATTCTTTACGTCATATATTTATATAATATATGAAATTTATTTTTCGAGCGCAAACATATCCACTCTCTACTGAATAGATTTTTAAAAATATATACATAAATAAAAATACCTAGAGATATACTACATGATATTAGCCAAAAGGCCGAGAAACGATATTTTACGAGGGGTCCCATAAGTCCGTGGCCCGACCATGAGAACGAAATATTAGAAACTAATAAATTTTACCATATATACCTTAAAGCCTTGTATGAAGATATGTAAATTTTTAAGTGTCTACAACTAACCGTTTTTTTGTTATAGGTTCTGAAAGAGGACAAGAAACAGGAATCATCTAAAATGGAGACAAACGAGATTCGTGCTGTAAAAAAATATCTTTGTAAGAAAGGAATATCGCCGAAGGAAATCTATGAGGATATGGTGGATACATTAAGGGAAGATGCCCCTTCCTATAGCACAGTAAAAAAATGGGTAGCTGCCTTTAAATTAGGGAGGATCAGCATCGAAGACGAACATCGACCAGGAAAACCCATTGAGTCAGTTACTCAAGAAAACATCGACAAAATACATGATTTGGTTATGTTGGACAGAAGAATGACAGTTCGTCAGATAGAAGAGACCTTGGGCATTCCAAAAACAACAATGGATCGGATCATGAGAGAACACTTGGGCCTCAGGAAGCTTTCTGCCCGTTGGGTTCCCAAACTTTTGACACCCGATCAAAAGGCTGTAAGGAGAAAGTTATCTTCGGACAATCTTGCGTTATTTGAAGCCAATCCAGAGGAATTTGTTAATATATTTGTTACCATGGATAAGACTTGGGCCCATCACTCTGCACCAGAGTCCAAGCAACAATCCATGCAATGGACACACTCCGGTTCCCCTCCCCCCAAAAAGCCAAGACAGTTCCATTAGCAGGGAAGGTTATGGTGTCTGTCTTTTGAGATTCCAAGGGTGTACTTCTTCTAGACTTTCTGAATAAGGGTCAAACCATCACTGGAAATTATTATTCATATCTTGTGAAGTAACTACGATAATATATTAAAGAAAAGAGAAGAGGAAAGTTGTCCAGGAAGATTGTTTACCATCAAGACAATGCTCCGAGTCATCGGTCGCTGCAAGCCATGGCGGCTATTTATGATTCTGGCTTTGAACTTTTACTACATGCGCCCTATTTACCAGATCTAGCTCTGTCTGACTTCCACCTATTTCCTCATTTGAAAAAACACTTTCTGGCATTCATTTTAGGTCGGATGAAGAGGTCATTGATGCTGTAACCTCATTTTTTGAGTCACTTGAAACATCGTTCTTTTTGGAGGGCATAAAAGCATTAAAACATCGCTGGAAAAAGTCTATAGACCTTAAAGGGGATTATGTTGAAAAATAAATTATAATAATTTTATTAGTCATTTTCTTTATATGTCGGGCCACGGACTTATGGGACACCCCTCGAATATATAGAGATGACCTGGCTTCGTGTGTCTTCTGCTCGAGTGAATGTTTCGCTGGTAGAATTTTGTTCCTGCCTACTATTAATCATTATCTGGCTTCGCCCGTGGTCTGCTTTAGTGAATATTCCCCAAAAGAATTTTTTAATGCAATCAAGCATGATACGGCAATATTGTCATCATCATTTCTGACTTAAAAAATATTGTTGCTCAGTACCTGGTTAAATATAATTTTTCTTGGTTAAAGTGCGAAAAAAAACTCTTCCAGATTTAACTCTCTGTCCTGTTCAAATTTCAGCGAGATTAGTTACATATTGAGGGCGTGCATAGCCGACAAACATTATATATTAAAAAACAATAGAAAAAAATAAAAGATAAGTGGGTCAGGTGTTGATATTAAAAATAAAGAAGGGATCTCCTTCCATGTGCTCGTGGTCAGGAGATGCCTTCTTTATTTTTAATATATATATATATATATGTTCCTGGCTTCGCCCGATTTTTACCCGAGTAAAAGTTTGCTTAACAAACATTTGTTAAAACGATTCTAGCAAACATCCAATCCCTACTGAATCTATACTTGTCTACACTCTCGATAATTTTTTCCCGGTCCCTTGAAAAATACTCGATAAGTTGAAAAAAATCAGTATTAATTGGGCCACTCGGTAATTTGAAGTTGAAGGAATAGTATCTTGCCACAAACGAAGATTTGTAAATAACTGTATTTAGCGAATATACCGGGCTTCGCACAGTTTCTATCCGAGTAAAATTTGCCTAACGAACATTTGTTAAAACGATTCTAGAAAACATCCAATCCACCTATATATTGATTTATAAACGTATATAAATATTGTTATATGCATTTAAATATATTTTTGAAACACATAATTTTTTGTAAACATTTATTATATTTAAATAAGATATTGTCACTTTTGTGAATTTGATAATTAATTATTTCTTTTTTCTCAATGAATTATAAATTAATTTAAATTTTCATTTTTGTTATCATCATCACATACAACAATTCGGGGCTCAAAATCATTTATTATGGTTAGCAGCTCCGTAAATAAAGATATTTTCACAACAACAATTAAAGTTGCATCATCATTTTTAAAACAACACACAGCAAATTAAATTAACAATGTAAAAATATATTTTAACATTACATTTTAACATTTAACACAAAAAAGTTACATTTTTTTCTTTAAATATATATTAATATTGAAATGCCAAGTATTTTTTACGTCATTGGAATATTATATTACTAAATTCTGAAATTAAATA
>CP092873.1:34031940-34069785 GCA_030710605.1 Cordylochernes scorpioides | reverse complement strand
GATCTAAGGATACGCTCCAGGAGCCTGGATTACCTTTATGTTACTACTAGCGAATGTTCCCAGCTTCTCCCGGTTTTTACCCGAGTAGAGGTTTGCCTAACGAACTGTTACGACGCTTCTCAGCCGTCGATGTTTGCGTTCAAGGTTTCTAAGGGAACAATGTGGATTCTTTAGGATACAGCTTAGTGCGGTATATTTATTACAAGAGCTTAAAAGAGTAGATAAGTAACTATACAGTAGAAGATTAACTTGCCTTCAATGTCCGCCACTAGAGGGATCCTTCTCCGCTACCGTCTTCCCGGTCAGTCCATACGGCCACACGTTCGGAGCCCACTTCTCAGACAGACTTCTCTCCCCAGACTGCCATGTCTTCTCGGCACACACAAATCCTCGGCAGGCCGGCCAGCTTCCTTCCACTGCGGCACCAGCTGGGCTCGGCTGATCCCTTCCCCACGGCGACGCCAGCTGGACTGCCCCGACTGTCTGCCACCCCCTCCTGGAATGTGTCAATCCACACTTCCGAGAAGGGGCCCTTCTTCTCTTGGCGTTCCCACTTCTTCCCTGCTACTTCTCTGCTGCATCGTTTCAGAACATTTATTAAAACGATTCTAGAAAACATCCAATCCACCTATATATTGATTTATAAACGTATATAAATATTGTTATATGCGTTTAAATATATTTTTGAAACGCATAATTTTTGAAAACATTTATTGTATTTTAAATAAAATATTGTCACTTCTGTGAATTTGATAATTATTTTTTTTCTCAATAAATTATATACAAGGTATGTCCCATAAGTTCCCGGACTGGGTCCATAAAAAAAAAAGGTAAGATTTTTAATTTTTTTTTTTATTAAAAATTTTCAAAGTAATCCCCCCTTGCTTCAACGCACCAGCGCCATCGTTTCTCCCAATTGTCGAAACAGTTTTTATAGGCCTCTTTTGGAATGCTCTTCAATGCCAGCAGCGATTTTTCTATTATGTCTTCCCTGGTGTCAAAATGTCTTCCTTTTAGAACTGCTTTGAGTTTGGGTAACAGGAAAAAGTCATTTGGTGCGATGTCTGGGGAATAGGGTGGTTGAGGTAGGATTTCTGTCCCGTTTTTCGCCAAAACACTCGTCACCAAGTGCGCTGTGTGAGGGCGGGCATTGTCATGGTGTAGGATCCAGTCACCATTAGTCCATTTTTCTGGCCTTTTTTTTCGAATCGCTTCCCTTAGACGGCGAAGAATGCTCAAATACATTTCCTTAATAACTGTTTGGCCTGCAGGAAGATACTCGTGATGAATAATGCCCTTGTTATCCAAAAAAGCGACCAGCAACTCCTTGTTCCTGGATTTCAATATCCTGGATTATTTGGGTCTAGGCTCACCCTGACCTCTCCACTCGGCAGTTTGACGCTTGGTTTCAGGGTCATAGCCATAGACCCATGTCTCGTCGCCTGTGATTATCTTGTCTTTCCATTCCGGATCCGTTCTAGTCATTTCCAGCATGTCCTCACAGGTTGCAAGCCGACACAGTTTTTGCTCATTAGTGAGGAATCTTGGGATGAATTTTGCAGGAGTCTTTTTGAGCCTCAAATCTTCGGTTACGATCCTTCCAATCGTTGTTTTAGAGATGCCTGTGTCTTGCTCTAGCTCCAGAAAAGTGGTTCGAGGATTTTCTTTTATCAAATCGGTGATTTTTCGCACATTTTCATCAGTCCTTTGAAATGTTGGGCGTCCTTGACGAGGATCATCTTCAATGGAAATTCTGCCAGCTATAAATCTAGAATGCCATTCAAAAACAGTTGTTCTCTTTGGGGCGTTATTGGGGAATGCTTTATTAAGCATTTCAAAAGTATCGGTTGCTGATATTTGAAGTTTCACACAAAATTCTATGCAAATCCTCTGCTTCAATTTTTGTTCCATCGTAAAATCGCCGCAGCGCAAGGTGTAACCTTTAAATAAATTAGAATAACTTTGGCGCGCGCGCACGTACCGCCTCGATATTGGTACCACCGTGTTGCCAGATATTTTTTCTATAATAAACTGTCAAATTTATTTACATTTTTCATTTATTTATTTTTTTATGGACCCAGTCCGGGAACTTATGGGACATACCTTGTATATTAACTAGCGGATGTGCCCGGCTTCGCCCGGGTTTTACCCGAGTGAATGTTTGTCTAACGAACATTTGTTAAAACAATTCTCTATAAACTTATAAAACGTACTCGGCTTCGCCCGGGGTTTTACCCGAGTAAAGGTTTGTCTAGCGAACATTTGTTAAAACAATTCTCTAAAAACTTATTAAAAAAAAAAGATATATTTTGATAATTTTAAACTCGTAAATTTGAATCTCTCGATAAAGTGAACATTTTTTCCCGGTCCCTGTGTGCCGTGTCATCCTGAATTTTGTCTTTCCTAATTTTCTACATTAGAAAATCATAGTTTTATCTAGTAAACATTTTTTCCCGTGTCACATTGCCGTGTCATCCTGAGATAATCTTACTTTTGAAAAATAATATTTAAGATAACAAACTTAGTGATAAGAAAACTTGTTAACATCGTCACAATGGGGGCGCTGCTTGCGAGTTAAATCTACAAATCTGCAAAAACTCTAAGGATATTCAAGATATTCATGAAATTATTTTACAAAAACCTTCCCGGTGATATACCTAATAATATCCCAAAATTTCACGGCGATTGGATGTATGGTTTTTGAACCTATAGAGTACAGACAAACAGACAGACAGACATTCAATTTTATATATATAGATTTAAAAATTCATTTTTGTTATCATCACATACAATGTAAATGTTTTTATATAAACAAACGAAAATAAACAACAACAACAATGCAATTTGCATCTTCATTATTATCAAACAACAACAAGTTAAATTTACAATGTAAAAATATATTTTAACATTACATTTTAACATTCAACACAAAAACGTTACAATATTTTCTTTAAATATATATTAATATTAAAATGCCAAGTTATTTTTTACGTCATTCGAATATTATATTACTAAATTCTCAAATTAAATTTATTATACTTGGAACACATTTTAAGCATTGTTACAATTTAAAATTTTACACAAATAAATTTACTGGCAATGCGTTTCTTTTTAAATATCATCAAATATTATCTCTACAGACCTTACTGCAATGATATGAGTTATTGAATGAGAGGGCTTGGCTCATCAGTAGTGAGCCCTCTCAGCGGTTTCGCCAAATTAATCTCTAGACCGCTCTACTATTGTATTGGACTGGGTTTGTTATATACCCTGCATTTTCTATGGAAGGCAGCTTAGGGGTGTTTAGTGAACTATGGACATAAGCTTATAGGTCTGTAGAGGTACATACATATAATTTCAAGGTATTGCATCGAGCAAACCTCTTCCGCAAAATATCTTCACTACTGATGAGCCAAGCCCTCTCATTCAATAACTCATATCATTGCAGTAAAGTCTGTAGAGATAATATTTGATGATATTTAAAAAGTAACGCATTGCCAGCATATTTATTTGTTTAAAAATTTAACGATAGATGGCAATAAAATTTAATTTACTAATATATATTGTTACAATTTATAAATATAATTTCACCAGATACCGCGAGAGGCGCTGCTTGCGAGTGAAAGTAGAAAATTTGCAAATAAAATTGCAAAGAATATTTATTTCAAATCAAATTCAAACCAGAAACCTTCCAAGCAGTATATAGTAAATATATAACTTCCTAAAGTTTCACGGCGATTGGATAATCTTACCTTTTAATAACATTCATCGTGTAAACATTTATTAACCAATCAAATTCATTTATCGTCGCTACTAGTGCTGCGCCAAGCGGTATAAGGCGGGAACTAATGCTTTTAGGTTTTACATTTAAAAAAGCGCATTAACCTTTTTAGTTTTTTAATAGCCTATATGTTAAACGAAATCTTCAGCTACCTACATGCGAAATTTCATAATGATTGATTCTGTAGATTTTGCGCAACGCGATAACAAACATCGATTTTGGATTTCATTTGTATAGATATAAAATAAAATAAATAATAAATATAAAGGACTACCGCTACTCATAATTCATATTTTCATTATATAGAAAAGCAGTATATACATTTCAGTAGTATAAATATCTAAAATAACATATGTAACTGAGGTAATTCAGCGATATTTAAAATACAATAATTATATTTCTATAATTGTCCTAATATATTATGTATATAACGAAGCTGCCCCACTACTAATGAGAGCCAAAGACCGAACCCATGGTATATAAATTGGACTTTTTCTCAATTTACCGAAATTGGTTTAGCTCATTCTTTTATCACTACTAGTCAAATTTCAACTAGGTTTGTATAAAATATAGCTACATCAACCAATAATTTATTCAATTCTCGACGTTTCAACCAACTAAAATACTCTTAAATTTTTAACTAGGGTGATGAATAAGTGCATCTCTCTGATACATAATTGAAGGGAGAGGTGCTTCTTTTAGTACATATGTATATATATAAACAGGGTGAGCCATAAGTCCCGAACACATTTTTTTAAATTAAAAATTTAAAGACAAACTTGAATTAAAAACTATAACTCTTTTATTTTATGTAATAAATTAAAACTTAATATATATATATATATAGGTGATATCATTCTTCCGCAACTTTATGTTGTATTTTGTTTAAAATTCGGTCCTTGTCACTTTACCAGCTTGAACATCTGTTTGGTAAATTCGACCGATTCCATATCTCGCAAGATGTTATGAAACCGAAGCCGCCCTGTACTTATTAGAGCCAAACCCATTGTATACAGCTTGTTTTTTCCCTCAATTTGACAAAATGGTGTTGTGCTTCATTATTTATCATCATTAGTGAAGATGTTCGCTAGCGTGAGGTATAGTGCCATCGTTCTGATGCATAGTTGAAGGGAGAGCCGCATATTTTGGTAAATGAATATTATTGTCATGCAAATTCATGCGGAAAGTATATTTTTTTAATTGGTCTACCATTATTTTAGGAATTTTCTTTGTATAAAGTCGAATTTTTAATCCTCTTTTCACTTCTTTTCTGTATCTCTCATGATAATATTGTTACGTCGTACCCAGGCGCTATTCGTGTTCTTTGTCTATTCAGGATGCCCCAAAGATACACACGTGTATTCGAATAATGATTTATTATCATCATATTATGTGAGAAATAGTTATCTAGAAATATTTGAAAAATAAAAAAATAAAATTCAGGTAAAGAGAGTTTCATTCAATTTTGGTTTTGAAAGCTTTAGAGAAAATATTCTTCCCTTCTTGATATTGTACATGGAACTATTTGCCCGTTGAAGAGCATAAAATCTGCTCGAAAGCTTGAAAAACCAAAATTAAAAGAAACTATTTACCTGAATTTTATTTTTCCCCCTTTTCAAATTATCATCTTATATTTAGAATCAACATTGTTATTCTCTTCAGACTGACTGGAAAACTTAGAGGTCACTCTCATTTTAAATATTCTACCCTCTGTTATGATGATAACAATAAAATGTCTTTTCGTGCTTATATTCTAAACTAGCCGAATGACCCGGGCAACGCCCGTGTTTTACCCGACTGTAGATGTTACAACGGTGATCCTTAGGTCGCTGGTTCAAATCCGGCTCGAGGGAGCCGGCGAGCACGTGACCTCCCTGTGCGCGCGCATCCGCGACAGAAGCGGCCGGCCGATGAGGTAAGACGGTCGTGACTATATATATTAATTCCTGTTTATTTTCACAAAGTCAATAATATTTTCGATTTGGATAATTATTCAATCTACATTTACTACATGATGAGTTAGAGTTATTTTAGGTAAATTAATTATTACATGACATGGTTTATACTTTGATATTGTAAAGTACATGTTTAACGCTATTTTTTTAAATAAAGATGTACATTGAAATGAATTTAAAATGGAGAAAGTTTGATGATATATTTGAAAATTACTAAATAATTATTTATATAAAAATTAATTTTTCAACATATTGTTATACGGTCTTCAGAACAGAAATATAAAAATAAAATTTAGGAGGTAAAATCTCCTGACATAAACGCTGTATTGATTATTAAAATTTAAACTGCCCTAATACCAGAGATCGGCAACCTGCGGCTCGCGACCCACATGCGGCTCTTTGGATGTGGAGCTGTTTATATAGTTCCATACACAAATATTATTTATGCTAGTACTATTTATTTTTTGGCAATAAAAATATTTTGTGACTCTTTAAAACTTAGAAATTTTGTAGATTACATTTTTTGACTCTTCCGAATCAAATGTTTGCCGACCCTGCCTTATACAAATTTAAAATTATAGCGCTCTATAACAAATACATATTTCTAATAAATAAATTATTTTAAAAATTAAGGAGACTAAAGACTTAAATTATGATTGTAAAATCCCCCTTTTTTAAATGTCATGGACTAGATATTTATAAAAGTAATATCAAAAGGATGATGTATGTTAATTAAAATTTCAACTAAACTATTTCTTCCTATCTATTTATTGACTCGGTCAGGGGGCAGAACTCTAGTCAGCAGTCTCTTTGATCCAGGAATGAGGCGCTTGGTTGGAGATGGGAAAATAGTCGAAAACTGGAAGAACGTTAATATTTTTAGGCCGCTGTAAGAATCAATGGTCTGCAGAATATATTAAAGCAGATGACATTTCGCAAAATGATAATCATGATGATGTAAAAAAAGATTTTTAAAACCTTTAACTCTATTAAATATCTATGTTGCAATCCTGTAGTCATCAACGGTAAGTGCCTCTTAAGCCAATATGATTTTCCATTTAATATCAGGTCTATAGGATAAATAAATGGCGTTTTTTATTAGGTCCTCAGGTTAATTGTGCTAAGTATCATCAGGGGTGAAATAAGAAAATGTACTAAGTAGATTCATATCGGCTCCACTATAAGGCATTAGAGTAATTGAGGAATATTAAAATAGAGTTCGCGCTGTAATAGAGACTGAGGGATAGCAGCTTAATATATATGTGCCTCATACTCCATTGATTCTAATATTCTAGATAATCATTCAGAGAAAACTTCGCGTGTGCTATTGAATATATCAGGTTGGACTGTTATCCGTTTCAGATGTGCTATTGAATATATCAGGTTGGACTGTTATCAGAGCTGTTTCAGAGGTTCTATTAAATATATCAGGTTGGACTGTTATCAGAGCCGTTTCAGATGTGTTATTGAATATATAAGGTTGAACTGTTATCAGAGCCGTTTCAGATGTGCTATTGAATATATCAGGTTGGACTGTTATCAGAGCTGTTTCAGAGGTGCTATTGAATATATCAAGTTAGACTTTAATCAAAGACTCATGTTATATTGTCTTCCAACAGTAAATAAATTTTAATTATTTTCCAGTTGATCATAAATATTACTTTTTGAATAACCCTGTTGGACATAGATATATCGTATTTTCCAAAGTTTTCTTTCTGAAGAACTTGATCTCTATTCGAATTGTCAAGCAGTATTTAGAAGATTTTGACATGATTTGAAAAAAAAAAAAGAAATCCATCACTCTTTTGACATTTTTAAACTAATATATAATAAAACTAGCGGATGTGTACCCGGTTTCGCCCGGGTTTTATCCGAGAGAAAGTTTGCCTAACGAATATTATTGATAATAATATTCGGGAACACACAGAATATTATGTTAATAATGATAATATAATTCTTTACGTCATATATTTATATAATATATGAAATTTATTTTTCGAGCGCAAACATATCCACTCTCTACTGAATAGATTTTTAAAAATATATACATAAATAAAAATACCTAGAGATATACTACATGATATTAGCCAAAAGGCCGAGAAACGATATTTTACGAGGGGTGTCCCATAAGTCCGTGGCCCGACCATGAGAACGAAATATTAGAAACTAATAAATTTTACCATATATACCTTAAAGCCTTGTATGAAGATATGTAAATTTTTAAGTGTCTACAACTAACCGTTTTTTTGTTATAGGTTCTGAAAGAGGACAAGAAACAGGAATCATCTAAAATGGAGACAAACGAGATTCGTGCTGTAAAAAAATATCTTTGTAAGAAAGGAATATCGCCGAAGGAAATCTATGAGGATATGGTGGATACATTAAGGGAAGATGCCCCTTCCTATAGCACAGTAAAAAAATGGGTAGCTGCCTTTAAATTAGGGAGGATCAGCATCGAAGACGAACATCGACCAGGAAAACCCATTGAGTCAGTTACTCAAGAAAACATCGACAAAATACATGATTTGGTTATGTTGGACAGAAGAATGACAGTTCGTCAGATAGAAGAGACCTTGGGCATTCCAAAAACAACAATGGATCGGATCATGAGAGAACACTTGGGCCTCAGGAAGCTTTCTGCCCGTTGGGTTCCCAAACTTTTGACACCCGATCAAAAGGCTGTAAGGAGAAAGTTATCTTCGGACAATCTTGCGTTATTTGAAGCCAATCCAGAGGAATTTGTTAATATATTTGTTACCATGGATAAGACTTGGGCCCATCACTCTGCACCAGAGTCCAAGCAACAATCCATGCAATGGACACACTCCGGTTCCCCTCCCCCCAAAAAGCCAAGACAGTTCCATTAGCAGGGAAGGTTATGGTGTCTGTCTTTTGAGATTCCAAGGGTGTACTTCTTCTAGACTTTCTGAATAAGGGTCAAACCATCACTGGAAATTATTATTCATATCTTGTGAAGTAACTACGATAATATATTAAAGAAAAGAGAAGAGGAAAGTTGTCCAGGAAGATTGTTTACCATCAAGACAATGCTCCGAGTCATCGGTCGCTGCAAGCCATGGCGGCTATTTATGATTCTGGCTTTGAACTTTTACTACATGCGCCCTATTTACCAGATCTAGCTCTGTCTGACTTCCACCTATTTCCTCATTTGAAAAAACACTTTCTGGCATTCATTTTAGGTCGGATGAAGAGGTCATTGATGCTGTAACCTCATTTTTTGAGTCACTTGAAACATCGTTCTTTTTGGAGGGCATAAAAGCATTAAAACATCGCTGGAAAAAGTCTATAGACCTTAAAGGGGATTATGTTGAAAAATAAATTATAATAATTTTATTAGTCATTTTCTTTATATGTCGGGCCACGGACTTATGGGACACCCCTCGAATATATAGAGATGACCTGGCTTCGTGTGTCTTCTGCTCGAGTGAATGTTTCGCTGGTAGAATTTTGTTCCTGCCTACTATTAATCATTATCTGGCTTCGCCCGTGGTCTGCTTTAGTGAATATTCCCCAAAAGAATTTTTTAATGCAATCAAGCATGATACGGCAATATTGTCATCATCATTTCTGACTTAAAAAATATTGTTGCTCAGTACCTGGTTAAATATAATTTTTCTTGGTTAAAGTGCGAAAAAAAACTCTTCCAGATTTAACTCTCTGTCCTGTTCAAATTTCAGCGAGATTAGTTACATATTGAGGGCGTGCATAGCCGACAAACATATATATATTAAAAAACAATAGAAAAAAATAAAAGATAAGTGGGTCAGGTGTTGATATTAAAAATAAAGAAGGGATCTCCTTCCATGTGCTCGTGGTCAGGAGATGCCTTCTTTATTTTTAATATATATATATATATATATGTTCCTGGCTTCGCCCGATTTTTACCCGAGTAAAAGTTTGCTTAA
This sequence comes from Cordylochernes scorpioides, assembly GCA_030710605.1. Classification (NCBI taxonomy): domain Eukaryota; kingdom Metazoa; phylum Arthropoda; class Arachnida; order Pseudoscorpiones; family Chernetidae; genus Cordylochernes; species Cordylochernes scorpioides. Next base: position 34,060,123 of record CP092873.1, on the reverse strand, counting down.
CAAACATTTGTTAAAACGATTCTAGCAAACATCCAATCCCTACTGAATCTATACTTGTCTACACTCTCGATAATTTTTTCCCGGTCCCTTGAAAAATACTCGATAAGTTGAAAAAAATCAGTATTAATTGGGCCACTCGGTAATTTGAAGTTGAAGGAATAGTATCTTGCCACAAACGAAGATTTGTAAATAACTGTATTTAGCGAATATACCGGGCTTCGCACAGTTTCTATCCGAGTAAAAGTTTGCCTAACGAACATTTGTTAAAACGATTCTAGAAAACATCCAATCCACCTATATATTGATTTATAAACGTATATAAATATTGTTATATGCATTTAAATATATTTTTGAAACACATAATTTTTTGTAAACATTTATTATATTTAAATAAGATATTGTCACTTTTGTGAATTTGATAATTAATTATTTCTTTTTTCTCAATGAATTATAAATTAATTTAAATTTTCATTTTTGTTATCATCATCACATACAACAATTCGGGGCTCAAAATCATTTATTATGGTTAGCAGCTCCGTAAATAAAGATATTTTCACAACAACAATTAAAGTTGCATCATCATTTTTATAAAACAACACACAGCAAATTAAATTAACAATGTAAAAATATATTTTAACATTACATTTTAACATTTAACACAAAAAAGTTACATTTTTTCTTTAAATATATATTAATATTGAAATGCCAAGTATTTTTTACGTCATTGGAATATTATATTACTAAATTCTGAAATTAAATTTATTATACTTGGAAAACATTTTAAACATTGTTACAATTTATAAATATAATTTCACCAGACACCGCTAGAGGCGCTGCTTGCGAGTGAAAGTAGAAAATTTGCAAATAAAATTGCAAATAATATTTATTTCAAATCAAATTCAAACCAGAAATCTTCCCAGTAGTATAGTAAATAACTTCCTGAAGTTTCACGGCGATTGGATTATCTTACCTTTTAAAAACATTCATCGTGTGAACAAACTAACATTCATCGTGTAAACAAACCACGTGTTAATTATTAACCAATCAAATTCATTCATCGTTGCGACCAGTGCTGCGCCCAAGCGGTAAAAGGCTGGAACTAACGCTTTTTGGTTTTTCATTAAAAAAAAAAGCACATTTACTTTTTTAGTTTTTTGAATAGCCTATATGTTAAACGAAATCTTCAGCTACCTACATGCGAAATTCCATAATGATTGAGTCTGTAGATTTTGCGTGAAGCGATAACAAACATCGATTTCGCATTTCATTTTTATAGATATAAGGAAAGGAAGGAAGGATAAGGAAGGATTAATAGATTTTTTTGGTTTTTAATAGAGATATATATAAAATATATTTAAAACATATACATTTTGTGTTAGATTATAGCGTACGGACGAAGTGAAAATTTTGATCGTTCTATGCCCCCTAACGCGATAGTTAAATATAACACAACATGGATCTTCCTATTTACAAGAACACAATCAACGTAAGACTGATCACAACATCGTGGTTAGTAACGAGGTAAAACAAGATGCGTGGCACGTACCAAAACACAATACGTGGCACGTACCACAAGACTGCCCACAACAGAAAGTCGTCAAGCCACGGGAAGGTTAAACACATAACAAAGTACAATTTAGAGCAAGCACAGACAATATAGGGTGAGATGGCGCAAGCACTCCAGTACACTACGCAAAGGGCGAAGACGACATTGGTTTGCACAAACATAAGACAATGGTAAAGAAGGGGGACGACGTCACAGACAAGAAAACACAGAAACTGGCATAGGAGAATGTCCATTACCTCCATTGCGCTCAAGAATTAGGTAGCAATCGCTCAAGATCAATTGTATCAATGATAACCAAGCGATCGCCGATTTCAACAACAATGGGCCAATTCAAAAATGGACCTTTATTTTAAAAAGGCACTTATTTTTAATTATCATCACTACTTTTTCAAAATAGAAAACCAAATATAATGTTCCTTACATTCTTAAGTGAAATTCAACTCTACTTTATAATTCCCGGTATAAAGTGGGTCGAGAAAGACAAATGTCAACCTATTTCTGCGAAGTTTTGAACTTTTTTGATATTTTAAAAATTTTGATCGTGAGCTATTTAAAATTTAAATCCAGCTTCTTATTAAAATCTATTCGATATTTTGAATAAAGGTTCATCTAAAACATACAAACTTCGACATAAAAACAAATTAGAAACATGTAAAATATCTCAAAATATATATTTTTTTCTCATTGTTTCGAAAGAATTGAGCGAGAAATGTTGGGAAACTATAGAGATGGATCAATGATTCTCATCATCATTTATAGTCGGGGATATTGCAGTTCCGTACCACGTGGATAAACGACATATTTTACAATGCTAGAAAGTCAGCCTACTCTTCTGTTTTCCAAAAAAAGTATCTTACTAATAATAACACAGCGTTAATGTTGAGAGTTTGATCACAGTACATGCATCTCTGAAGGGCCTTGCTTCTTTGGAAGCGGTGCAGCACACTTTGTCTGATATCCAAGTCCCATGGCAGCCCTGGGCTTTGCGGCAACAGGCCTATCTCTCTCCCCGCGGTAGAGACCTCAGCAGCAGTGGCTGAGGCGGCATGTACATAGTCATTTTACATAGTATATTTTTTGGCGATAACGACTATAATATTATTCTTGGTAATATTTAGACGAAAAGACGTTTTTCATTTTATAATCATCTTCAATAGTGCGGACTGTGCACTTTGAACTGTATTGACAAGATATCAATAAAATATGTTAATTGTCATTGTCTCCCCACGGTGGACTACCGCGTTATGGGCAACATCTTCTTCTAGCGTCTGTGGCTACATCTCACAGTCTTTGTACCTACATAAATTGTCCTCTTTGTAACATCGCTTACGTATCCGACAAGGTAGACGCGTCTGCGAAGAACGGCTTGGCGCTGCCGTCGTTTCAACCGACCTCGACTTCGACACCCCGGACTAAGACTTATTTGTTCTCTGATGATCTCCCAGCGGCTGCCAACGTTATTAATCGGGTGGTTCCTCCTCCTCTATGCCGGAGCGGGGGCGATGGCCGGGTCTCGGCACCAGACCCTTCCTTCTTCTGGTCGGTTGGAGGCAATTTCGCTTTTTCAGCCTCGCTAAGAGTCCTCTCCTCCGTCGCCTCGAGCAAGCGTTCGTAGCCGAAAGTCCTCGCCTACATAAACGACATCGCCTAACAGTCCGCCGTGAAGAACAAGTTTGTCGTGGTGACTTCCTCCTTCGAGGACTTCCTTCGTGCCATGATGATAAAAGGAAATTTAACCAATTGTGTCATGGTAGTGATGACAAGTATCCCAAAAGTTTAAGTAAAAAATAATTTATTAATTTTAATTAAATCTATATAAGGCAAAATTTGATAACAATTTTACAAGTGAGAATCTACAACCATGGTAAGGGGTAATGACGTTGATACATATTAATGATGATAAACTGAACAACAGAGTATTTACGATAATTATTCGGTGGCATTGCCCCATTCCTAGATGAACAGCGTCCCGCTGTAATTATCACTTGAACAGATCAGGTTGGACCTCAGGGTCATGGTAGGGTTCTGTGTTTAATTGGTCGATGATCTAGTTTCGATTGTATGCATTGTTAGAGGCGTCTGTCTTTCTGAATCATTATTGGTATCGAATGCCTTATCAAATTGTTTCAGAATTGATAAGAATTCAGATTGTTGATCTGCTGATAAGAGGTTACTAATCAAATTCTGCTAAAATGCAACGTCACCCTTATTGTCATTCTTGGGATTAATATCTCGCGCCATATTTTCTCCAGGATCAGAGCACTCCGAGATAGCAGTCAAGAGATTTTCGTAAAAAACTTGTATTCTTCCTAGAAACATTCCTTTAGGTTTGCAATCCAGTTTGCAATCCAAAGCTGCCTTTATTGTGATTGATCGTAAGAGGTTTGCAAGAAAGTGATAGTTATTTTTTTCAATAATGCGCATTTTGAAGGGTCAAAAAGTACTTTGTTTCGTCCATTGAATTCTGAGCTCATCTCATTTATTTGTTTGATAGATTCGGCTGGAATAATTACGTTTTCAGTGGCTCTATCCTCGGTGGCTGGCGAATTCAAATCGTCTTTAGACTCTTCAAGCCTGATTTCTGCACGCCCACAATCAATCACGGCGTTTGTTGCCTCTGTGAAATCCCATCCGAGAATAGTACTTAGGTTACTATTAAGGAGGACAATGAACTCAAGCGGCTGTCTCAATCCATTGATGCTCAAGCTGATTATGCATAGGCCAATCGATTTATCCTTCTTGTCATCAACAACTTTCAGAGTCATTCCGCTATCCTTGAACATGGTCTTTTTAAATTGTCGTCTCAATCCATCAGAGATAACTAAAAGAAAACACCTGAATCGACCAGAGCAGAAAATGCAATGTCATCAATGATGATTTCGACATAATTTTGTTGTAATTTAGCGGCCGTCGACGATGAAGGGCTTTTCACACTCGCGACCTCAGCCTCGTTTGAGGTCGAGAATTTCAGTTTTCCAGATTTTGGCGGCGTGAAGATTGGCTTGTATAACGGCCTGGGGAATTGGACTGGCGTCTTGGGGATCTTCCAGCCAGATACTGTAATAATAATCAGGAAAGATATAAGGCACAAACATAAGGTAATAAGACTAATCTAAATGAACCAATATTGTATGACGTTTAAGTAACAAAGTTGTTACCATCATCAAACTAAAGTATTGAATGGCAACTGATAAAGTACTGATGTGGAGATAACGCTGTTACAGAAACGCCACACACACTATTTATTTATTTGTATAAGGTCATATTACTTTGTGTTTCTAATCTATAATACACAAATTGTGATTTATCATATAAATCACAAATACATAAATACACATAGGTTGACTATCATACTTTCTTCATATAAAAGCAAACGTATGTATGATATCCCTATATAAATAAAAGTCAGTGTATGTATGTTTGTCGACTATATACGTCCACAATACGTAGCTAATCTGCCTGAAACTTTACCAGTATATAGGGTAATATCTGAAAAACTTATATCGAAAATTTCAGGTCTCTATCTATCCCTAATATTCTTCGAGTTATTTGCAAATTTGTGTCGCAAATTTGCCCTTTCGCTCGCAAGCAGCGCCTCTGGCGGTGAAGATGGGAGGTAAAATCAGCTGACCTAATGTACATGTAAAACATGTTTTAACAGGACATTGAGAAAAATCTGGAAGAGATATTTTTTGCATTTTTAGCCAATAAAAATTGATATTGACAGGTTCTGAGCGGAAATAGTTGTTTTTTAGTCAGAAAATGATTATGACAATAATGTTGTATCATATTTGGTTATCAGATACAAAATTATATCGCTTCTCAGGCACAAAGTTTGGAGCGGGAGGTTTCACAAGAGTGACATCCACAGCGCCAATTTATACATGTAACGAATAATATTTGAATAAAACATTTAATCGGGTAAAACCCGGGCGTTGCCCGGGTCATTCGGCTAGTATAATATAAAATAAGGCATATGCTGACCACCTTCACCTGAACTTTTTATATGGCAGAGAGTCATCTAATCAATCATCAATCTTTATGTGGACATGGTCAGGATATGCTTTTTTTAAATTTTAACACCAACACCTGACCTTTTTTAATTATTATTTTAAATTATTTTTCCTATCTGTTAATTTATTCACAAGCTTCGCTCGGTTTTTACCCGAGTTAGTTTGTCTTAAGAACATTTGTTAAAACAATATTTGCGGGGCAATGATCCAATACTTACTGAATCTATTATTGTCAGGATAAATTTATTTTTGTTACTCTTCTCCACCAAATTCTACCTGAAAACCCATCAAGTAATTTTGCATATACATAGTGTGATCAATAATTTCCAGGAATGCTGATTATTCAAAGAAATACAAAAGTATAATAAAGTTTTATTTAAAATTTCTCAAAATAATGACAGTCACTATCTATACACTTGTTCCATATTTTTTTCCAGATATCAAAACACTTCTGAAAATTCTCATCTTTCAGGCTTTTTAAAAAATTCTTCGAATTCTCCTTTATTTATAGGTATTGAGTCGAATCGAGGTCCTTTTAAGACTATTTTAATTTTAGGGTAAAGGAAAAAGTCTTTGGGAGCAAGTTCAGGAGAATAGGGTGGCTGGGGTAGTAAAGCAATTCCGTGTTTAGCCAAATAGAGTTGTACAGTGACTGCTGTATGTGGCCGTGCGTTGTCATGATGCAAGAGCCAATTTTCCTGATGCCATTTCTCGGGTCTTTTCTGACGCACAGGCTCTCTTAAACGTCGCAATACATCAAGATAGTTATGTTGATTATTAGTCTGACACTCGGGTACGAATTTATAGTGTACCAATCCCTCTACATCTAATAAAGTAATAAGAAGACACTTAAGCTTCGATTTGAACATCCTTGCTTTCTCTTGCTTATTCGACCAGCTTTTAATCGTGCAAATCATTCAAATGTCCTCGATTGTGATAGGGAATCTTCTTTAAAAGCCTGCTTCAAGATTTTAAATGATTCGGAAGCTGTTTTCCCTAATTTAAAGCAAAACCCTATGCAGACTCGCTTTTTTTCAATACAGTCCATACTGATATTCGAAAATGTTCTGATATACTCGAGCTTATAAATACGATAAAACGTGAGCGCGTGTGTCTATGTGATCAATTCTTTTTCTATGTGTTGATAAATGTTTTATCTATAAGGTCCTTATAAAATTAATTCATTATTTTAAATATTTTACGTGATTCAGTCTCATTCCTGGAAATTATTGATCACACGTTGTAGGTAGCTGAATAAATAAATTAACATATAGGCTATACAATGACTAATATTTGACAATAAACAAACCATTCTTCATATTTCGGAGTTATATAAAATCATATATAATAGTAGAGCGGTCTGGAGATTAATTTGGCGAAACTGCTGAGAGGGTTCACCCCTGATGAGCCAAGCCCTCTCATTCAAAAACCTATATCATTTCAGAAAGATCTGTAAAGATAATATTTGATGCTATTATTAAAAAGAAACACATTGCCAGTACCCACGTTTATTTGTTTCAAATATTATCGATAGATGGCAATTGAATATATAAATTTAATTTAATAATATATATTTGTTATGAAACCATATTTGCGGAAGAGCTTTGCTCGATGCTTTACCTTGAAATTATATGTATGTACCTCTACAGACCAATAAGCTTATGTCCATAGGTTCATTAAGCACCCCTAAGCTGTCTTTCATTGGAAATCATTATACTTATTTTTTAATTCATTCTAAATAAGCAACCTCCTGGATACATCATAAAAATAACGCTAATCTTTTTGACGAATAGAGCATTCAAGGTACGAGTCAAGGACGAACTGCCAACAGCTAGGAATTTCCTTCTTGTGGTTCCCTCAAGGATCAGTCACAGGACCAACCTCATTCGACATATATATATATATATACGACTTCACCTGTATTGAAGACACCTCTTTACACCTATTTGCCGATAATACCGCCATTTTGGCCTCGACATACACCTTCGACAGACTCCACATGAAACTCCAAGAGACCTTATCTTTCCCACGATTTGGTGTAAAAAATGGCGAGTCACCATTAAACCCCAAAAAAGTGAACCAATCATTTCTCCAGAAAAAAAGACTAAATCAAGAAACCTTTGGACGAACTATTCGTCTTCGAAGACAATATTAAATGGCAAGAGAATATCCGATACCTAGGGATGACCCTAGACGAGCACCTAACCTCCAAAAAACACATTGAAAACAGAATCAATTTGGCGAAAGCTGCCCAACACCGACTATCCCTACTTCTAGGACCGAAAAGAAAAGTATCCATTCATAGCAAAAGAACCATTTGTACGTCAATAATAAGACCAATACTTATATACGGCCACCCCATTTTTATGACAGCACATAAGACCATCCTTAAAAAGTTAGAAGTCTTTGAAAATATAATGATCAGAAAAATCATGTCTCCACCCTGGCTCGTTCGGATCACAATCCTCAGGAACGATCTAAATATCGAAAACATCAATGACTACATTATTAGACAATAATTTAAATTCTACGAAAAATCCGAAAAATAAATAAACACCTTCAAGGCAACCACAAACTACAAATGCTGAAAAAGGAAAATAAGAAATTTAAAACCTAGACAAATTCTCCATCAATTAAGCCAGAAAGACGAAAAGTGGGGAAAAGGATAAATAAACCCACCTTGAATATCAAACAAGCCAGACAAAACCTTCTCAAGAACAATATCCCCAAGGACCTGAGAATCCGGACCCAACTACCTCAATATAAATTATTATAAATTATATTTGTAAATGAACCCCTGTACATAACCATCCCCCACAGTATATTGTAAATATGATTATTTAGGTTGCTCTTTTTGAGCGGCACCTAATGAAGTTATTTGGAACTGGAATTCTAAATGACACCCAGCATCACCCGGATTCTCTCCTAGAGAATGTATGACAGGTGAATTTTGCTTTAACACAAATGTTTTTTAATATAATTACAACACAACAACAAAAAGTTCTATCAAGACCTCTCTTGGTTCTATACAGATTTACAAGTAGAAAAGGGTATTTACAGAAATATAGTAACAATAATCAGCCATGTTATTTAAAATGTGTCAAATAGAGGGAAGAAGCGAGAAAGGGCTTGGAATTCTATATACAGTTACGAGCGTCATGCGTCATCTCTGTCACCGTTTTTTTTTTTTTTTTTTTGGAATGGCGCTCCCCTATTGGTTGTCTACGATCACGTGGCTACGATGGCGCCGCCACTACGCGAGACACTTTGTTTTTGACTTTGCCCCCCCCCCCCACTCGCTTTTTGGTTTTTGTATCTATTGTGTTGGAGCGGGTCGCTCCTTAAATAAATGCATATATTAGTTAATAACTAAATGGAATCCTCTCTTTCTTTTTCCCAGTATGAGACGCCTACGGAAGTCAACAGTACATAGACAGATAAAGCACATAGGCTATAGTTATTAACTAACATATGCATTTATATAAGGCGCCAATTTATAATTGTAACAAATAGTATTTGAATCAAAACATTCAATCGGGTAAAACACGGGCGTTGCCCGGGTCATTCGGCTAGTAAACTTATATGCAAGAAATCGATATCAAGCAGTTACTTTTCTTTAAAAACAATATTTAATAGTATTGACGGAAATTTAGATTAGTACAGTGAAAAGGCGATATACAACCATGTATTATACATACTTATGAAGAATATTTATATATTTATTCATAAATAAGGGTTAACTATTAAATTAGTTCAGTCACCCAATTGTTCAGTAGAAACCACCGGATTCATTAAGATATTTCGAATATCATTAGCAGTTTTTATAAAATTTAAGATATTTAAAAGTAAAGCTAAGGTCAGCTAGCACAGTATTTAGCCAGTTGTACATTTGTTGAGAGTTAGGTTGGGACATGGAGAATTCGCCCAGCAATTCTTTTTTTTATTCCATCAAGAGAGAGATATTTATTAAAATTATATTATTAACGCTCTAACTAACACAGTCAAGAGGATAAAATTTGATGAATCATTGTTATTATTATCATTATTTTGAGTTTCAATTTTTTTTTGTAAATCACTTTATAGGGGAAATTTATATGATCATAATGAAAAATATTTGTTAATGAATTCTATATTGGAAAAATATTTACTCGGGTAATAGTAGTATATATATAGTTGTTATATATTTTATTTGAAATAAAACACATCATTTTAATTTATACAAATATATACATTCGGATTAAAATGCACTCGAGTAAATGCCAGGGCATTGTACGTGTAATTCAACTTGTAAATAAATAAGCATACATATATGCTTATTTTCTTTCTCTTTTATATATAGAGGGTTTTTATATGTTCCTTATACGTTTCCTCAATGTTTAACCAATCTGGCTGAAATTTTCTAACAGGAAATAGACTTAAATCTCGTATAGGGGGGGGGGGGGGGGACGAAATAACGTCAAAGTTTCGAACGATTGATTGTTTTATTCCATAGTTTGATTGTCAAAATTGATAAAGTCATTATTTCGTTGAACTCCACTTGCCTGGTTGAAGGCTGACAGCTGGCGTGTCATGGACTTATAAAGATTACCCATGATGCTGAGGGATTTGTTTCCTAATTGTCTCCTACTGTCGGGCTAAATATTCAGCATTCCGGAATGGTTGGAATCGCCTTCCCAGCACATCAAGATGTGCTCTATGGGTGAGAGATCAGACGACCTTGCTGGCCAGGGAAGATTTGAAAATGTTGAAGACGATTCATACTAACAAGTGCCATGTTGTGACAGAGCATTATCTTGTTGTGAAGTGGGCTTGTGGTGATGTGAAATGAACGGAAACAAAACAGGCTGTAGAATGTCATCTATAGACCGTTGTGCTGTCAAGGCGCCAGGGATAACTACCAATGGGATTTTGCTATTAAATTAATAGTTAATTAAAGTTGCCTGCAACTGGTAGTGATTCATTCGCTTCATTTCAGGGATTCTACCCCAGAGGCCCAAGCATGATTTACAACGATTTATTTAAGAATAAACACAATGCCATAAAATAATTCTTAAAAATTAGAACTTTGATCTGGATCAAAATTTGCGGAAGAGCTTTGCTCGGTTCAATTTCTTGTAATTATATGTATTTACATCTAGAACTATAAGCTTATTTCCTGGAGTTCCCATAACACCCCTAAGCTGGCTTTCTTAGTAAATGCAGGGTATATATGAAACCCGATCCAATACAATAGTAGAGTGGTCTAAAGATTAATTAGGCGAAACCGCTGAGAGGGTTCACATCTGATGAGATAAGCTCACTCATTCAATAACTTTTATCATTGCAATAAGGTCTGTAGAGATAATATTGTAGCGGAACGAGAATACCAATAGAGTCTGCCACCTGCTTATAACAATTAAGTGTCCTGCTCAAGTGCTGGAAAAATCAGATATAAATTTCGTAAAAACTGTTTATTAGGCTCAACTACTTGATCGCACTAATATTTTAAAAGAAGTTAAAACAAACAATTAATAACAGTCAAAGTTGAAGGATCCAAACAAGGACAGCGGCACTCCCAGCTGTCGTCTCAAAACGCGTAGAGCTCCGACTTCTTGTGGACACACACACACCTGATGCTATCCTAGTTTTTTATATCTGTGGAAGCCGATTTACATAGATCTTTTTCGTAAAGCCTAGTTTGCATAGTCTTCTTTTGATTTTACTCTTGTAAAATTTGCCTAGGCTTTCCAACATACTCCCCACAAAAATTATTGACAATAATTTTTCCAAATCAGCATCCAACACTATCTTGGAATCGATTCGAAATCTCTTCCGGAAAATCCAACTCCATTGGGCAAAGACGTTGTATAGGTCTTAATACAATCCCGCCTCCGGTCTTTAATTTGCCAACTCGAACAATTCCATCCTTTCCTGGAGTTCTTTTCAACAAATTCTTCATAGAGCGAATTAAACGCTCCCACCAACCTCCCCACCAAGCCGCAAAAGGAGGATTAAATCTCCATTGTATAGGTCTAACGCAGTCGCTCTCTTGAAGCTTCTTCCAAGGAATACTAATCTCTTTAACAATCATTTCGCTTTCGCCAGTTTTCTTATTCTTTTTGAGTATTTCTCTTTTCATTGGAGTCACTCGTGTTTTAGCGGACATAAAACTGACCCGTATTTCTTCATTTTCTACCCGGTGAAATACCACTGCGGAGTAAGCTGTCCGACTCGCATCAGTAAACAAGTGCAAAGACCAACTCCTCCCATCGATCTCGTCCTTTATCATAGCAATAAGAAGAGCAGTAACAGCTAATAAAAGAAGTACAAGTGCAAGTAGCTCATGAAAACAGAGATTGATTATTTTTGATCTCTTCGATTTAGCTCGATAAACTTTATAGGGTTTTAAAGGTCTCTTATTTCGTTGAAGATCTGAAGATGTCTTAGCGATATTCCTCGAATTAATCTCAATTTGCTCATTTTTATCCAAGACTTTTGAGTGCACCAACTCTCTATCTTTTGTTTCAGAAGTTTTTAACCTTTTGGCTTTTGTTGCAGAATATTTTACCTTTATGACTTTTGTTTCAGAATCTGCTATTTTCTCATCTTTAGCTTTTGCCTCAATAGTTTCAAAATATCTGACTTGATCAGCCACTTCAGAATCTTCAACTTTATTTGTTTTAGTTTTCTCTTCTGAATTGTTCACCGATTCATAGCCTTTAATTGCAGTCTCAGAATCCTTCACTCCATCGCCCTTAGGCTTCGCTTCAGAATCCTTTACTCCGTCGCCCTTAGGCTCAGAATCCTTTGCTTTATAGTCTTTAGACTCCGCTTCCTTTACACCTACATAGCTATCAACTGCAGTTTCAGAATCCTCTTTTTCCACGCCTTCAATTTCATTTTTCATAACCAGCATAGAATTCTCTTCATCAGACCATTCCTTCAAGCTGCCTAATAACGTCCAACCAAAATGGGTAAGCATAGCTGTTAGAACACAATCCAGTTGCAGCGTTTTTCCAGTCATTAATTTTCCATAAATATCTGCACCGATGAGGAGCTCTATAGGTGGGTTGTCATTTCCAAGATCTGTAACTTTAATTTTTCTTTGTTCCAACTCTTTAGAAATTAAACTTGTTTTGGGAATTCTTGGAAGGGCTTGACAGATCTTTGACTGATCACGAACAGTGACTTTGCAAACAAAATTTTCATCGTCTGCCTTTAACTGAACCTCATATAAATTATGCGTAACAGCCGTTGTTTGTATTCCGCCAAATAAAGCATGATGAACAATCTCTTTCGTCACAGGTTCCAGTCCTAATTCTTCCGCTGTTGTCTTCAAAATATGAGTATGTTGAGAACCCGAATCAAAAAGGCGCGCACTAATTTCCTCCCCTTTGGTGCAATAACATTCAACATCAAAGTCTGAAGAGCAACATTCTGCTGACAAACTTGGTTGGAACAATCATTATGCCTTTTCAGATCTTCGTCTGGTTTCACCGTAGCATCAAAGGATTCAGAATTTTCGCGATGTGAAACCCGTTGTTTAATCCTTTCTGAATTTTGATTAGTAAACTCTGGTTCAATTCCCAATTGAGCAGCCTCTTTGTTATTTCTATCTCCTCGAGTGCACATAATTAAAAAATGAGACGAGCCACAGTTGTAGCCCCTAACCCTTGTTCTGCAATATCTAGCAAGATGGCGTCCCTTTAAGCATTTGAAGCAAACCTTCTTTTCACGGATGACTTTTCTTTTTTCTTCTAAAGACATATTTTTAGCGGCAAAACAATTTTGACTCGCATGCTTCTTTTCACAGAATATACATCCGCCTAATTCCATTTGTTGTAATCCGGTCACCGTTGGAATATCATTTTTCTTCTTATAAAATCCTTTCCTTCTCTCTTGGTCGGAAGTTTCAGCACTTTGTAAACCGCCTCTAGCTAACTGGATATTTTGTTGAATCAAAATCTCCCTTTCCAAAAAGTCCATCAGTTGATCCAGTCTCGTCTGATGTTCAACATCTAGCTTGACGAACTGAGATCTTCTCTGCCACGCCAGCAATAGTTCGTCAGATAGACACGATTCCACTAAGGGATACAGCCATGTGTCCGGGCTTGCTCTTTCCAAATTCAAACTCTTTAAAGAACCAAGATAAGATTGAATTTTATAATATAGTTCATGAAAAGATATTTTTTTCTTTCCGCTAGCACTTTCGATGACCAACTTGAGCAGTTCTCTCACATATACTTGTAACAACAAATCAGGATTAGCATAACGTCTTCTTAAAGCATCAATCGCCTTAGAATAATTTTCTTCAGTAAGCGGATAAATGGATACGATTTTATAGGCCTCAGTGTCTACACTCAGACTTTGAAGCAAATAATAGAACTTGTCGCTATCCTTTAGTCTGATATCAAGATGAATTTTCTCAAATTGAGCCCAAAAAGTTAACCAATCTATTAAATTACCACTAAACTTCGGTAATTCAATGGTGGGAAGTCTTATTTTCTCTGTAGTATCCATAAAAGAATCTTGAACTACAACTTCTTTTGCAACTTGTTTTTGAGCATCTTCATATGCGACAATTGCTTCAATTATGATTTCTTGATAATATGCACAATCATCCATTTCCTTTTCTAGATCCGCTTCATCATCTTCTGCCAAAATGTCGATTATCTCTTTATCAGACAACAGCAGTACTTTCTGTACATCCTGAATTCTTCTCACTCCAACTGTTGCCTTAGAATAATTCTTAGATTCACTTTCCAAATTAGAAATAATTTCCTTGTGAATCTTTGTAACTTGACTTCTCACGGGGGCTCGCTTCCTGATACATAAACTTAGAGCCATTGTGTATCCTTTCAACTTCTTGAACTCTACTTCACTTTGAAATATATCTCCGATAAACAATAATCCACTTGAGCAGAATCACGTCCGAGGCTCACCAAAAAATGTAGCGGCACGAGAATACCAAGATAAGTCCGCCACCCTCTTATAACAACTAAGTGTCCTGCTCAAGTGCTGGAAAAATCAGATCTAAATTTCGTAAAATTATTTATTAGGCTCAAATACTTGATCGCCCTAATATATTCAAGAAGTAAAGTTAAACAATTAATAACAGTCAAAGTTGAAGGATCCAAACAAGGACAGCGGCACTCCCAGCTGTCGTCTCAAAACGCGTAGAGCTCCGACTTCTTGTGGACACACACACACACCTGATGCTATCCCAGTTTTTTTATATCTGTGGAAGCCGATATACATAGATCTTTTTCGTAAAGCCTAGTTTGCATAGTCTTCTTTTAATTTTACTCTTGTAAAATTTGCCTAGGCTTTCCAACAAATATTTTATGATATATGTAAAAATAAACACACATTGCGAAAAATGGATTCTTAACAATAATATCGATAAATTTATTTATTTCAATTTAAAGCGCTATGTCTCCCTAGGGAAAATTGCGCTGTCATACATGTATGCCTTTACATTTGTCTATATATTAAAAATGGCATATCCTGACCAGGAGCACATGTGCTTTACAGAATGCTCCTGGTCAGGATATGCCATTTTTAATATTGATTTCAACACCTGATCTTTTTATCTTTTATTTTTTTTCTTTCGTTTTTAATTTGTCTATATATATATATATATATATATATATACAATAATTTTAAACCGTGAATAGAATAGTTATATAATATTAACAAGGAGAAAGAGAAAAAAAACGAGAAAAAAAGAACTGTGTACAAAATAAAGAAGTGTCTGGAAATATATACAATCAGCATAATATAAATATCGATAGATAGTAGATGAATTTATAAAAATATTTTATATTATCTATAAAAGTTATCTTAAAATGAAAGCGATGTTTAAGATAGATATTTTATCAATAACCCCATATCTACCAGATAACAATAGCCAATCGCTTAATTGTTTGTATATATATATCATCACATTTATATATTGCAATATTCCAGTTTGAAATAGATTCCCTTTATTGGCCTCTTTTATGATTTTCGCTCTTTTGTTGATAATCTCTAGAATATTTCTTACAAATTCCTATTTCTTTTGTTTATATGTAAATGTAAATCAGTCGCAGTATATATAGATATAAGATCATCTGTTTGCTAGCTTTCCTTGCAATTCACACCAGTCGAAGGACAGTGAGGTTAGAAAGCTTGTGATACGGTTTATCCACAAAAGAAAAATTTCGCCCTCATATTTTACTAGCACTATAAGTAATTTTTATATAGGTACGTGGTAATTTTTTTTCTCTTTTTGAATCTAGTATTTATTTTTAGGGAGAGAGCCACGGATGATGTTTGGATCGAAAGTTCACCAGCTTAAAATAAAGAAGCTCTCAACGGCTTTATAAACCTATTACATAGATATTTTGTCTGAAGTCAAAGGTAACGGAAAGTGAAATAATCTCTGACAAACGTTGATTTGTCACTGATCATCATCACTTGAATCATGAGATTATAGAAGCCTATATAGACCTCACGTTCACCAAATTGATCCATTTGTGGTGTTCATTATGTGAGGTTCCGCTGTTCAGGAACAGGACATGGTAAAGTAAGATTGAGAAGTGTATAAACATCCTTGCTAGGAGACCAAGTCCTGGCAAGAATTTGGATTAAAAGCCACTGTAGGGTGCAGCAGGTACTACTAGTTCCACGATATGTCTATAAACATCTCTGATAGAGGACAGTAGTAACTAACAGCAATGGCGAGATTTGGATAAACATTCCTGGTAAAAGACAGTAGTAACTACACTATGGTACTGGCTACAAAATTATATAGAAAATACAAAGCTTATCAAGTGTGTGTGTGCTTTACTTATAAATAAATTGAAAAAAATAATAACTTGCTATAAATATAGGGAAGCAATTTTATTTCTATATATATTAAAAATAAAAAAGCACATCCTGACAGCACACATAAGCAATTTCTATATATACATGTAACAAATTACAATACTATACAGCGGGGAAAGAAGACCCAGTTGAGATTCACAATACTATATAAAATGTAGGAACTATCTTTCTTCATTTCGAATTAATTTTTTCATATTCGAGCATATGATAAGTTATGCCCTCAATTATATTATCAGTAGGAGTCGTTCGTGTATAGTAGCTAACAATTTCTCCCTTAGGGTTCAAGAGGTATATATTGGAGGAGTGATCTAAAAGATAAGTACTGTCATCATCTAAAGCTTCTACTTTCTGATAATGGATATGATACTTTTTGGCCATATCATCAATTTGTTCCGGTGTGCCAGTTAGCCCTACGATATCAGTAGAAAATTGCTCGACATATGTCTTAATAGCTTCAACATCATCTCTTTCTGGATCCACTGTAATGAATACTGGCATAAATTTATCTTCTTTCTTCGTATTTTTAAGAATATTCATAACCTCTAAAATTTTTTCAATCGCCTCTGGACAAATATCAGGACAAAAAGTAAAGCCAAAGTACATTAATACCCAATTTCCTAGAAATGTATCTCTTGTTACTTTTTCCCCATCTTGATTAACAAGTTCATATTGACCTCCTCCAGCTGAATTTTGCATTTTTTTTCTTTGTTTGATTTCTTTTTCATTTGCCTTTTTATTATCGATATATTTTTTCATGGCGTATACAATTCCTGAGAAAACTAAAACAAAAACGCAATTTATCCACTTAAATTCCGCAGGTTTTTCGTTTATCTTTTTAACTTTTGATTCATATGACTTTTTATAATTTTTTTTATATTTCCGAATTTGAAAATATGAAACGCTTTTGTTTTGTACAGAAAAAATGCTTATATTTGAAAGACTTCTAGTTTGAATTATATTTTGAATATTGGTAATGGTATGAGGTTTAATATTTATAGCTGGAAATAATCTAACGTTTTTAAATGAATTGATAGATTTAGGAACTAAAAGACGAGAAAGCATTTCAACCCCATAAATTTGTAACAATAAATTCGAATAAAAATACCTTCAAATTTGCTTCTGATTTTATAAATTCGCAATTTAGGAAAAGGACTAATGGCTTTTGTTTAAGTCATTGCTTCAGTAACGTTGACTGCATGATGATATTTGTTTATAAATATTGTTTTGAAGATTACTTTTAAAATATAAATAAGCTTGAATAATATTATTTAATATTTATTTAAATTATTTTATTAGAAATTTAAATATTTATGTGTGTGGGGGACAAACATATTTTATAACAAAAAAAAATGCATTTTGGTATTTGTATTTTTTGTTTATACATGGCTTTCATGATTTTTAAAAAATTTAGTTGACAAAATAAGTCTAATACAAAGCAATAACGCGCCATCTATATACAACGAATGAAGACGCGAATGTTTCTTTTCACAAATATATAAAACTTCTAAATCTCTCAATAATCTATCATCTATCAAAAATCTAAATTTTAAATTAGGAGTTTAGTATTTATATGAGCATTAAAAATGTTATACGGCGTTCAACTTTCACATTTTATTTAAAAATATTATTGACTTATGTATCAGTCCTAAAATCAATCAATCCCTCCGTGGGGATTCTCCGAGGCCCACTACAAGTTTCAATCCCAAGTTATTTATATTTATAACTAGCCGAATGACCCGGGCAACGCCCGGGTTTTACCCGATTAAATGTTTTTAATCAAATACTAATTGTTACAATTATAAATAAGCGCCGTGGATGTCACTCTTGTGAAACGTCCCGCTCCAAACTTTGTGTCTGAGAAGCGAAATTTATATAGAGAGATTATCTGGCTTCGTGTCTTCTGCTCGAATGAATGTTTTTATGTTAGAATATTGTTCCTGCATACTGAAAATGAACTGGCTTTACCCGTGGTCTCTGATTTTTGGAAATTTTCCCTATATAATTTTACATCTGATAATCAAACATGATACCGCAATATTGTCGTTATCATTTTCTGACTAAAAAACAACTATTTTTTCCCAGAACCTGTGAATTTCAAATTTTCTTGGCTAAAAATCCGTTAAATATCTCTTCCAGATTTTTCTCTATGTCCTGTTAAAACACATTTTACATGTACATTAGGTCAGCTGATATTACCTCCCATCTTCACCGCTAGAGGCGCTGCTTGCGAGCGAAAGGGCAAATTTGCAACGCAATTTGCAAATAACTCAAAGAATATTCGGGATAGAGACCTGAAAGTTTCACTATGAGTTTTTCCAGTTTCTACTTTACAAACTGTTAAAATTTCAGTCAGATTAGTTACGTATTGTGGAAGTGTATAGCCGACATAGGAACAAATACACATACATACACTGACTTTTATATATATAGGGACTAGCCAAATGACCCGGGCAACACCCGGGCTTTACCCGAGAACATTTTCCCCCGTGTGTGTTTAAAAAATATAAATATGTAAATTTTCACATCGATATTTAAAAATTGTTTTATTTTGATTTTTATATGGAAATATTTTAAACCTTATTTATACATAAATCAATATATTTGATGATAGCAAGTGATTTCTTGCCCCTACGCCGTAATTACGTCTTATGTCATTCTTGTTAAACGTCCCGCTCCACCTCCCACACACCAATCCCCGTCGCGCCTTGGGGGGGGGGGGGGGGGATCACATGGGCCATCCCACATTTCCCAACTTTATTTCATTTTCAATTATCGTTCACTAAACTCCACGATCCAACGTAGTAGTTTATAAGCGAGAACGAATACTCGTTGAAAGCAGCAAGAGGTTCTTAGCGTTCAGCTTAGTTCCAGCTAGAGATTCCATTCTGGCTACTATTTCACTTTTTATTATTTCTTTGTTTTCTGGAGCGGCCACTCTGAACACCTAAATATGTGTATGTTTCTTTTCCTATTAGTGTCTCAAATTCCTGAATTTCTGTGGAGTTGATCGCTGTTTTTGTCGTGTTGATTTTGAAGTTTATTTTATTTAGAAGCTGAGTTATCTTCTTCGCGCGCGCTAATTGATCAAGATCCTTTTCGCGATGGGCAAATATTATTCTATCGTCATTAAACAATTAATGCTTTTTTTATTCTCTCACTATCATCTCCATTTGGGGAAGGTCTTCATTATTCAGCTCCCTTGTTATCATCGGCTCTAGGCACATGACAAATAATAAAAATGCAATGGTAGTAATGATGAGAGAGGATTCGTTCAATTATGATACAGACAAATGTTCATTTATATATAAGATAAAACGCTGTTTATATACATAGATATGAACCAAAAATTATTTACAATAATAATCATCAACAAGGTGCATGTAACTGCAGTGGGATAATTTAATTCAGTGGAATAATGATTTATTTGATCAATGATAATTTGCTATTTGATTAATTATTCATTTGAATTATCATTACGTTATATTTAACATTTAGCATGGCAATATTCTTTGAGCAAACATTTACTCGGTTAGAACCCGAGTCATTCGGCTCTCTCTCTCTCTCTCTCTCTCTCTCTCTCTAGTAGATAATAAAACTTTATAAAAAGCACCACTACTTGGCTACATAACCTTCTTTTTGAAAGACCATTGACATAAGGTTGAGTGACACGTATTACAACTTGAAATTTGTAATTATAGAGTTACTGAGACTGTAAACTTGATCCTGAAAGTTTTTCATTAAATCTCGTTTGGTTGCTTTCGTTCATTAGGAATAATTTCTTCTATTTCTTCACCTAAACACTGGCAGAGCACCAATATTTATGCTTATTTAAGAGTTCTTTTGAGCATTACACAAGTACAGCAACTAAACACGTGATTGTAGATATGAAAATAAACGTATGTAAATATGTTTATGTAATAAGTTGAAGTTACTGTTGACTCTTGTTGAATCCTGTCGACTAACTTTGTGATGATAAAGTGTTGACCGAGAGGAACAGTCAGGATGTGGTGAGTTTCCCAGTACCTCTCTGCACCTTGGAAGACCTTTAAAAGTTCTCACAAAGTACAGGCAGTCGTGGTCGAGGCAGAGTGGAAGGCTTGGGAATGTCCACACAAAAAACGAAGACACAGTTGCATTAAGAAAGTTACGTAAACAGATAAAGGTTGAGCTAGGAGCGAAAGATGGAGAGATAGAAGATTTCTTACTGACTACATGGTGGATGAGGTGACCTGGGGTACAACCGACGTGAGCTTGCGCTGAGGTGAACTAACTGTCAAGTGACTGTAAATTGACTGTATTTATAGGTTAAGACGGGGGGCCTTATGCGACAGGGGCCGTTTCTGAGAAAGGGGGCTTTGCATGTCACCAGATGTGAGAGGGGGCTTTGCATTCCACCAGATGTCAAGAGTGTGGGTGGTCTGGCCCATTTTTAGACCTTGTTGTGGGAATTCTAAATCTATCTCGATTTTGACGTTATGACTTCTATCTCTTGCTTAGCTCAACTCTTAATCTATTACAGATTTTTATTTATTTATCCTGTTTGTACAAATTGCATTACATATGATGATGTAAAGACACATGTCAATAATGCGTATAATCATTTACAGATGTGTTTCTATTATACAACATTAAAATCTTTTCATAAGTTATATACAATATGGGTTTGTTGGCTTAAATTACCATAGATGGGCCCCGGGAGCGAAAGGGTTTGTCCGGGTTTAATCGGGTAAAGCCTCTCTAACACAGGTAAGTAATTAAAATTTATTTTAATTAATTTAAACTGTGAGGGTTAAAAAGGGCTATAACAAGATGATTTGTTTGGATATATAAAAGTGAAATAAAAATAAAATTTTTGTTTGATTAAAAAAAAATGATGATTAAAATAAAATGATGACATAAAAAAATCACATTCTAAGAGAATATTGGCGGGCGTTGAAAAGGGTTAGTAGTTGAAGAATATGCAATTGTTAGAAGTGCACATGTAAACCAAATACTTAGATCTAGGTGCAAAGCGAGGTTATAGACTTGAGGGTCTTCCTTGGCAATGTTTCACTTGCGATCCTATATAAGGGTTACAGTGTTTTGTCACAATTTTAGGATTATTAGGTTAAAAGTTGTTGAAGAAAAGTTGCTTATTAATATGATTGAAAGGGGTGGGAGAACCATGCGATAAGTAGAATTGTAGCGACAGTAGGTAGTCTGACTTGACTCGAAATCAAAGGTTGATTGTGGTCCGCTAGAGCTTAAAAAAAAGTTGAAAGTTTAAAAAAGTGAACGCTTTGTGCTTGCGTTGGTGATTTGCTCTGCGGATGATCGATATAAACTTTTGAAACGTGTTCAGGCCAGAAGTTGAGATTTGTAAATCTGGGGAACTGTGTTTTCAAAGAGTTTGTTGAATTACGAAATCAAAAAATAAATTGTCAAGTAGTGCTGTCGTTTTTATACGTTGATGTGACGCAATGACTGAAAAGATAGTGATGAAAAATATTGAGAATTGGTTAAAGAATATGATTGTTGAAAACGATTGTTGTAGATGCCCGATAGTGGATGATAAACATTGTCAGATAATAAAGGTATTTAAACAAATAAAATATAGTGAATAGAAATATTGAAATATGATTGCGGGTACAAAAATGTAAGTGGACAAAATTAAACATGTAATATATAAAAGATATAATAAATAATGAAATAAAAATAATTTTTAAAACAATTAGATGTTTTGCAATACTAAAATAATATCATGAAAAATAAAAGTAAATTTGATTAAAGTATTTTTTTTTTTTGAAAATCATGTTGGATTAAAAATTTGATTATATAATTGAAAGGTAAAAATAATAATAATTGTTCAAGATTTTATACAAATAACAATATAATTAAAGATTATTATAATGATAAGATAAATGTTAAGTAGTGGAAAATTGAACAATATTCTCGTTTATCCAAAAAGGTGATATGTAGAGAATGATTTCTCTTTTGCGTCATAAAGTCTATATAAGACTTAACCAAATTGTGTTAATTGGTGATATCAATTAACATGTAAAATGTTTAATGTATGATGTGTTGTGATTAAGGCGTTGTGCGAGATTTGTGAGATTCTCGAGGAAATCTAAATGAGTAGTGTGACACATGTGTTCAAAATGGCGATCATGAAGCTAGCGGTCAAGATCTGCCTTGTGAGGGATGGAGGTGTAACTGAAATAGATTCGGAGGATCCTATTACTGGCGGTCACTGTCTTTCTAGGTATCGTCGTGGGTGGTCAATCATGAGGGATGCTTGTTATTTTTGTCGTTTACTTGAAACTGATTTTCTCTCTTTTGTTGAAGTTGGCAATTTTCTTGCCTATTTGAAAATATAGTTTTCTCAATGTTCGTAGTTGTTGTGCTTCGACGTTGTTGCGGACTTAATAAAAATGTTATTCGGTGATGTCAGATTAGATGTGTGGTGAAAGTGCGACTTTCGACGTGGACACGCTTTAGGGTTTTATGTCATAGGCATGAAGGCGTCTTTGGCCTGAAAAGTGAGAAAATATTTGTTGTGTTGCCTTGTGACACTTGTGAAGTGAATTGAATGGAAAGGTGTCACGTGAAGTCATAGTTTGGTACAAAATCTAACCTGTTTCACCATAAATAATAAATTTACTAAAGTCATGGGTGGTGGTTGTACGAACATGTATCGAGAATATTTATATTGTTAGTGGATATGGCACGTTTAATACGAAATATTGTTGGACGATATGGAGCTTGTGTGGCTCGAAATTGATTTGTGTGTGAAATCGCGCACTAATAATTGTTGCCAATTGGAGATAGTGATGTGAGTGTCTCGTAACGCTTGTTGAAAAAAATGCGCTGATGACCAACCATGCATGTAAAAGGAAAAGACGAGGGAGTGTGACTATGTTGGATTTTTAACTTGTTTTGGGGAAGGATAGTTGTTATGTTTTTGAGATATTGTCTCTCAAGAGAGAAAACACAAAATATTTCTGAAATTAAAAAATATACGTTTCGCCTATGTTAATTTATATTTAAAATTTGAATATAATTTTAAAATCGTTGATTATGCTAGTTAAAATGATCCTTTTAAAAGGGCAATGTCGTGATAGTGACAAGAATATTTTGAATTGGGGCATTTACTTAAAATGTTGAATATGACAATAATATTTTCAAAATTTAAAGAAATTGATTAAGAAATAGATATATTTTGGTATGAAGATAACTAATAAGAAAAACCAAAATAAGTTTAGAATTATGATGAATGAGAGATTTTTAAAAAATAATAATAATGATTTTTTTTTAAGTTGTAGATTTGGAAAATGCCATTTAGGATTTGCCATTTGGTAAATTTAGGAAAGGCATGTAAGATTAGTAAATTAGTAAAAATGCGTAATGGGCAATTTTTTTTAAAAGTAAAATTGAGAGTAATAACTTGAAATTTATAATTTGATTAAAAATTAAAGTAAATTTGATAAATGAGAGTGTGAAAGTTTTAAAAATTGAATAAAAAATGATATAAAAAAGGTAAAAATTGATTTTAAAATGCTCAAAGTGAAAATATAAATACAAAATTTATGGAGAATCAAGTTGTGAACTTGAGTATAAAGTTAAGGTAGGTTTTTTTTAAAACTTACAATTGTGTGATGATTGTTCAGTCAGGAGACTTGGTCTTTGGTGCTCGTCCTGCTGTCGTGGAAGTCGCTCCATGTAGATATTGTAGAAGCTTGTAGCTTCTGTGATGTTGTTTGTGGCTTGTTGCCTTGAGCATTGTCTCGACGATGTCAGGTCGAAGGTGGAGAAATTCTCACTGGGTTTGCATTATTCTGCTCCTCGATTTCCATGACTTGCGGGAAGTTCGGCTGTGTCGTTGGGGTGGTCAGACAGCTTGCTCCTGGCGTTGGCGATCTGTTAGCGGGTCTGCCGAGGTCCCTTGGGGCGGCGTTTCTTCCGTAAATATCTCTTTTTGGGGAAGAGATTGCTTTGTCGTTTCGTTGGAATGGTCGGTTTGTTCCTCCATCTTTGCTCTTTCTCGCTTCCTATCTGAACAGTCTTCGTACCTCTTCGATGTGTCATCTTTCGTTTTGGTCATCCTGTCGACTATCTGTAATAGGTTGAAGTTACTGTTGACTCTTGTTGAATCCTGTCGACTAACTTTGTGATGATAAAGTGTTGACCGAGAGGAACAGTCAGGATGTGGTGAGTTTTCCAGTACCTCTCTGCACCTTGGAAGACCTTTAAAAGTTCTCACAAAGTACAGGCAGTCGTGGTCGAGGCAGAGTGGAAGGCTTGGGAATGTCCACACAAAAAACGAAGACACAGTTGCACTAAGAAAGTTCCGTAAACAGATAAAAGTTGAGCTAGGAGCGAAAGATGGAGAGATAGAAGATTTCTTACTGACTACATGGTGGATGAGGTGACCTGGGGTACAACCGACGTGAGCTTGCGCTGAGGTGAACTAACTGTCAAGTGACTGTAAATTGACTGTATTTATAGGTTAAGACGGGGGGCCTTATGCGACAGGGGCCATTTCTGAGAAAGGGGGCTTTGCATGTCACCAGATGTGAGAGGGGGCTTTGCATTCCACCAGATGTCAAGAGTGTGGGTGGTCTGGCCCATTTTTAGACCTTGTTGTGGGAATTCTAAATCTATCTCGATTTTGACGTTATGACTTCTATCTCTTGCTTAGCTCAACTCTTAATCTATTTCAGATTTTTATTTATTTATCCTGTTTGTACAAATTGCATTACATATGATGATGTAAAGACACATGTCAATAATGCGTATAATCATTTACAGATGTGTTTCTATTATACAACATTAAAATATTGTCATAAGTTATATACAATATGGGTTTGTTGGCTTAAATTACCATATTTATTTATTTATTTGTTGCTTCAATTTTCTTCAACATTTAACCAATCTGGCTGAAATTTTAATCTATATATGAGCCCCTCAATGCACAGATTGATTAACTCCATAAATAATCGGGAAAAAAATGTTTAATTTTTGTTGAAAGTCTAAAAATCTATATGTCATATAGATTTTTAGACTTTCAACAAAAATTAAACATTTTTTCCCCGATTTTTTATGGAGTTAATCAATCTGTGCATTGAGGGGCTCATATATATATATAATTGAATGTCTGTCTGTCTGTACTCTATAGATTCAAAAACCATACATCCAATCGCCGTGAATCCATATATATATACTAGCTGATGTACCCGGCTTCGCTCGGGGTTTTACCCGAGTAACGGGTAACGTTGTTAAAACAATTCTCTATAAACTTATTTTAAAAAAAAGATATATTTTGATAATTTGAAACTCGTAAATTTGAATCTCTCGATAAAGTGAACATTTTTTCCCGGTCCCTGTGTGCCGTGTCATCCTGAATTTTGTCTTTCCTAATTTTCTACATTACAAAATCATCGTTTTATCTAGTGAACATTTTTTTCCCGGTCCCTTGAAAAATACTCGATAAGTTGAATAAAATCAATATTATTTTTTCCCCTCGGTAATTGGAATTTAAAGGAATAGTATCTTCGCCTTGGAATTATATCATTATTCTTGTCTCAAATAAATTGCCGTGTCATCCTGAGATAATCTTACTTATGATAAATAATCTTTAAGATAATAAACTTAATGATAGTAAAACTTATAGATAAAAAAACTTGTTACATCGTCGCAATGGAGGCGCTGCTTGCGAGTTAAATCTACAAATCTGCAAATAACTCTAAGGATATTCAAGATATTCAAGAAATTATTTTTCAAAAACCTTCCCGGGGTTATAGCTAATAATATCCCAAAATTTCACGGCGATTGGATGTATGGTTTTTGAATCTATAGAGTACAGACAGACAAACAGACCGACAGACAAACAGACCGACAGACATTCAATCTATATACAGTATATATAATTGAATGTCGGTCTGTCTGTCTGTCTGTTTGTCTGTACTCTATAGATTCAAAAACCATACATCCAATCGCCGTGAAATTTTGGGATATTATTAGGTATATCACAGGGAAGGTTTTTGAAAAATAATTTAATGAATATCTTGAATATCCTTAGAGTTATTTGCAGATTTGTAGATTTAACTCGCAAGCAGCGCCCCCATTGTGACGATGATAACAAGTTTTCTTATCACTAAGTTTGTTATCTTAAATATTATTTATCAAAAGTAAGATTATCTCAGGATGACACGGCAATGTGACACGGGAAAAAATGTTCACTAGATAAAACTATGATTTTCTAGTGTAGAAAATTAGGAAAGACAAAATTCAGGATGACACGGCATGTTTTAACAAATGTTCGCTAGACAAACCTTTACTCGGGTAAAACCTCGGGCGAAGCCGGGTACGTCCGCTAGTCTATATATATAAAATTGAATGCCTGTCTGTCTGTACTCTATAGATTCAAAAACCATACATCCAATCGCCGTGAAATTTTTGGATATTATTAGGTATATCACCGGGAAGGTTTTTGAAAAATAATTTCATGAATATCTTGAATATCCTTAGAGTTATTTGCAGATTTGTAGATTTAACTCGCAAGCAGCGCCCCCATTGTGACGATGATAACAAGTTTTCTTATCACTAAGTTTGTTATGTTAAATATTATTTATCAAAAGTAAGATTATCTCAGGATGACACGGCAATTCATTTGAGACAAGAATAATGATACAATTCCAAGGCGAAGATACTATACCTTTAACTTCCAATTACCGAGGGAACCAATTAATATTGATTTTATTCAACTTATCGAGTATTTTTCAAGGGACCGGGGAAAAATGTTCACTAGATAAAACTATGATTTTCTAATGTAGAAAATTAGGAAAGACAAAATTCAGGATGACACGGCCCCCCGGGCCCGGGAAAAAATGTTCACTTTATCGAGAGATTCAAATTTACGAGTTTCAAATTATAAAAATATATCTTTTTTTTAAATAAGTTTTTAGAGAATTGTTTTAACAAATGTTCGCTAGACAAACCTTTACTCGGGTAAAACCCGGGCGAAGCCGAGTACGTTTTATAAGTTTATAGAGAATTGTTTTAACAAATGTTCGTTAGACAAACATTCACTCGGGTAAAACCCGGGCGAAGCCGGGCACATCCGCTAGTTTTATATATATAAGATAATTGAATGTCTGTCTGTACTCTATAGATTCAAAAACCATACATCCAATCGCCGTGAAATTTTGGGATATTATTAGGTATATCCCCGGGAAGGTTTTCGAAAAATAATATCTTGAATATCTTGAATATCCTTAGAGGTATTTGCAGATTTGTAGATTTAACTCGAAAGCAGCGCCCCCATTGCGACGATGATAACAAGTTTTTATATCTATAAGTTTTATTATCACTAAGTTTATTATCTTAAAGATTATTTATCAAAAGTAAGATTTTCTACCTATTAATTGTGCACAAGTCAAAGTTAGGTTTTTCATTTATCTACAACATATATATTGGGAGAATAGATAAAATGATGATTTTGTAATGTAGAAAATTAGGAAAGATAAAATTCAGGATGACACAGCAATTTATTTTAGACTAGCGGATGTACCCGGCTTCGCCCGGGTTTTACCCTAGTGAAAGTTTACCTAACGAACATAAGATAAAACAATTCTAGAAAACATCCAATCCCTACTGAATCTATACTTGGCAAGATAACTTTATGTTTGATTATCTGCTCCATCTAGCTATATCCGTTCAAACGTTGCTGTCTATGAACAAAAAGGCAGTTTTAATACCTAAATAATAATTTATTAAT
>CP092873.1:34001838-34031840 GCA_030710605.1 Cordylochernes scorpioides | reverse complement strand
GATCAAATGTATACAATACATCAAAATGAAAATTAAAAATAAAATCATCCCTACATAAATGTCATTTGAATATAACATAAGTGAAAAATAATAGATATATTTTGATAATTTGAAACTCGTAAATTTGAATCTCTCGATAAAGTGAACATTTTTTCCCGGTCCCTTGAAAAATACTCGATAAGTTGAATAAAATCAATATTAATTATCATTATTCTTGTCTCAAATAAATTGCCGTGTTATCTGCATTTTGTATTTCCTAATTTTCTACATTACAAAATCATCATTTTATCTAATCTCCCAATATATATGTTGTAGATAAATGATAAAACTAACTTTAACTTGTGCGCAATTAATAGGTAGAAAATCTCACTTTTGATAAATAATCTTTAAGATAATAAACTTATAAAAAATAATAGATATATTTTGATAATTTGAAACTGGTAAATTTGAATCTCTCGATAAAGTGTACATTTTTCCCGGTCCCTTGAAAATACTCGATAAGTTGTATAAAATCAATATTAATTATCACATTATTCTTGTCTCAAATAAATTGCCGTGTCATTCTGAATTTTGTCTTTCCTAATTTTCTACATTATAAAATCATCATTTTATCTATTCTCCCAATATATATGTTGTAGATAGATGATAAAACTAACTTTAACTTGTGCGCAATTAATAGGTAGAAAATCTTACTTTTGATGAATAATTTTTAAGATAATAAACTTAGTGATAATAAAACTTATAGATAAAAAACTTGTTATCATCGTCGCTGTTTGCGAGTTAAATCTACAAATCTTCAAATAACTCTAAGGATATTCGGATATTCAAGAAATTATTTTTCAAAAACCTTCCCGGGGATATACCTAATAATATCCCAAAATTTCACGGCGATTGGATGAATGGTTTTTAAATCTATAGAGTACAGACAGACAGAAATTCAATTTTATATATATATAGACATGAATAATGATACAATTCCAAGGCAAAGATACTATTCCTTTGACTTCTAATTACTGAAGGAACCAATTAATATTGATTTTATTCAACTTATCGAGTATTTTTCAAGGGACCGGGAAAAAATGTTCACTTTATCGAGAGATTCAAATTTACGAGTTTCAAATTATCAAAATATATCTATTATTTTTTTATATAAGTTTATAGAGAATTGTTTTAACAAATGTTCGTTTGACAAATCTTTACTCGGGTTAAACCCGAGCGAAGCCGGGTACATCCGCTAGTCTATATATATAAAATTGAATGTCTGTCTGTACTCTATAGATTCACAAACCATACATCCAATCGCCGTGAAATTTTAGGTTATTATTCGGTATATCCCCGGGAAAGGTTTTTGAAAAATAATTTCTTGAATATCTTGAATATCCTTAGAGTTATTTGCAGATTTGTAGATTTAGCTAAATGATAATGATTATTTATCAAAAGTAAGATTTTCTACCTATTAATTGCGCACAAGTCAAAGTTAGTTTTATCATTTATCTACAACATATATATTGAGAGAATAGATAAAATGATGATTTTGTAGGGTAGAAAATTAAGAAAGACAAAATTCAGGATGACACGGCAATTTATTTGAGACAAGAATAATGATACAATTCCAAGGCAAGATACTATTCCTTTAACTTCCAGATACCGAGGGAACCAATTAATATTGATTTTATTCAACTTATCGAGTATTTTTCAAGGGACCGGAAAAAAATGTTCACTTTATCGAGAGATTCAAATTTTCGAGTTTCAAATTATCAAAATATATCTATTATTTTTTTAAAGTTTATAGAGAACACTAGCGGACGTACTCGGCTTCGCCCGAGGTTTTACCCGAGTAAAGGTTTGTCTCGCAAACATTTGTTAAAACAATTCTCTAAAAATTTATTTAAAAAAACACATATATTTTGATAATTTGAAACTCGTAAATTTGAATCTCTCTAATAAAGTGAACATTTTTTTCCCGGTCCCTGTGTGCCGTGTCATCCTGAATTTTGTCTTTCCTAATTTTCTACATTAGAAAATCATAGTTTTATCTAGTGAACATTTTTTCCCGTGTCACATTGCCGTGTCATCCTGAGATAATCTTACTTTTGATAAATAATATTTAAGATAACAAACTTAGAGATAAGAAAACTTGTTTACATCGTCACAATGGGGGCGCTGCTTGCGAGTTAAATCTACAAATCTGAAAATAACTCTAAGGATATTCAAGATATTCAGGAAATTATTTTTCAAAAACCTTCCCGGTGATATACCTAATAATATCACAAAATTTCACGGCGATTGGATGTATGGTTTTTGAATCTATAGAGTACAGACAAACAGACAGACAGACAGACATTCAATTTTATATATATAGATTATTTTAACAAATGTTCATTAGACAAACCTTTACTCGGGTAAAACCCGAGCGAAGCCGGGTACATCCGCTAGTATTTTATATAGTTTAGTCTGAAATAAGGTTACTCACAGGACTAATTTACTTTTTGTAATCGGGATATAATAATGATAATATTGCTGCATCATGTTTGATGGACAGAAATGTAATTATTTGGAGGAATATTTCGCTTAAGCAGAACACGGGCGATGCCACACTACTATATTCAGTAGCCAAGAACAAGAATCTTTCAGCGAAACATTCACTCGAGTAGAACACGGGCGATGCCACGCCGCCATATTTAGTAGTCAGGATCAAGAATCTTTCAGCGAAACATTCACTCGAGCAGAATACGGGCGATGCCACACCACCATATTCAGTAGACAGGAATCTTTCAGCGAAACATTCACTCGAGTAGAACACGGGCGATGCCACACCGCTATATTCAGTGGTCAGGAACAAGAATCTTTCAGCGAAACATTCACTCGAGTAGAATACGGGCGATGCCACACCACCATATTCAGTGGTCAGGAACAAGAATCTTTCAGCGAAACATTCACTCGAGCAGAACACGGGCGATGCCACACCGCCATATTCAGTGGTCAGGAACAAGAATCTTTCAGCGAAACATTCACTAGAGTAGAACACGAGCGATGCCACACCGCCATATTCAGTGATCAGGAACAAGAATCTTTCAGCGAAACATTCACTCAAGCAGAACACGGGCGATGCCACACCGCCATATTTAGTAGTCAGGAACAAGAATCTTTCAGCGAAACATTCACTCGAGTAGAATACGGGCGATGCCACACCGCCATATTCAGTGGTCAGGAACAAGAATCTTTCAGCGAAACATTCACTCGAGTAGAATACCGGCGATGCCACACCACCATATTCAGTAGGCAGGAATCTTTCAGCGAAACATTCACTCGAGTAGAACACGGGCGATGCCACACCACCATATTCAGTAGGCAGGAATCTTTCAGCGAAACATTCACTCGAGTAGAACACGGGCGATGCCACACCGCCATATTCAGTAGGCGGGAATCTTTCAGCGAAACATTCACTCAAGCAGAACACGGGCGATGCCACCCCACCATATTCAGTGGTCAGGAACAAGAATCTTTCAGCGAAACATTCACTCGAGTAGAACACGGGCGATGCCACATCACCATATTCAGTGGTCAGGAACAAGAATCTTTCAGCGAAACATTCACTCGAGTAGAATACGGGCGATGCCACACCACCATATTCAGTAGGCGGGAATCTTTCAGAGAAACATTCACTCGAGTAGAACACGGGCGATGCCACAGCGCCATATTCAGTGGTCAGGAACAAGAATCTTTCAGCAAAACATTCACTCAAGCAGAACACGGGCGATGCCACACCACCATATTCAGTGGTCAGGAACAAGAATCTTTCAGCGAAACATTCACTCGAGTAGAACACAGGCGATGCCACACCGCCATATTCAGTGGTCAGGAACAAGAATCTTTCGGCGAAACATTCACTCGAGTAGAACACGGGCGATGCCACACCACCATATTCAGTGGTCAGGAACAAGAATCTTTCAGCGAAACATTCACTCGAGTAGAACACGTGCGATGCCACGCCATCATATTCAGTGGTCAGGAACAAGAATCTTTCAGCGAAACATTCACTCGAGTAGAACACGGGCAATGCCACACCACCATATTCAGTGGTCAGGAACAAGAATCTTTCAGCGAAACATTCACTCGAGTAGAACACGGGCAATGCCACACCACCATATTCAGTGGTCAGGAACAATAATCTTTCAGCGAAACAATCACTCGAGTAGAACACGGGCGATGCCACACCGCCATATTCAGTGGTCGGGAACAAGAATCTTTCAGCGAAACATTCACTCGAGTAGAATACGGGCGATGCCACACCACCATATTCAGTAGGCAGGAATCTTTCAGCGAAACATTCACTCGAGTAGAACACGGATGAAGCCAGGTCATATACATATCAAAGGCCACTTTAACACTTTTTCTAATCAAAAACTAAAAAAAAAAAATTATAAATTCACCAAGTGTGAGTAGATTTCAAAATAAACGAATTAAACCAATAACTTAATTTACACTTTTTTTTTGAGAGAGAAATGATAGTTAGATCTCGAAGAGATGCGATCCTATTATTTTAAAATAGTCAAATATTAGATTAAATTGCTTATTTTTGGGGTCATAAAATGTGACGCTAATATTGCTAAATTTTGGTTGTTAATGAGGAATTCTTATAATAATGTTATAATATAAGCCATATTTGCTTAGATATATTTTTAAAATCTACTTATATATTTGCCTTATTCTGTCTGTTTGTCTGTCTGAAGGTCACGGATGGGATTTTTCATAACCATCGGTGGTTCAGTGGTAGAATGCTCGCCTGCCGCGCGGGCGGCCCGGGTTCGATTCCCGGCCGATGCATTTTTTTTTTTTTTTTTACAATTTTTAAAACTCATTTATATATTATACAAGAATGACATCCACGGCGCCAATTTATAATTGTAACGAATAGTATTTGAATAAAAGCATTTAATCGGGTAAAACCCGGGCGTTGCCCGGGTCATTCGTATCTATTTATATATTTGCCTTATTCTGTCTGTTTGTTTGTCTGTCTGAAGCTCACGGATGGGATTTTTCATAACCATCGGTGGTTCAGTGGTAGAATGCTCGCCTGCCACGCGGGCGGCCCGGGTTCGATTCCCGGCCGATGCATTTTTTTTTTTACAATTTTTAAAACTCATTTATATATTATACAAGAATGACATCCACGGCGCCAATTTATAATTGTAACGAATAGTATTTGAATAAAAGCATTTAATCGGGTAAAACCCGGGCGTTGCCCGGGTCATTCGTATCTACTTATATATTTGCCTTATTCTGTCTGTTTGTTTGTCTGTCTGAAGCTCACGGATGGGATTTTTCATAACCATCGGTGGTTCAGTGGTAGAATGCTCGCCTGCCGCGCGGGCGGCCCGGGTTCGATTCCCGGCCGATGCATTTTTTTTTTTTTTTTACAATTTTTAAAACTCATTTATATATTATACAAGAATGACATCCACGGCGCCAATTTATAATTGTAACGAATAGTATTTGAATAAAAGCATTTAATCGGGTAAAACCCGGGCGTTGCCCGGGTCATTCGTATCTATTTATATATTTGCCTTATTCTGTCTGTTTGTCTGTCTGAAGGTCACGGATGGGATTTTTCATAACCATCGGTGGTTCAGTGGTAGAATGCTCGCCTGCCGCGCGGGCGGCCCGGGTTCGATTCCCGGCCGATGCATTTTTTTTTTTACAATTTTTAAAACTCATTTATATATTATACAAGAATGACATCCACGGCGCCAATTTATAATTGTAACGAATAGTATTTGAATAAAAGCATTTAATCGGGTAAAACCCGGGCGTTGCCCGGGTCATTCGTATCTACTTATATATTTGCCTTATTCTGTCTGTTTGTTTGTCTGTCTGAAGCTCACGGATGGGATTTTTCATAACCATCGGTGGTTCAGTGGTAGAATGCTCGCCTGCCGCGCGGGCGGCCCGGGTTCGATTCCCGGCCGATGCATTTTTTTTTTTTTACAATTTTTAAAACTCATTTATATATTATACAAGAATGACATCCACGGCGCCAATTTATAATTGTAACGAATAGTATCTGAATAAAAGCATTTAATCGGGTAAAACCCGGACGTTGCCCGGGTCATTCGTATATAATAATTGTATAAACGAATGCAAGACAAAATCACCGCGAATGTTTCTTTTTTTTTAAGGCAATTTCTTTTTAAGGCAATTATCGTTTTTTAACGAATAGTATTTTAATTAAAACATTTTAAAAACACACAGTTTGGAACGGGACGTTTCACAAGAGTGACATCCATGGCGCCAATTTATAATTGTAACGAATAGTATTTGATTTAAAACGTTTTTAAAATATATACGCACTCGGGTAAAACCCGGGCGTTGCCCGGGCCATTCGTCTAGTGCTATATAATCTCTCTCCATTACCTTTTTTATGTCTTAATTTGCTGAGGAAGGGTTTCCCGAAAGCTACTTTATACAATTAATAAAAATAATTGCGGCATATTATACCTTTTAGTAATAGAAGCCTGTTTTACAAACATGTCTAGATTACCAAAGTTCAGAGGATCATTGATGTTTTACCTTAAAAAAGCAAAAAAATTGTGTAGACTCGGTTCATTAATGGAAAAGACTTAAGAAAATGAAATGTCTTTGATGCCACCGATGAGCTTTTTTTTTCGGGAGAAGAAAGAGGCAATTTTGTTCACATTCATTATTTCGTGCGTCTTCAATAAAGGTCACTGTGTATCAAGTATCTATCAGAGTTATTGTACGAATCCTGATTAACATTCAAAAATTAAAACTTCCTTAAGTTTTGTTTAAGAATGTATTTCACTGATGGATTTTTAACTTAACAAATGTAAATTAATGAGAATAAACTATCACACGATATATTGTTTTTCAAAATTATTTTATCCATTCTCCAAATATTTGTGGCGACATATTTTGTGCGCAAGTATGACTCCGCGTTTTTTTTTTTTTTTTTTTCTGTTAGAAAATCTAATGATATTGTAACAAAATTATACTAGACACTTATTTAAAATAATTACTATTGTTAGATACAACATTCTCCAATAATATGGGTAGTTTATGAATGCCATCATAAAAAAAAAATTGGTTTCGTGGCAATCCATCATCAAGCCACTTTTTCAACTTCTTCGCGATTCTGGAAGTTCTTCTTGTAGGGGTGTTGACAAGGTATTTGGGTACATGTAAGACATATAACCTTGTACTAATTTATTTATTAAATAATAGGTGATTTAAATCAAAAAGGAGGAAACAAGGAGGTTACATTCTCCGTAAAAAAAGGCAAACTACACAAGGGCGTCTTCTAGGTTAAACTGCGGCAGGTGGAGCGTGCTGACGTCTTCCTTCCTGTGACGGGCCGTGCTTAGTGGCGCTGCTCTCTACCCGTTCTGTTCAGCCAGCCCATGTGCCATCATCTCGAAAGGAGCGATGTCTAGAGACTATGGCGGAGGAGGTAAGAATTCCCATTTTAGTCTTTCAGGGTGTTTTTTACCGATTGTGCGACATGTGGTCTTGCGTTGTCAAGAAGTAGTATCAACCTGTCATGTCGTCGCGCTCATTCAGCAGAGTTTCAGATACCGTTCCTCGATTTTCCATATTCTTTTCACTCAATTCGTGAGACAACCATTTTCCTTCCTTCAGGATCTTCCCATAGCATACTACAAGGTGAAATAGCCTGCCGAAGGACGTTGAGAGATTATCTTTGACGTCAAAATCTCCAGATTTTAATAGTTCAAACCACTCTTGACCGGTTCTTAAGAGGAATTGTTCCCATAGGCGCTCTAGAGCATTTGATAAACTTCAGTTGTGCTTTTCATGAGTTGAAGATGCGAAGCTTCCCGCAAATGAGACTTTCCAGACACAAAATAGATATCTAAAAAGCCAAAAATAAAAATTCGCATAAAATTTTATATCGATGTAAAACAGAGAAATAAGTTAATGTTTGTTTATGCAAATTTATAATGAATTGAATAAAACGCAAAGTCATTTTGATGCCCACAATAAATATATGTCATATAATTCCCTCATATTTATTTGAGTCATATAAAGCGATTTAAACACTTCAGCATTTTTTCAACTAACTCATTCGACAATTTACATTTGTAAAATAGAATTTTGAAAATTTCTACACTTTCAATAGTTGAATAATGACCCATTCGATTAAACTATTTATATTTAGCCGAAAGAACAGGGAAACGCCCAGGTTTTACCCAAGAGAAGTGGTAGTAACATAAAGGTAACCCAGGTTCCTGGAGCGTATCCATAGATCGCCAACTACCCGGGCTGTCCTGCAGTTTGAGAGTCTGTCTTGGTAGCCTTAGTGAACCAGTTAACCAGGTTTTCCAGGACGGTTTGTTTCTTGGTAGATACAATAGAGCAGTGTTATTGAATGAGGGCAGTCCAAGAGGTTTAGCCATTTGGAATCGCTGTAGTTTAAATGCTGGGCAGCTCCAGAGAGAGTTTTTACCTGAATATATATGTATAAAATAGAATCACTTTATTAGGTAACGCTCAAAAAGAGCAACATAGATTATGATAATTAAAACAATGAATAATATGTGAAAGTTATTCACATATTAAACAAAGCGTTAATGCGGGATTCGATCCCGGTTCATGACTGTCAGGAATCAAGGGTGTTGCCCACTCGTCCCGCTCTAATAGAAAAATCTTTATTTACGGGGCTGCTAACCAGAATGGATGATTTTTGAACCCCGATGGACGCATAAAACGGAATATATGCAAAGCACTATATACATTGCACTGCTGGAGGGGCCTGGGGATAGGTAGCCACGGGATCATCGCCGGGTGAGGCCAGGAGAGCCGGGATGTAGAGGAGGATCAGGGTGGCAGGGTAATCCCGCTCGAATTATAATTGATTATCAAATATAGCTACATAATAAATAGCATTTGTCAAAATTATATTCGTCTGGAAAACATTCACTAGGGAAAAGGCTGAGCGAATCTAAGTTATTCAGTTACTATATAATAATTATGATCATTTTATGAATCCAAAATATGCAAAAAAGGTTTGTTTTTGTCTACTCTTAGACGTTGAGTGACCTTTAGGTTAATACGTATATATATTTAAAGTATATATATGTCATAATTTGTACATAGCTAGATGCAAACCCGACCCAATATGTATGAAATGTATGTTTCAAGTTTTAATAAAGAACAAGGCTTAACAAAATTTGAGAGAGAAGGCCTAGAGAAAGAATGATCATTAACAGGGTTTTATTATCCCGGAACTCGTAAAAGTTAGAGTTCAACAACTTAGCACTTCCTGGTCAGGTCAGAACACGTCCAAATACAAAGAGTTAAAACGGACCAATCACAGAGCAGCTCATTTAGATTGGAGCCTATAGCGAACTTACACGTCACGCAGGTCAACCAATGAGAAGGAAGAAGAGCTTTCTTCTTAATTCGAGAAGACAAAATTGGCAGTAGGAACTTGGATCCCACCGAGGTAGCACCTAGAGTAGTTAGCTGGACACCACCGAGGTAGCACCTAGAGTTAGGAGCTGGACACCAGCGAGTTAGCATCCGGAACTTTGGAATCGCTCTCACCGCCTCAACCTATCAGATAAGTCAAATATACCATCATGTAATTGAACAGTCAATCCGCTCAACCTTAAAAGCCCTTCTCTCCCTCGATTCAGTTGCCTTTATTTCAACCTTCAATTGTGTACTCTCGACTACTTTCCCCTGTTGTGAACACCTGTCCACTCAGCACCACGACTGCGCCAACACCTCAACAATTATCAATCAACTTCCAAGAGTAATATTCACCGTATATTACAGTAAGCCGACAGGATTATGACGGAAAGGCGAGAGCAAGCAACAAACGGCAAGGGCAGGAAGCTGGCGGAGAGAGAAGCGACAAGACGCACTCTGGCGGCCATTATATGGCAGTTGATGGTTGCCCTCCAAGGAGTGAGGTCTACCCGACGAGACGAGGACCGGAGCTCCACCCGCGGGAGAGATGACGCCCACGCCCCCGCCCCAGGCAAGATGGACGGGCTTACCGCCGGCACGTGTCCAAACGACCTGACGCCGCCCACCGAGGAGTCACCACCCGCCATGCCATATCCATACACCAGTACCCGGAAAAACGCAAGTAAATGGACTGTACCACCCCAACAAACTCGACATTCAAACAAAAGGACAGTGCAAATGGTCCGAAATCAATCCATTCGAGTAAGGGCAGTGCAAACAGCCCGAATTCACCATTCGAGTTCGCGGACAGTGCAAAAGGTCCCGATCCAGCCCATCAGACGTCCCAAGCAGCCATCCCAAGCCAAAGACGCCCCAGTGGAGACTTTTCGAGACTGAGGTAGGCTCTCCACCCTATGACGTCAAGAAATTGACATTGGAACTGTTTCTGACCCAGGACCTACCATGCACCTTTCTAATTGAACCAGACGCAGGTTCGAACGTATTGCCGTATCATTTATACAATAGGTTAAAAATTCACCTTCCCTATTTAAGTCTTAAAATGCATTCCCCTGATCTACCAACCCTAAATGGTTTTACAAAAATAATAGGTAGATTGACTCTTCCTCTGACAATAGGCCAAATATCCCGTAAGGAGAACTTCCACGTGGTAGATGCATCGCTGCCATTTGGAATTCTTACCATAAAAACTCTTTCTCATTTTAAAATAAAATTAGATTATAATAACGGCACTATTTTCCAACTTGGCGTCCCATTGTCTAACCCTATCTACCACTTTAACCATGTGCCAAATGAATGCACGTACGGGCTATGCCAAAACATGTCCCAAAGGACTTGCACTACACCCAAATCTTTCACACATGGCAACCCTTGCATGCATTCATTGAACAAGACACAATTACCTACATGTCACAAATCTAAGCATGCACCACACAACTTTTTTACTAAAGCCAATTGCCATTACTATATGCCCTCAACTCACAAAGCCACAACGGCTTCAACTTGCAACCACAATGCCCAAAACATGCCCATCCCACAGGACAGCTCACACAACTACCACACAAAGCTCATAAGTGACCACACTTCGTCACGAGACAATCACGCACGTGTACACCGCAATAACCATGACACTAACAACAATACACAGACAACATCCATCCAACAGGACGGTTTTCACGCTAACAACACACGCGTCCATACGTCATCACACAACGGTAACCCACACCACCAGCGCAACAAACACGACACTCGCACCAAAAGACGACAACAACCAGCAAACGCATGCGCAACCGTTAATAACACAACCATCCCGTCTACACAAAACATAGAAAAAATTCACGTCACCAAACAACCACACAGTCGGAAAACATTGCGATCTTTCCTAAACGCTGTGAACGCTTATAAAAAGTTCATTCCAGACCACGCCCGCTTGCGGACGCCACTTGTTAACCTTCTAAAAAGGGATGTCATGTTGGTCTGGGATGACGAATGCCAGAAAGCGTTCTCTAGCCTGAAAGAAAGCCTTACCACACACCCCACATTACACCTTTACCAGGAAGGTCTGCCATGCCAGGTATAATGTAACACCTCAACACTCGGCATTGCAGGCGTTCTTAAACAGGTCTACCCTGATGGGAAGACATACACAGTCCAGCTGTCAAATTATATAGACAAATATTCGCACGCTTATCTTATCCTATTTCTTTAGTGCGAAGAACGTTGTTTTATCAGATAAGTAAACCGATCTCTCAAGCATTCTAATTGGACCAATGTGGCCATGTTTGTATATAAAGGGGGTTGAAGGGAATGCGTGGGAGAGTGTGAGATAAAAAAAAATTGTGAAGAGACGCTTATAGTGCTCTCTTCGGTTTTTTTTTTCGTGCTTGGTGATCTCTACGCATTCCCTGAGTGACCCCGGTCCGATCCCTACATAAGCAGAAATAAAGATAAGTACCTTTTTTATTTTATTTAACTAATTGTGAGTTATTATTTACTTCTTTATTTTTTTTGTGTTATACTTTTGAGTGTACGATTTTTGTGTGTTTAGTTACTATTACTCTAGGCCCTAGTATTTGCAACTTTGTGTGTTATCTCGTAAATAGTAGCATTTGTCATTGGCGAGCCTGCCAGGATAGTTTCTTGGCTTATATTCCCGTAATTTTGGCCTTGAAGTTTTTTTTTTATATATATAATTAATTTTTGTATGTACTTTTAGTCCTTTTTACTGTTATTATGGATAGTAACTATTCTATCAAACTTTCAACATTCAATGGAGTAGGGCTTAAAGCTTTCATCAGGGAAGTAGAGCTGAAAGCGAGCATAGGTAAATGGAATAAGGAAGTTAAGGCACTGCTTATGTTCGAGGCTTTGTCGCCTAGAGTTCGGGCTAGCATAGAAGAGATGGGCATAAAAAATCACAGTAGTGTAGAGAGCATTATAGAGAAATTAGGCATTTTATTTCCTGAAAAAACTCGCGGTTTTAGGAATTTTTTTAAAGAATATAGAGGGTCTTAAGCATCGTGTAGGAGAAATTCCTAATGTGTTTAAAGAAAGATTCATGGCCACTAGGAGAGATATTGATTTCGATCTGGACAGCAGTGTAGTGTTCGATATTTTCGTAGACAATATTCTTGATAAGTATAAGGAACCTGTTGTCCGTAGTGGGGTCAGCTGTATTGACGAGGCAGTTAGAATTATGGCCATGGAGGATGGTGTAGAGAAGCGCTGCCATTTTAAGCAACGGGCATGTGCGGCGGACATAGAGGAGGTTAGCAGTCTGAAGGGAAGGTTAGATACGCTCAATGCTGTAGTAGGCAAGACAAAGCACGAGTCATAGAAGTGCATTAACGACCTTAAGGAGGAAATAGAAAGGCTGACTAAACTGCTTAGCGAGAGTAAGCCGGGTTCTTCTAAAAATGGCGGTAGACATAAATTAACATGTTTCCGCTGTGGGAAGATGGGGCATATTGCCAGGTTTTGCAAGGAGAAAGGAGCTTTAAACTACTAAACTCGGGCAAAACGGCCAGTGCTTGCTCGAGTTGGCAGAAGTCAGCCACTGGTATTCGACCAATTGCTAAGATTGTTAATGTTTGTTCTAACCGGGATCCTGTTGGAACTCTGCCTATTGTTAGAGTATCAATAAACACACACGGCAATACTTGGCACCTGTTATACGATACAGGAAGCCAAGTTAGCATAATAGATTCAGAAAGGTGTAATGTTCTGAATGAGGACTGAGACGAAGCTATTAACAATCTTAAAATTGTGTCAGTTACAGGCAACGTCCAGACGTTGACGAAGGTAAAAACCTGTAGGGTAAATACAGATAAGGGTGTTGAACTAGGAGACATAAGTTTCTGGTTAATGTCACTTGAAGATAAGGGCTACGACGGTATTCTTGGGATAAAGGAGATAAGGAGATTAAACATTCCTCTGCCCCCTGTGTGGAAGGAATGCAATGTAATGTCTGCGGCGACTGAAGACTGGCAACTGGTAGATATTGGCCAAGTTAATGGCAAACATCAGCAGCTGGTCCGCGACATACTGAAACAAAGATCAGATATGTTCGTGGAAAATGTCGCAGCGTTAAAAGCAGCTAAGGTTCCGCCAATAAAAATCGACGTTGACATGAATGACGTTACTTTTAGGCGGCAGTATCCTATTCCCTATAGTTTGTTAGAGCCGTACAAGGTACTTTTAGACAAGTTCTTAGAGAGCGGTATCATAAAAAGATCCAGATCTGATTGGAACAGTCCAGTACATCTTGTCAAGTAGCCTGACGGTTCCTTGAGATTCGTGCTGGACCTTAGACAGGTCAACGATAAATTAAGGAATCAAGATTATCCCATGATCCGGATAGACACCGCCATGGCAGCTGTGGGAGGTGCTAAATATTTTAGTACCTTAGATCTAGCCAGTGGGTATTATCAGCTAAAGCTGGACATTAACGTAACGAAATGCTTGGCTTTCCAAACCCCTTTCGGAAAATTTGAGATGTCGAGACTTCCTCAGGGCTGTAAGATATCTTCGAATGTATTTCAGAGAGAAATGCATCGTATCCTAAGCGGCCTATTGGGCAAGAATTGCCAATGTTTTATTGACGACGTTCTGATATACTCGGAGTCGTTGGAGCAGCATCTGGCTGACTTAACTGAGGTGTTTGACAGGCTTAGAAAATATGGGCTTCAAGTGAGGCCGAGCAAATGCCAGCTCTTTCAGGAAGAAGTGACCTTCTTGGGACACAGAGTGGACAAGGATGGCATTCATCCTAAGGAGAACAACATCGAAAAGATTAAAAACATGAGTCCTCCTAAAACTGTATCAGGTGTCAGACGCTTTCTTGGAGCTGTTGGTTTCTATAGGAAATTCA
Organism: Cordylochernes scorpioides; assembly: GCA_030710605.1. NCBI lineage: Eukaryota > Metazoa > Arthropoda > Arachnida > Pseudoscorpiones > Chernetidae > Cordylochernes > Cordylochernes scorpioides. Next base: position 34,017,502 of record CP092873.1, on the reverse strand, counting down.
TTGCTGGTTTCTCTGAAATAGCGGCCCCTTTATATGAGTTGACTAAGAAGGGCACCAGGTATGAGTGGAACGAGGCAGCGCAGCGTGCGTATGACAAGCTAAAGACTTGTCTTAGCTCTGCACCCATCCTAATTCATCCTGATTACAGGGAAAAGTTCCTAATATTCACTGATGCTAGCGACATAGGATGTGGCGGTATGTTATCACAGTTGAAGAACGGCACTCCGCAGCCTATTAGTTTCTACAGCCATAAGTTCAGAGGTGCCGAGTTAAACTACAGCACAATAGAAAAGGAGTGCTTGGCTATTATTATGGCAATTGAACAGTTTGACTACTACATCTATGGTCAGCAGGTGGAAATATACTGTGATCACAAACCATTGCAATATCTTAAGTCACTAGAGAATAAAAATCGTAGGCTCATGAAATGGGCCTTGATGCTACAGGACAGGGAATTAACATTTTTCCATGTAAAAGGGAAGGAGAATGCGATAGCTGACTGGCTGTCCCGCGACACCTATAATACTGAGGTTGCTGTAGTCGATGTCTATGGAGGGGTGACTACCATTCCCAACTATGAGAAGTTCATGCTGAACTGCCCTGTATGGAAAAACATCTACAAGAGGGCTCTGAGCACTGATAGTGAGGTAGAAGTCGATACCCCATCTTTCATCTGATTTTTATTCTTTGTCTGCTAGTCCTACCCTATAGAGTCGCCCCATTTTTATCCATCAGTTCCATGCTAATCTATACCCTATCTTCTCATAGAATTTTCGAGCTGCAAGAGGCAGTTTTTCATATAGGAAACTCCATCTTAAACTCAATTTTTCATATAGGACACTCCATCTTAAATTAAACTTTTCATATAGGTCAAGCACTTGTAAAACTCCTAAAAATTCTAGGAAGCATTCTCGCTGAAAACCTAGGCAAACTCAGAGGAGATAGAACCAACTAAAATAAACAAAATCGATGCCGAAGGAAGCCACCCCAACTCCAGTAAAACGTACAAAACCATTAGAAAAAACAATTAGGCGTGCACAAAAAGTAATTAGGAGACAGAGGAAGTGAGAATCATTTGAGACGCAGCGACAAAGACGTAACACCATCACTTCAATTACATGCAAACAGAGGTAGGGAGTCCCCCGCTTCCGGGTTTCTAATTACAGTGGGCCCCTCTCGACCAACATTAAATTGAGGTCAGCTGTGGACGGTCTCTAAGTGTCATCCCAGTTTGGATTTTCAGTACGTGCTACATATCGACTTTTACAAAAACATAGTTCAATCATATTAGCACAAGAAAACTAACACGTGACACACACAAACAATCATAATGAATTCACATGTCTATTATTATTAATTCTTATTAATTCCTATTATTCCTTACAGACTTCCAAAATTACGTCACCCAAGTCACACACAGCGCTAGTTGAAAACACGTAGATCTTAAAGTCAATTACGAACAAAAGCACGCACATTTGCCACTTAAAATTGTTAGGATTTTAGGTAACTAAGCTTTTCGTGCTTACGATTTCTCCCAAAAGGATTAAACGACCTTTTAGAAGGATCGAGGATTCCCCTCGAATCCTGTATTCAAGGCTTTGATTTAGATACCGACACCCAATATAATAAAGTGGATATTGGGCGAGCACATCTTAAGTGCCCTAGGGAATCGCATAAAAATCCCTCGAACGCATTATGGCTCGAGACATATTAACACACGACATTCGGCTTTTGAGATCTCAAAAATACAACATGACAAAAAGACAAAAGGCACACGAAAAGGTTATTTAGATTTCCATGTCTCCTGTATACATAATATTAAATTCGCACTTGGGACAGGTCACGTTTCTACCCAAGTGTCGCAACAGAAGAGACAAAAATCTATAGGGCATAATTAATTGATGGCGAAAACTAGATGATGGCATGTAGATACAAAGCGGGTTCACGACCTCCCTATACATTTTCTTTATTATATATCATTCATTTACATTACTTTCTTATTTCTAAACGGTAAAATCTTCCCAATTACATGCGTGGTAAGGACAAAATACTCAGGAGATAAGTTTCTTCATTAATTTATTAGGATATCAAGCTTTCGGGCACAGCGTGGCCCTTCTACAGGATCAATTGTATAAGAAATTGTATTGGTTGTCGAGGCCTTGCTATCTCTGAGGTATAATAGTATAAACAGACATATTGATGTACCTGAGCCGTATATAAGCTTATTACATAAATAGCCATTGATGTACCCCATGAATTCCCTGTCTTGTTCATTTATTTTAATATCCTTTTAAACTGTTTTACCTTATAAATACTCATAGTTTTATCACAGTTTCCGTCGAATCGTAGGAACGTCCTTTCAGTCTTATTACGCTTTTATCTTAATACCTTGTAATATTCGTATATTATTCTTCTTAACAAATTTTATTAATTTGCTTATGTCTCGATGTTCTTTTTAAACAAAAATCCTAAGTATTACCGATTATTTCAAAATTTTACAACTAATTTCTAATAATACATATGCAGATTTATTCTTCGTGTATATAGTGTATCATTTTTCTTATACAATTGATCCTGTAGAAGGGCCACGCTGTGCCCGAAAGCTTGATATACTAATAAATTAATGAAGAAACTTATCTCCTGAGTATTTTGTCCTTACCACGCATTACTTTCTTATATTAAATTCAAAATACTTAATCCAATTTATCATTTTTCTAATACAACTTATTATCACTTATTCTAGCAATTATTTACCATTTTATTTACCACCTCTTTTATTTTGTCATATTTCCATTTTATCCACGAACACTCATTGGTTTTCGGTTAAATTTAGACATTAGATTATAATTTAATTTACAAAAAAAAAAAAACCTTTTTCTATTTTTCTTTTTCTTCATGCAACCAAGCATGTTTCCTTTTTTTTACATACAACAAGGCTTTTTCATTTTTCTTTTTTGCAACCACACCTTCACTTTGATTTCATTCAACTTTATTTTATTTTTATATTATTTTTGATTTCTCAAAAGACCTCATGAAATTCCCTCGATTTCCTTCCCAATCTCGAGCGAAATGGTAATTAGGCAATTCATTTCTTTTTTCACCAATACAACAAAGCAATTTTTTTTCTCATCACGCAACAAGGCATTTTTCTTTTTTTTTCAACCACGCCTTCACTTTGATTTCACTCAACCTTGATTTTATTTTTATTTTTGATTTCTCAAAAGACCTCATGAAATTTCCTCGTTTTCCTTCCCAAACTCGAGCAGAAAAGTAATTAGGCAATTCATTTCTTTTTTCACCAATGCAACAAAGCATTTTTTTATTTTTTCCTCACCACACAACAAGGCATTTTTCTTTTTTTTTTACCAAGCCTTCACTTTGATTTCATTCAACCTTATTTTATGTTTATCTTTATTTTAATTTTTTTGATTTCTCAAAAGACCTCATGAAATTTCCTCGATTCCATTCCCGATTTCGAACAGTAATATAATTAGGCATTTCTCCTTTCACTATGTACCATAGTATTCAGTTTATGTTTCACCATTACAATTTTTGATTTCTATTAATTATAAGCAAACTATATAGCATTAATACCATCCTTTTTTATCTCTTATATCCTTACCAATGTTTGTATATAACCTCTCTATAATCAATTAATTTTCACACAAAATTATTTTCTTCTCCTTTACAGAACTTACTCAGGCTAAAACCCCTTCGTAAATTCTTCACATGTAGGGGGCGCATCTGTCATAATTTGTACATAGCTAGATGCAAACCCGACCCAATATGTATGAAATGTATGTTTCAAGTTTTAATAAAGAACAAGGCTTAACAAAATTGGAGAGAGAAGGCCTAGAGAAAGAATGCTTATTAACAGGGTTTTATTATCCCGGAACTCGTAAAAGTTAGAGTTCAACAACTTAGCACTTCCTGGTCAGGTCAAAACACGTCCAAATACAAAGAGTTAAAACGGACCAATCACAGAGCAGCTCATTTAGATTGGAGCCTATAGCGAACTTACACGTCACGCAGGTCAACCAATGAGAAGGAAGAAGAGCTTTCTTCTTAAATCGAGAAGACAAAATTGGCAGTAGGAACTTGGATCCCACCGAGGTAGCACCTAGAGTAGTTAGCTGGACAACACCGAGGTAGCACCTAGAGTTAGGAGCTGGACACCAGCGAGTTAGCATCCGGAACTTTGGAATCGCTCTCACCGCCTCAACCTATCAGATAAGTCAAATATGCCATCATGTAATTGAACAGCCAATAGTCAATCCGCTCAACCTCTCAAGACCTTCTCTCCCTCGATTCAGTTGCCTTTATTTCAACCTTCAATTGTGTACTCTCGACTACTTTCCCCTGTTGTGAACACCTGTCCACTCAGCACCACGACTGCGCCAACACCTCAACAATTATCAATCAACTTCCAAGAGTAATATTCACCGTATATTACATATATATGAATATTTTTCCTGTTTTTGTGGTAAATAGTAGCGCAAATATCAATTTTAAATTTGAAATAATATATTCAGTAATTATAGTATTTATTTCATTAAAAGCCAAATTTCATAATTCTCATGGCTATTAAAGACAATGATGAAGGTATAAATTCATTATCATTAAGCATTATTCTAGCATTACGCAACAAAAAGCATCAACATTTTCTCGCACGAACACTATCATTTCTTAAGACTAGCAATCGGATCTTTCAGCCATATGTAGATCTTGGCCCCCATGAACACAAATTATTGCGGATATCATCTACAACCTGCATTGTTACCAAATGTGAAACTATACTGGGTCTACAGCGGTATTACAGGAAATGAACTAACGGATCAGGTGACAAAAGTAGCAGCGCATCCTATCCTGCCATTATCTTTTACCACCCTCCCAAAAAGCGTCGCACGCGGTAAAAAAGAGCAGATAGCCCATAAAATGTGTAAGACCTCTATACCCAAGATGTTTCCACAAGAAATCTACAAAGATTTGCTGCTACCTCGAAACTAATGCTCTCAATGCTTCAAAACATAAAAAAAAAAAAATTACCTCAACAACAATTTTGACTGGTCATGGTTACATCAAGGCAGACTTCGCAAGTGTATTGAAAGAAGACCCAACTTTCCCCATTGCCAGGATGAAGACCAAACCGTGAGCCATCTGATCTCCACCTGCCCTACCTTCTAATGCCAAAAATTCCTGACAGCCATCCTCCTAGGAAAATCTCCCAAGGTCATGAATTAGACTTCCACTGGCATTGTAAATAAAACCATAACATAGGTCAGAAGGACAGTCCGGGTAGTTGGCGACTTCTGTATGTGGCTCCACAACCTGGGTTTCCTAAATAATAATAAATTTTAGTTTTAATTTTACCTTAAATAAATTACTGTGTCATCCTGAAGTTTGTCGTTCCTAATTTTCTACCTTACATTTGGTGGAGATGCTAGGTATATTAGGGAAGATAAACTCAGGATCACCGAGAAGACCTCGAGGTCTTGGGTGCTGTGATTTACATTTTCGAAGACTGGCTCCAGAATTTCACTGCCGTGTCAAATTCAAGACTTCCAAACAAGAAGACGATGTCCTTATTGACGATACGACGCCGAAGCCGCTCTTCACGCCGCAAGAGAAAAGATATGAAACTACTAGGGACAAAGTTTCAAGGCGAAGCGAATCTCGGCAGAAGCACGTTAGATCCATGTGAGTATTTACAATATTTGCAAGCTGTGGGTCACAGCTCCCAGAGAGAGATGTTTATAACCCAGGTTCCTGGAGACACAGTTCCTATAGGGAAGGAGCTATGTAGCAAAGTATTTATTATATTTTATGTACATCTTATTAATTTTCTGATTTTCATATTATTTAAATTTTGCTACTCTGGAATGGTTCAAATTCACATAAATAGGTACCGCTCAGCAAGAACAACCTAGTTCATGATAATTGAACAATGAATAATATGTGAAGGTTATTCACATATTAAACAAATTTTAACGCGATATTTAATCCCGTTTCATGACTGTCGGGAATCGAGGGTGTTACCCTCTCATCCACCGACTTATTTTTTATTCTACTCTGGAATCTTCCCTCATTGCTTCTCTTGCATTTTATATATATTTTTTAGTTGGTTCTTGTATCTTTTTTTTAAAAATAAATTGCTGTCTTCCTGAAGTTTTCCTTCCTTAATCTTCTACGTTACAATATTATATCAACTCTACTTATCCCAAATTAAGGAGAAAATTAATTATATAAGGTAAAAGGTTTGACATATTGTGCTCCTATTCTCATAATATATATAATAACATCTATAGCCATACAACAACATTTTTATTTGTCATATAAAGCGTTTCATATAAAATTTGCCATTTAGGCATTTTCTCAATTCGCTCAGTTGCGATGGTATATAAATAATTTGGAATATAACTACATAGGGTCATATCTCTATATATATAAAAATGAATGTTTGTTTGTTTGTTGGTCTGTATGTCCGGTATACAAATTCGCAGTAGTTCACTAATTCAAACCAAAATTTCCATACATAGGTAAAAAATACGGGAAGACGATAGGCTATTTAAAAATATATATAAATCAATTATTAAAACTATATATTTTTAGTCAGAAAATGATGATGACGATATTGCTGTATCATGTTTGATTATCAGATACAAAATTATATCGGGAAAAATTCCAAAAAGTAGAGACCACGGGTGAAACCAGTTCATTATTTTGTACGCAGGAACAAAATTCTAACAGAAAAACATTCATTCGAGCAGAAAACAAAAGCCAAATCATCTTTCTATAAAAATATCGCTTCTCAGACACAAAGTTTGGAGCGGGACGTTTCACAAGAATGACATCCACGGCGCCAATTTATAATTGTAACGAATAGTATTTGAATAAAAACATTTAATCGGGTAAAACCCGGGGGTTGCCCGGGTCATTCGGCTAGTTTTTAATAATTAAACCATGATCCATTCGCTTAAAATATATATATCTAACCTAATGAACAGTGCAATATGCCCAGGTTTTCCCCGAGTGAATGTTTACCTAGCGAATAATGCATTACTGACACTACTGTTATTTATTACGATGGTATTTTATTATCATTATAAGTTTTAATAGTTTGAAAATGAAAAAAAAAGAGACAATCACATACAAAATAATGATGATAATCATAATAATATCTTGAAAGGATAGAATCCTCATAAGACTACAATAAGAGGTATGATCTATAGAAGCATAGTGCTCTTCTCCCATCAATATAAACGTCAAAAACTGACGCATCTATTGACCGTCAAACTAGCGGTCTCAAGTCGGTGACAAATCCACAACACCAGCTTTGGCAAACTGAGAAGCGTCCACCTGGAGACCATGGTTTCGGGCTAACGGCCCTCGTCAGGTTTTAACGTTTATTTTGACGGGAGAGGCGCCCTATGCTTCTATACATCAATTTCCTCCCGACAAATTCTCCATCTATAATTATGAGGATTTAATCATAATACAAAACATTTGATAAAACAGTATTGGAGGAGAAACAAATTCACTCGAGATGAAGCTTCTGGAAACTCGATCATTCAGTTTATATATAATAGTTATGATGATTGGTTTGTTATTTGTATGAATTTAGACTTTGAATAGCTTTTATGTTCATCTATATATATATGACAAATTTTATTCTTTTTTATTTCGATAGGTTTGTTGGAGAATAGTAGTGCAACGTTTCCTATTTATAAATAAGGGATAGTCACAATACTTTGTGATTTAATATTTAATTAAATTACAACAAGGTTAACCATAATATAAAAACAAAAAATATCTTATTCAAATATTAGAGAATGGAAAAAGGTACAGTGCTGCCGACTGCCTGACTATGAAGAAAATTCAAAGAATAATAAAATATTTTACATAAATGAATACAAAGCATGTTAAAGTAGCAAACGTCAATTTATTTTCACAAGAATATACGCAGTTGTTTTATTATTTAGTTGGTAAAAAAGACAATATTCTCATAAATAATAAAGATAATGATGATAATATTAAAATTCATTCTTATTAAACTCCATCGTAGTATAATAAAATAGGCTCGAGTTCTTCTGAAGTAAATTATTACCCAAAATACTGTTTTACCAAATCATAAGTATTTCTCAATAGAATTGTTATTCTTAACTAGACGAAACACTCAGAAGAGAGAACACTCCGAATTCAAGACTCCGCACAAGTCTCTAACCTTGTAAATATGTAAATACACTGTATATGTGAAGGATCTGCACATACTATTTAATGTTAATATCATAAACTAGGTTGCTCTTTTTGAGCGGCACCTAATGAATTTACTTTGGAACTAAAACTAGACGAAAGAGGATCTTAAGAAGAACTGGAACCCCGAAAATTTTAAACTACAACATAAGGCATTAGAATTCCCCAACTCTCTAACCATAAATTCCCGGTAGAGAGAGAGATACATAATTATTATCTATTTGGAAATTCACAGAATATCCAACATTGAAAATTAGCAGAGTTCTCAAGCAATAAAAATATTCTATAGCGCGGGTGGAACCACCTTTGCCGAACTAATAAATCTATTGAATTTTTATTAAAGGGAAATATGAAAAGTGTGTTCGGGGATTACCTAGAAGATCGTGATATTGCAAAAACTCCGTCGAAGCGCCCAAGAGAAAAATCACCAGTAGTCACAAAAGAACCAATAACAATGCAAAAAAAAAAAAACAACAACGTGGTACACCAAACACGGGTCTCAGGGTACTCCAGAACCAACATTAAAAAATAAACAGCCTGAAAAACTCTAGAACCAGAAACTGTTAGAATTAAAATCGAAGTCACATCACATCAGATATTAGTCATAGCATGTTTCCCCATTCTATGCAGGCCGCTCTTGTTCCCTCTCCTTGCCCCGGTATTGGGTATCCCGATATCCAAACAAGACCTTCACCTTTGTCTCCGGCCCGCTCGGTGCTAACCTCTAGCTCTGCCTCTGCTTCTTGCCGTCCACGTGTGCTCTGTACGTCCACGTACAGAGAGTTCTCTTAATCAGCATCCCCCACTTTACTTCTGATACCTTTTTTTTCTTCATTTAAAGAGCTTATTGTAATATCTGAGGCCGAGAGGTTTTCCAGACAACTTGGTGATACAAAGGATAATGGGGCGAGTCCAATCAAACTACTAGAGCCAAATAGCGAAGAAATGCGAGCTGTCACCTCCTATCATCAGAACTATAATGGCGAGTGAAATAGATTTCTACATTATTTGCCATTTAGAAATGAAATGTATATTGATTCTATGTGTGTTATGATGACCTATATATGGCTCAATTTCTATGTGCACACATAGGTCTTTAAAAAGAAGAACGCTCAAAGAACCAATTCTCACAAAAACAAATTTTAATTAGAAAGCACATTTTCCCAGATCACGATATTTTACATAAGATCAATTTCTAGAAAAATATAAAATGTCTTCCTCTATATTGTTACATCATGATTAATGGCGTATTTATTATATTATTTTGAATATATTTGAAATTTAAATTATATATTTATTTATTTTTATATTCTATGATATTTATTTAAAACAGATTATTTTTAGATTATCATCATTTGTATTTAGGTACACTGTGACTTCACTGCTCTCTTTGATGTGATAAAATAAATAAATTATTCTGGTGGCTACATAAAGTAGACTTATCTCATTATTCCCTTTTATAAATTTGTAGGATGGTTGAAACACGCTCTGGTAAGATGCAAGACCCAGCACAGGAGAGAATCAAGGCTGAAGAGTCTGCCAAGCCGCAACCTGGTGCAACAATTGGTAGAGATGCTAGTTCCGACCCAGTTGTCCTGAATCCCAACATCGACATCCCCAAGTATGATCGAACAGAAGACCCTCGCCCATGGATTGAATCTCTTGAAGAAATTGGCTTCCTGTACCATTGGGCAGACTACATTATCTCCCGTTATGCTGCCATGAATATGATTGGTAGCGCCAAAACCTGGCTGAACCTACACAAAGTAAGTTTCACCAGCTGGGAAAATTTCAAGAGCCGCCTAATTGAGGATTTTGCCTCAGACGCCAACAAAGAAGAAATGAGGATGAGATTAAACAGGATACAACAGTGGAATGAACCTGCAATCAGGTTCGCAGAGGATATCCTTGTACTGTGCAACAAGGTCGACCCCCAAATGGAAGAAGATACTAAAATAAACTGGGTTATTGGAGGGTTAAAGAAAGAATACTCTTTTGCCCTTCACCTAAACCCTCCTAAAAATACCAATGAACTTCTAGAAATTTGTAAAAAGCTGGATTTGTTCGAAAAGAATTACCAAGAACGTGCAGAAAAATCAAAAGCTCTTTATAATGGACCACGCTCTCCTCGTCCCCATCATCAAGAGCAACGGAAGAATGCTACGTCGTTCAGAAGACCATATCAGAACACCTCCAAGCCCCAGGCCCCCGCTCCGAGGTACTACCAGAACACCTCCAAGCCCCAGGCCCCCACTCCGAGGTATTACCAGAACAAGCCTCTGCCCCAGGTATCTGCCCCTAGACGATCTTACACTCCCAATCCTGAGCCAAAACCGGTCTACCCAAGTAAAACATACAATAAGAATCCAAATTCAAATAGGAATAGGACAGAAGACGGGAGACCAATATGTTTCAAGTGTAACAAGCCAGGACACGTAGCGCGGTATTGCAGAGTCAGGTTTGTAAGAATTGTGGAAGAGGACCCCATAGTTACACAAGACAAGGTCGAAGAAGAAATCCGAATGGATAATGGAACTCAGAAGTCGAGACCTCTGCTCTACTCTGACGTAAGTAATAGCCCGCACTCGAGTATCCCTACAAGGAATAGATATGCTGCATTAGAAGATTTAAACTAAACATCGCGCCTGAGTCCGTCAATCAAAGCAAGTCGACCATAAATGGAATTAAAAAGTTAGACCCCAAATATAAAATGAACATTAACGTGGATAGAATCGGTATCTGCGAAGCTTTGATTGATACAGGCGCCGATCTTTCAGTGGTCGACCTTAGTACAGCTCTTAACACAGGTCTTGAAATAATAAATCCTGATAAAATGTGCTCCGGACCCGATGGCAAAGAATTAGATATCGTAGGAAATATTATTTTAAATATAAAATTTGATGACAAAACAATTACACATCAATTTGTGATAATGAGAACACATTTGCGAATATTTATACTTGGACGTGATTTTCTTAAGAAAATGAACGCAAAAATTGATTGTCAGCGTGAAATAATCAAATATGACTTGACAGAAAATCGTGACGTAATCAAATATCAACAGAAGAAAATAAAAAGTGCAAAGGATGCCATTATACCAGAACTTTCTATTAAATTGATTAATGCATTTGTAGAAGCAGAGGATGGCGAATACATCATCGAGGAGAACCATAAAATGTTTCAAACAAATGGACTTCGACTAGCGAGAAGCTTAATAAATGTTGTGAATAAGAAAACATATATCTGGATAACAAACCCTTACCCTCGACCATTAAAATATTAAAAAACCAAACATTGTGCTTTGGAAGCCAGCCAGCCGAAGTGAATCTTATGGAAGAAAGTGAACAAAAAGAGCATGAAGAACCCCAATTTCAGATAAACGAAAATTTAGCATATACGGAAAAGGAGCAATTGAAACAAGTTTTGGAAAGGTACGAGGATTTGTTTTCGTCGGGATTAGGAAGATCCAACTTAGCGAAACATCGGATCGATACAGAAGGCGCGAAACCGATCAAACACAAGCCGTATAGGGTGAGCGCGAAAGAGCGAGAAATCATAAAAGAACAAATTGATGAAATGCTCAGAGACGGCATAATTAGACCATCCTCGAGTCCATGGTCCTTCCCTGTAATCTTGGTCAAGAAGCGAGATGGTAAGTACAGATTTTGCGTTGACTACAGAAAATTGAATGATGTAACAGTGAAGGATGTTTACCCAATTCCCAGAATTGATGAAGTATTGGATACACTTCAAGGATCCAAATACTTTTCAGCAATTGACCTTAAATCAGGATATTGGCAAGTAGAGGTTGAGGAGAAAGATAAAGAAAAGACAGCCTTCACTACAGCACATGGCCTATATGAGTTCAACGTAATGCCCTTTGGTCTATGCAATGCCCCTGCTACATTTGAGAGGAACATGGAAAATATGCTTGGTAATCTTAGATGGCAAATTTGCTTATGTTATCTAGATGACGTAATCATTTATAGCTCGGATTTTTCAACACATCTCAAAAGAATAGAAGCTGTTTTAAAATGTTTTCGCGAGGCTAATTTAAAATTGAACAACAAAAAATGCCAATTTGCTTTCGAAGAACTGGAGATTCTTGGCCATATAACTAATCAACATGGTATAAAACCAGCGGAGCATAATATCAAGGCTATTAGAGATTTTCCTCGGCCCAAAAAGATAAAAGAAGTTCAATCATTTTTAGGAATGTGCTCATATTATAGAAAATTTATCAAAGGTTTTTCAAAAATTGCCGATCCATTAACCAGTCTTATAAAAAAGAATGTACCTTTTACCTGGACAGAAAATCAAGAAAAAGCATTTCAAACCCTTAAAGTAGCATTGATAAATCCTCCAATCTTAGGGCACTTTGACCCGAATGCAATTACTTACATTCATACTGACGCATCTAACATCGGCCTGGGTGCAAAATTAGTCCAAAAGTTCGGCGATAAAGAAAAAGTTATCTCATATTTAAGTCGAACACTGCGCAAACCTGAGCAAAATTATTCGACTACCGAAAAAGAATGTCTAGCTGTTGTGTGGTCAATGTCCAAGTTACGACCCTACCTATATGGAAGGCACTTCAAAATCGTAACTGATCATCACGCACTATGCTGGCTTAAGAATCTGAAAGATCCGACCGGCCGATTAGCACGATGGGCACTGAAGATTCAGGAATATCATTTCGAAATCATACATAAATCGGGTAAAAAACATCTGGACGCTGATGGTCTATCTAGAGGACCCTTACCTGAAAACGAATGGGACGAAGATTATGAAAGACTATTTCTGAATCAAATAATAGACGAAAAGGATGATTTTATTGAGAATATTAAGGAGAACCTTAGTGGAAACAAGCGTTCATTTACACAGAACTTCAAAGAAGAAAATGGGTGTCTCTACAAGAAAAATCCAAATCCTGAAGGTAGGGCATGGTTGCTGGTAGTGCCAAAGAAGAGAAGGAAGGAAGTCATGAGTGAATACCACAACCATATGCTGAATGGCCATCTGGGCGTCGCCAGAACCACTTACCGATTGAAGAATAAATACTATTGGCCTTCCATGTTGAAAGATGTTTCAGAATTTGTAAAGACGTGCCATCTTTGCCAAAGTCGGAAAGGTTCAAATCACTTGCCTTCTGGACTTCTACAACCTATTCCCCCAGCTAACTACCCTTTTGAAAGAATCGGAATTGACTTTGTTGGCCCCTTGCCATCAACGAAAAGAAGAAGGAAGTGGATAATTGTGTTGACTGATTATTATACCAAGTATGCTGAAACAAAGGCAGTATCAGAAGCAACCGTGAAAGAAGTCTCTACATTTTTAATCGAACATATTATTTTACGTCACGGGGCCCCAAGATTTCTTATTAGCGATAGAGGTTCACAATTCACTAGCAATTTGATGAAGGAGGTAATGAAAATGTGCAAAGTGAAACACTGCTTCACAACGAGCTACCACCCCCAGACTAACGGACTAACGGAACGGCTAAATAGAACTTTAATCAATATGATCAGCATGTATGTGAACACAGACCAAAAGAACTGGGATGAAATCCTCCCTTTTATCACCCACGCGTATAATACCACGATTCAAGAAACCACAGGCTACTCTCCATTTTTCCTGTTGTTTGGAAGGGAACCCATGTCCCTCTTAGACGACGAGAATATCCCAACGGACAGTAACATGGACGATTACGACGAATATATAGAAAACTACTTAGATAAAATAGCAAGGACGAGACAGGTAGTCATTAACAACACAGAGAAGACTCAGGAAAGAATGAAAAGAAACTATGACAAAAAACACAATGAGAAAATCTATGAACCAGGACATTTAGTGGCAGTTTGGACACCAGTCAGGAAAATCGGAAAATGCGAAAAACTATTGAGAAAATATTTTGGCCCATATCGAATATTAAAGAAGCTGTCTAACGTAAATTACTTAATTGAGCCGAAAGATAATCCTGGCCAAGACCCATTGATTGTCCATGTCTCAAGACTCAAACCCTATTTTGAGAGAATTGATGAGGTAACTCACGAGGACGTGACGACCTCTGGAGAGGGGGAAGTGTTACATCATGATTAATGGCGTATTTATTATATTATTTTGAATATATTTGAAATTTAAATTATATATTTATTTATTTTTATATTCTATGATATTTATTTAAAACAGATTATTTTTAGATTATCATCATTTGTATTTAGGTACACTGTGACTTCACTGCTCTCTTTGATGTGAGAAAATAAATAAATTATTCTGGTGGCTACATAAAGTAGACTTATCTCATTATTCCCTTTTATAAATTTGTAGGATGGTTGAAACACGCTCTGGTAAGATGCAAGACCCAGCACAGGAGAGAATCAAGGCTGAAGAGTCTGCCAAGCCGCAACCTGGTGCAACAATATACAACTTAGTTTTATTCCTTATCGGGAGCGGTTTTGATTTCATTTATATATATATTTTTTTGCAGAGAACATAGCCCTAGTTATTTAAATCCCACAATAAAGAATACATCTCTATGTTCATACTGCGATGAAATAATATGAACCAGGGCATCGCAATGTTTTATTTTATCACTTGTATTACAGTTAGCAGTTTCTCATAGAACCATCGTACAGGTGAACGCTGTGAGATATCAGGACACGCGTGCTCTAATGCATTTTTAAATGTATTTGTTGCGAGGTTTGGCCAATAGATATTGCTTCTCGCTAGAGTTTTCATTCTCGCCATACTTCGGTGTCTATAATTACCAATTTCCTTTATGAAAGGCAGTCTCACTGGAAGTAAACACTTTCCATTAACCCCGACATTAGCAGAGCGTTCGACACTGTTCCAAGACTGGCCATTATCCCGTGTCTCGAAAGCCTGGCTTCTACAGGTCTAGTGATTAGTCTTATACAAAGGATTCTGGAAGACAGGAAGGTGTCGTTCTCAGAATGGAAGGCTACACAGTCCCACAACTCAATGCTCTAATCAGAAGATTCAAGGTTCGAATGCTAGCCTTTGTACTCCCCGAAGATCGGGGCTAAGCTCCTTCCCGTAGAACGTTATTGCCCGGTTCCCTTTCCCCCACTTCCTTCATCTGAGGGCACTTGCTGGTTGCTTATGCAAACGACTTCACTATGCTCATTCAAGTTCGCGGCCGAATGCGCAAACTCATTCGCGGAAGTCGAGAGATAATTTCAAAGCTTATCAGCTTAATTCGAGGCAAAGTTGTAAATTCTCCTTTAGCTAGAAACAAAATTTTACAAACCGTAGAGATCCAGGTCTTATTCTATGTAGTGTTAGCCTCGAGACGTCCAGGTTTCTCAAGGATGGAATCCAGAAATCCAAGGTGTATAGTGAGAGGGATCCCTGTACTCCAACATTACCGTTCGTCTCCCTACCAGGCAGTTCT
>CP092873.1:33985224-34001738 GCA_030710605.1 Cordylochernes scorpioides | reverse complement strand
CATCTCGACATCAAAACTCAGCTAGACTTCCTAAAAGAGAACAACGAGGGATACCTTGAATCAAAACTCGGCTCTGTTTTACTTCTCAGTCATACGACCTCTTACCATTAGCCTGAAGCTTGAAAATGTAATGTAAACTTTGATCATCACAGTTGGGTTCAAAGGTGATTCAGGAGTTAGAGCGCGCGCCGCAATTGTTCTTCCTACCCAAAACACAAGTCGAATATTCTCCCGATTCATCCATAATGTACAGAATTTCAAGCAAAACTCAATTTATTCGCTGGGCCGTCTGCTTGCCAATAACAGCCGGTCAAGCCAAATTATCTTCAATAGGGTAAATTAACTTTGCGTTAGACAGTACTCCTCACATCAACCTATGTTGGGTACATGGCCACAGTGGGTTAGATGGCAATAAACGAGTGGACAGTCTGCAAAGAATGCTTCAGCTTCTACCTTTGAATCCTCATATTCCATCCTGCCTCGAAGTCTTGCTTGCAACCATTCCCGGGCGGCATCCCTAGCGGCCTGGAAGGAAGTGTATACCCAAGCCTACTTAATAAGATTCCTCTGAAGAATATCATCCATTCTAAGCCGTCTCTTCTCAAATATATCTCTGAGATTCGTCACTATCCTTATCAACCATGGACATCTCCTGGCATATGGCCTCATGAAATGGATTAAATTTTCTTTTACTGCTTGGAAGAACTACAGACATCGGATCACCTCATATTCTATTGTCAGTTTTCCTTAGGCACAGAATACAGACAGCCTTGCTACTTGGACTAGCTCAGTGCGATACTACGTTGCTGGCCCGCTACCCAGGCTCCCTGCTAGCCTAGAACTTGCTGGCCAACAGGTTCAGCTAGGAAATCTGCACAGGCCGTGACTAGAACTTTAATCCGAACAGTCCGGGTAGTTGTTCAGAGCTCCAGGAACTCCTCGTATATGTCTATTATACTCTCACACTTCTAGATATTTAATATCTACAATAAAATCTGTGATATTTTGCGCCCATATTTTGGTGTATATTCACAAAATAGTCACACTCTGAAGGCATATTTCCGTTTAGATGATTATTTGATGTCCATCTTTATATTGGCCCTACAAATTCGGCCGATTTCATAACACCTCTCCTAGGATGTTATGGGATAAAAGGTGATGAGGGCCATAGTCATAAACCATGTATTGTGCGACATTTTATTTATATTACCAAATCTGGAATAGATGGAATATGAGGATTCTAAGGTAGAAGCTGCAGCATTCTTTGCAGACTGTCCACTCGTTTGTTGTCATCTAACCCACTGGCACTGTGGAAGATAATTTGACTTTACCGGAAGTGCAGATTGATGTTAGAGAAAATCTGCCATCTGAAATAATAGTTACTTTAAAATTTGCCAGGCTGTTATTGGCAAGGCAGACGGCCCAGCGAATGAATGGAGTTTTGCCCGAAATTCTGTACATTTTGGATGGAAGGGAGAAGATTCGACTTGTGTTTTGGGTAGGAAGGACAATTGCGGCTCGCGCGCTAACTTCTTAATCACTATACGTTCTATACAGGGATGATAAATATATAACATTGTTTTAATACATTTTATATGTGAGAGGGGTGCCCTTTCAGTACTGGAAAACCATCCTTTCGCAATCTTGCATTTTATTTATATTACTGCGGTGTGCGTGATTTTGGACAGATTATTGAATTTGTCTTAGCAAAACCCAAATATGCAGTTACATCCAAATATAATCGTCTCTCAATTTTCACATCACAAGGAAAATTCCAGCACCAATTACATAAAAAATTCTATCGGAAACCTTAAATTGTTCCTGCGGATAAACATACCAAACTGCTCTCTCCTCCTTATCTTTGACAGTCCGAACTTTTCAGAAGTGAAAAATCGTTTGTTTTCAGATCTAAAAGATTTAACTCTTCCAAAACAACCACTTTGCATATTTATTGCAGGTAGAGGTTCGAAAAGCCTACTTATATGACAAATTCACCACTTCACACGCAGAAAGAGTTTGATTGGAATAATTTTAATCTGCTGTACAGTAGAACCTCAATGAGAGTATACTCTGGCTAGAGGACTCCTCTCTGAAAATGTCAGTTTTTTTTAGAAGACTTTTTAAGAAGACGCTTCTATCTCCCTAGCGATCACTTAGGCTCTGCAACTAGGTGTTTACAGAGAGGTAGGTGTACTGTATTGTTAGCTTTAACCTCGACCGAATAGAGAGGGAAACATTGGATAGAACACATCACTCGACAGTAATTACATTATTTTTACACATTACACTTATTACAAATTCAATTGCTCTCTATCGATAAAATTGTAATAATTATTCTGACAATGTTTTTATTATATGATAAATATTATATTTATCAATATTCATCAATAAAAATTGCCAAAAAATACTTATCACAACTATGTTATAGAACAAAGTTTCATCTACAAAAATATAACTCATATCTTAAATATACTTAACGCCTTTTGCCACGAATACTAACAAAAACAACAATATTATTTTCTGCAATTTTGCCTACATTTCTATAATCAGTTTTATCCTACCGACATGCTTACAACATCTTTGAAGCAACCATTTTGGTCAAATATTTAAATGGTCTTAGCCTTATGGTTGAAGTTTAACTGTGTTAGAATATTGTCACCATTCTATTGTATTTTTCCATACAAAGGACGATCTATTCAAAGATTCTTACCATTGATAAATAGGACCCTTGATAAAAACACCTCTTCCTTGAAATTGTACAGAAAAGACACAACATGACCTCCAATAAGAGACCATTGTTCAGGCGGCCTCTCAAGAGAGGTTCTAGTGAATAACCTGAATGCAATCACACACCTGGTTAAGAAAGGAATAAGTTTCAAAGGAGGTGAAAGTTTTGCTATCTTTTTATAACCTTATATATATATTTTTTTTCTATAAAATAAATAAATGTACAACCGGAACACTCTTTGGAGGCCATCAAAAACAAGCAATCTCACACACAGCTTTATAAAGATCACCAGTATTAAACAGATTCACCACAGGAAGAAAGGAAGCATAGATGGAGCTCCTGTAGCTCCAACAACAGCCTACAGCTCCGACGCATGTCAGTGGCCACACGTTCCTTCGTGCATACGTCAAGTATAGCGTATCATTGAACAGGCGAGTATGGCCGCATTTTAATATTCACTTTCCTCATCCAAATAGACCACGACATTCGGCTTTCCTATTAATCTTCTCCGAACGGTGACTGCGGCCTTGTAGAATTTATATAAACCAAAAAAAAAAGACCTTGATCAAACATCATTGCATTCATCCAGTTATATATTTGTTGACTATCGGGCACTCCCAATTATCTAGGTTTCAATTAACAAAAAGGTTTTTTTAATTATAGATATACATCCATATTCTTCAATTCAACAATCCAGGGAATCGAAAATATCTGTTGAGTTATAGTAGGTGTTGAATTAGAGACGGTTAAATAAAAAAAATACTATACTGTTTATTAAAATCCATTCGCCTCAAATTTTCTTTTAGTGTTCAATTAAAAAAAAAATATATATATAGTATACAGGGTGATCCAAAAGTCCCGCACAACTTTAAAAATTAATAACTCCCCGAATATTTGCGCTAGAGCAATGCGGTAAACACCATTGTATTCAGGATGCAATGGGATTTTTTATGGCAAATAATGAAAAATTCGAAATTGATTTTAGTTACAATTTTATTTGCCAGATGGCGCTCTACCAGAATCAGAGATTCAGTGGCCAAATTGTTTGATAAATTGAAAAATATAACTGATCGACACGTATTTTCCCTTTTTGAATACAAGGAAAGAACCCTAATAATATCAAATAACAAATTAATAAAACACCACTTCGCCAAAAGTATGAAGAATTGGTTAACGATTTTCAAATACAATCAGAGATATGTAAAATAGGTAAATGCAAATTAAAACATGTAGCAAAAAATATGTATATTTTATATGGGGTTTTGTGAAATAGATTGAATGTTTGAAAAACACTGCTGATATCAATACACGAATTTTTGAAATGTTAATATAGTACCAAAAATTATGATGGCACTATTAATAGTATTTCTTGCTATAAGAAATGTGTAGTTTCTTGACTGATTGGCGACCCTTGACTATTTAACTGGATATTTGTCATGATCCAACAAATGTAATATAGAGGGGAGTGACAAAATATATTTGTCGTACTTTATTCCAAATATCCTATGGGCTTGTCAATTGTTATCATTGTTTATTATACTGTACACAATTTTAAAAAATGTGTCCCCTCAAATAAAAATAAATTTTAAATCGACCTTTTGCGTTGAAAAACGTGGTAGTAAAATCATTTTGTATTATTTTTTTTTCACAAAATTTCTAAAGTTATTGGTGTACAGAAAATATTCCTTATGCTATTTCTTCTAATGAGCGAAAAGAGAAAACTAAACATAAGGGGGAAAATTGTGTGTACCAGTGTTATTCGAGAAGTTATATCACTCTGGTTTGCACGACATAATATGTGAGCAAATGACGAACAAAATATTACTGTTCACAAAAATAGAGTCAAGATGTGAGGACAGCATTTATTATCCCCATATCCCAACACAAAGAGCTGCAAAAAATTGGTAGATAATATAATACATGGCGGCTTATCTAACACATGAGGTAACTGCTTTCTCTCTTGTATTTGGTCACAATCCTTGCTCAATGTGGCACCCTTTATTCTTAATCACCGCCTGGAGACGATAAATGACAGAATGGACAGCATTAAATAACATATATATATTGTTACATCATGATTAATGGCGTATTTATTATATTATTTTTAATATATTTGAAATTCAAATTATATATTTATTTATTTTTATATTCTATGATATTTATTTAAAACAGATTATTTTTAGATTATCACATTTGTATTTAGGTACACTGTGACTTCACTGCTCTCTTTGATGTGAGAAAATAAATAAATTATTCTGGTGGCTACATAAAGTAGACTTATCTCACATTATTCCCTTTTATAAATTTGTAGGATGGTTGAAACACGCTCTGGTAAGATGCAAGACCCAGCACAGGAGAGAATCAAGGCTGAAGAGTCTGCCAAGCCGCAACCTGGTGCAACAATTGGTAGAGATGCTAGTTCCGACCCAGTTGTCCTGAATCCCAACATCGATATCCCCAAGTATGATGGAACAGAAGACCCTCGCCCATGGATTGAATCTCTTGAAGAAATTGGCTTCCTGTACCATTGGGCAGACTACATTATCTCCCGTTATGCTGCCATGAATATGATTGGTAGCGCCAAAACCTGGCTGAACCTACACAAAGTAAGTTTCACCAGCTGGGAAAATTTCAAGAGCCGCCTAATTGAGGATTTTGCCTCAGACGCCAACAAAGAAGAAATGAGGATGAGATTAAACAGGATACAACAGTGGAATGAACCTGCAATCAGGTTCGCAGAGGATATCCTTGTACTGTGCAACAAGGTCGACCCCCAAATGGAAGAAGATACTAAAATAAACTGGGTTATTGGAGGGTTAAAGAAAGAATACTCTTTTGCCCTTCACCTAAACCCTCCTAAAAATACCAATGAACTTCTAGAAATTTGTAAAAAGCTGGATTTGTTCGAAAAGAATTACCAAGAACGTGCAGAAAAATCAAAAGCTCTTTATTATGGACCACGCTCTCCTCGTCCCCATCATCAAGAGCAATGGAAGAATGCTACGTCGTTCAGAAGACCATATCAGAACACCTCCAAGCCCCAGGCCCCCGCTCCGAGGTACTACCAGAACACCTCCAAGCCCCAGGCCCCCACTCCGAGGTATTACCAGAAAAAGCCTCTGCCCCAGGTATCTGCCCCTAGACGATCTTACACTCCCAATCCTGAGCCAAAACCGGTCTACCCAAGTAAAACATACAATAAGAATCCAAATTCAAATAGGAATAGGACAGAAGACGGGAGACCAATATGTTTCAAGTGTAACAAGCCAGGACACGTAGCGCGGTATTGCAGAGTCAGGTTTGTAAGAATTGTGGAAGAGGACCCCATAGTTACACAAGACAAGGTCGAAGAAGAAATCCGAATGGATAATGGAACTCAGAAGTCGAGACCTCTGCTCTACTCTGACGTAAGTAATAGCCCGTACTCGAGTATCCCTACAAGGAATAGATATGCTGCATTAGAAGATTTAAACTAAACATCGCGCCTGAGTCCGTCAATCAAAGCAAGTCGACCATAAATGGAATTAAAAAGTTAGACCCCAAATATAAAATGAACATTAACGTGGATAGAATCGGTATCTGCGAAGCTTTGATTGATACAGGCGCCGATCTTTCAGTGGTCGACCTTAGTACAGCTCTTAACACAGGTCTTGAAATAATAAATCCTGATAAAATGTGCTCCGGACCCGATGGCAAAGAATTAGATATCGTAGGAAATATTATTTTAAATATAAAATTTGATGACAAAACAATTACACATCAATTTGTGATAATGAGAACACATTTGCGAATATTTATACTTGGACGTGATTTTCTTAAGAAAATGAACGCAAAAATTGATTGTCAGCGTGAAATAATCAAATATGACTTGACAGAAAATCGTGACGTAATCAAATATCAACAGAAGAAAATAAAAAGTGCAAAGGATGCCATTATACCAGAACTTTCTATTAAATTGATTAATGCATTTGTAGAAGCAGAGGATGGCGAATACATCATCGAGGAGAACCATAAAATGTTTCAAACAAATGGACTTCGACTAGCGAGAAGCTTAATAAATGTTGTGAATAAGAAAACATATATCTGGATAACAAACCCTTACCCTCGACCATTAAAATATTAAAAAACCAAACATTGTGCTTTGGAAGCCAGCCAGCCGAAGTGAATCTTATGGAAGAAAGTGAACAAAAAGAGCATGAAGAACCCCAATTTCAGATAAACGAAAATTTAGCATATACGGAAAAGGAGCAATTGAAACAAGTTTTGGAAAGGTACGAGGATTTGTTTTCGTCGGGATTAGGAAGATCCAACTTAGCGAAACATCGGATCGATACAGAAGGCGCGAAACCGATCAAACACAAGCCGTATAGGGTGAGCGCGAAAGAGCGAGAAATCATAAAAGAACAAATTGATGAAATGCTCAGAGACGGCATAATTAGACCATCCTCGAGTCCATGGTCCTTCCCTGTAATCTTGGTCAAGAAGCGAGATGGTAAGTACAGATTTTGCGTTGACTACAGAAAATTGAATGATGTAACAGTGAAGGATGTTTACCCAATTCCCAGAATTGATGAAGTATTGGATACACTTCAAGGATCCAAATACTTTTCAGCAATTGACCTTAAATCAGGATATTGGCAAGTAGAGGTTGAGGAGAAAGATAAAGAAAAGACAGCCTTCACTACAGCACATGGCCTATATGAGTTCAACGTAATGCCCTTTGGTCTATGCAATGCCCCTGCTACATTTGAGAGGAACATGGAAAATATGCTTGGTAATCTTAGATGGCAAATTTGCTTATGTTATCTAGATGACGTATTCATTTATAGCTCGGATTTTTCAACACATCTCAAAAGAATAGAAGCTGTTTTAAAATGTTTTCGCGAGGCTAATTTAAAATTGAACAACAAAAAATGCCAATTTGCTTTCGAAGAACTGGAGATTCTTGGCCATATAACTAATCAACATGGTATAAAACCAGCGGAGCATAATATCAAGGCTATTAGAGATTTTCCTCGGCCCAAAAAGATAAAAGAAGTTCAATCATTTTTAGGAATGTGCTCATATTATAGAAAATTTATCAAAGGTTTTTCAAAAATTGCCGATCCATTAACCAGTCTTATAAAAAAGAATGTACCTTTTACCTGGACAGAAAATCAAGAAAAAGCATTTCAAACCCTTAAAGTAGCATTGATAAATCCTCCAATCTTAGGGCACTTTGACCCGAATGCAATTACTTACATTCATACTGACGCATCTAACATCGGCCTGGGTGCAACATTAGTCCAAAAGTTCGGCGATAAAGAAAAAGTTATCTCATATTTAAGTCGAACACTGCGCAAACCTGAGCAAAATTATTCGACTACCGAAAAAGAATGTCTAGCTGTTGTGTGGTCAATGTCCAAGTTACGACCCTACCTATATGGAAGGCACTTCAAAATCGTAACTGATCATCACGCACTATGCTGGCTTAAGAATCTGAAAGATCCGACCGGCCGATTAGCATGATGGGCACTGAAGATTCAGGAATATCATTTCGAAATCATACATAAATCGGGTAAAAAACATCTGGACGCTGATGGTCTATCTAGAGGACCCTTACCTGAAAACGAATGGGACGATGATTATGAAAGACTATTTCTGAATCAAATAATAGACGAAAAGGATGATTTTATTGAGAATATTAAGGAGAACCTTAGTGGAAACAAGCGTTCAATTACACAGAACTTCAAAGAAGAAAATGGGTGTCTCTACAAGAAAAATCCAAATCCTGAAGGTAGGGCATGGTTGCTGGTAGTGCCAAAGAAGAGAAGGAAGGAAGTCATGAGTGAATACCACAACCATATGCTGAATGGCCATCTGGGCGTCGCCAGAACCACTTACCGATTGAAGAATAAATACTATTGGCCTTCCATGTTGAAAGATGTTTCAGAATTTGTAAAGACGTGCCATCTTTGCCAAAGTCGGAAAGGTTCAAATCACTTGCCTTCTGGACTTCTACAACCTATTCCCCCAGCTAACTACCCTTTTGAAAGAATCGGAATTGACTTTGTTGGCCCCTTGCCATCAACGAAAAGAAGAAGGAAGTGGATAATTGTGTTGACCGATTATTATACCAAGTATGCTGAAACAAAGGCAGTATCAGAAGCAACCGTGAAAGAAGTCTCTACATTTTTAATCGAACATATTATTTTACGTCACGGGGCCCCAAGATTTCTTATTAGCGATAGAGGTTCACAATTCACTAGCAATTTGATGAAGGAGGTAATGAAAATGTGCAAAGTGAAACACTGCTTCACAACGAGCTACCACCCCCAGACTAACGGACTAACGGAACGGCTAAATAGAACTTTAATCTATATGATCAGCATGTATGTGAACACAGACCAAAAGAACTGGGATGAAATCCTCCCTTTTATCACCCACGCGTATAATACCACGATTCAAGAAACCACAGGCTACTCTCCATTTTTCCTGTTGTTTGGAAGGGAACCCATGTCCCTCTTAGACGACGAGAATATCCCAACGGACAGTAACATGGACGATTACGACGAATATATAGAAAACTACTTAGATAAAATAGCAAGGACGAGACAGGTAGTCATTAACAACACAGAGAAGACTCAGGAAAGAATGAAAAGAAACTATGACAAAAAACACAATGAGAAAATCTATGAACCAGGACATTTAGTGGCAGTTTGGACACCAGTCAGGAAAATCGGAAAATGCGAAAAACTATTGAGAAAATATTTTGGCCCATATCGAATATTAAAGAAGCTGTCTAACGTAAATTACTTAATTGAGCCGAAAGATAATCCTGGCCAAGACCCATTGATTGTCCATGTCTCAAGACTCAAACCCTATTTTGAGAGAATTGATGAGGTAACTCACGAGGACGTGACGACCTCTGGAGAGGGGGAAGTGTTACATCATGATTAATGGCGTATTTATTATATTATTTTTAATATATTTGAAATTCAAATTATATATTTATTTATTTTTATATTCTATGATATTTATTTAAAACAGATTATTTTTAGATTATCACATTTGTATTTAGGTACACTGTGACTTCACTGCTCTCTTTGATGTGAGAAAATAAATAAATTATTCTGGTGGCTACATAAAGTAGACTTATCTCACATTATTCCCTTTTATAAATTTGTAGGATGGTTGAAACACGCTCTGGTAAGATGCAAGACCCAGCACAGGAGAGAATCAAGGCTGAAGAGTCTGCCAAGCCGCAACCTGGTGCAACAATATATATATATATATATATATATATATATATATATATATATATCTGTTGAAATTGATAAAACGTGCCATCTGATAGAAGCCTTCAGCATGGCCAATGTGGTAGGCCAGCATCGATAAACACACGATTTAATGTACCCCCATAGACAAAAATCGCAAGGCGTCAGGTCTGGTGATCTTGGAGGCCACTGGTATATAACGTGGCGACTTATCATACGATTTTCACCGAATGTATCCTTCAGCAATTGTTTGGCACCTCGGGAGATATGAGGAGGTCCTCCATCTTTCATGAATGTTATTTCGCTCAGTGCTTTTGCCCTGCAATATGGGAATACTTTTTTCTCTCAAAGGTTGAACATAACGTTCACCAGTTACAAAAACGGTTTTAAAAGTTCTTCCATTGATTTTTTAAAGAAAAATGGCCCAATAATAAAATAAGTGAACCCACACAAAACTGTAACTCTAGGCTGGTAAAGTGGCATTTCTGTAAAAATCCTAGGGTTTTCTGTTGCCCAAATGCGGCTGTTTTGAATGTTAAATTCTCCGTTTAGAGAAAAGTGAGCATCATCTGTCCACAGAACATTCGACAGCCAGTTTTCATCAATATCAATTTGCCGTAAAACCCATGCAGCTAATTCTTGACGCATCTCAAAATCGCCAACATTCAGCTCGTGAAATCTTTGAATTTTGTATGGGTACACACAATAGAGACATTAAGTGAAGCGTCTTCGGATATCACAATCATACTCGGCGAATTTAACGCCAAAAGTTCAATTTGGGGATCACCTGTCCAGGATAACAAAAGTCAGCAGGTTGAGGACATGCTAACCGACCTCGACCTTACACCGTTAAATAACGGAGAGAACACCTACCTATCTAAGTCCACAGGCACAGAATCCGAAATCAGAATCACAGCGATAAATTACAACATCGCACCCACAACACAATGGAAAATCCTGAGAGGTGCAATCAGTGACCACAGACCAATTTTAACAACCCTAAACTTCAAAATTGAGAATGTCCATTAGAATAAAATAACATGGAACTTTAGGAAAGCCGACTTGAAAAAAAATCACAGAAAAGCTTGAAGAACTGTGCAACGAAACTGGATGCTTAACGGCGATCCAAGGTGCATACTTAATACCACGTTTTGTACTCTCTAAAAGATGTATACTGAATAATAAAAATGGCGTTTACTGTTTAATATATTGTAGCGTTTCATATCCATTTTATTAGAGTTTTTTCTTCATAAAGAAATAAAGTGACATCTATATACATCGATGGCAAGTTATTTCTTTATAATTAATTTATGCCTAGTTGTTCGTATTATTTGCGGAAGAGCATTGCTCGATGCAAATATTATTTATAATTCTACTGTCCTAAAAGCTTATGTTCATAGTTTACTTAAATACCATTTCTAAGATTCCATCCATCAGTGTAGCATATATAAGGAGAATGATCCAATACAGTATTAGAGCTCTAAAGGAGTAGTGTGATAGATTAAATTGGTGAAACCGCTGTGAGGGGTTTACAACTGATGAGTCAAGCCCTAGAAATCAGTAGAAGTTTGTTTTATATGTAAAAGAAACATTCATGCTAATGTTTTCATTTCTTAGAATAACTTCAGTTCAGGTAACTAAATATTTGGGATGACCAACTGCGACCTATCGTGATAAATACCAACTGACCATTTTTTATTGACGTAAATTTGACCAATACCTTCTTCTTTCTTATCTACACTTAATCATTTAAGGATATCAAGCATGTAGAGCTTGAGATGTGTGTCTGCTGGGGGTGAGGAAGATTTGGCATCCATCATGACTGGGTGAAGTAGAAAGCATCTGCCTTTGTGATTAAGACTAGGAGCACTACTCAGACTTAGCTCAGCATGAAATGGCCACCTCTGACATGAGGAACAGACACCATGTGTATAGCCGCTCTTAACATGGAGTACATCCGTACTCGTACATCCTGTATCTCTGGATCAGGAGACCTTACAGGGTACTATTAGACGGGCCAGCTGAGCCCAGGTCTTTTAGCAAGCTTGTTACTGCTCCCCCTCCTCCTTTTTCATCCGGGCTTGGGACCGGCAAAGGTGTAGTTATATGCCTTTCTTGAATTATCAAGAAAGTCTAACCACGTAGGTCTTTTCTGTCTGTTGGACCTCTGTTAGCATGGTGCAGGTTGTACATTGAGAACTTGCCAGGAGGAACTTCAGCTTTTCGGAAGATTCTAGTCTTTCTTTATCAACAGATTAGAAAATTGACAATCGTGTTAAAAATATATTGTTGCAAAATATATATATATATTTTTTTAACAGAGTGTTCATTTTTTATGCTTATATTTTGATACTCTGTAAATTTCCCTCGTGGTTTATCTTTTGTTTATTGTTCATAGTTGGTTCTTCCCTCGTTGAATAAATTGCTGTGTCATCTATACACTTCAGGATTCCGTGTTACCTCAAGAGAGAAAGAGAGAGCTGTCTCATCCTGAAGTTTGTCTTCCATAATTTTCCACATGGCAATATGTTAAAACGTTCCTACGTCATTTGTCTCAATTTTCTAGCAAGATAATATAAGCGAATTTCCTTTAACTCTTCCTTAACATTGAAATACACAATACAACAGGCTTATAGAGATACGTTTCTTTTCATTCTATTATTGTAATCTCAAGATTTCAGGCATCTCTACCCATTCTACAGGAATACAAATAGAATAATAGTATAACGAATGAAGACATTAATACGCAAATGTTTCTTTTCACAAATATATCAAACTTCTACTGTCTTTACTGCGATGAAAAAATATTATGGTGAACCGTCCCAGCGGTTTCGCCAATTTAATCTGCCAGACCGCTTCTATATAGTATTAGAGCTCTAAAGAAGCGGTCTGGTAGATTAAATTGACAAACCCACTGGGAGGGTTTACCACTGATGAGTCAAGCCCTCCCAATATTTTTTTAATCGCAGTAAAATTAAAGAAAAGTAACATTCGTGCATGAATGCTTCCATTTCCTATAACAAGAATGATCATCTAACCTGTCAAACTAGACGCTAAAACTAAACATCGGTCTTAGAATTGGGCCTACTCAATATGCCATCTTTCTAAGCATAATTTTGGCAAATTCTAAAGATTTCTTGAATCCCACGCGGATCTCAATCAATGCAGTTCCAATGAGCCAAATCAGCGTTGATAAATATGTGGAAAGACGCAAAGAGTTTAATAGAGCCTTGTGAAAATAGACAATTACAGATGATCAAAAAATGAACAATGGATCCGGCAAGGTTATTTTCAGCCTTTTATATTCGATTTATGCTGGATGAAATCCAACAGGGTAATTATGATAAAGGTTACTGATTTTTTTATCTTCCATCAGTATATTTCTGTTTGTAATATATTTTCATGATTGTATGAAAAAGTGAAAGTTGTATAAGCTTATGATTTTGCTTTGTTTTACAAATGAATCGATTTTGGTTCCATATGTTTAAATTGAATATTACACCTTACTTCTATATATTTTATTGCTTTAAAAGAAACAAAATAAAAAAGAACTACAATATTGCAAATGATTTGATAACTAACCAAGAAAAAAAAGAAATAATAATAAATAAAAATGAATATGTCTGCCAGAAAATGCTTCTAGGAATTAAAAAAATAAGAATAATTGCAAAATTAACATATAAACTTCAAACAATGATAACTTATCATTGTAACAGCATAATGTCTCTGAGTTTAAGTGTCTTGCATCTATCTAAACCATCTCTCAAGCTTTCAGGTATCGCAAACTCTTCTACAGCAGTATAGAACGAAATGAATCTTAATATTTAACTACTATTCATATCTTGTATATTATATGTATATAATATATATAAGATAGAATTAAATATAATTTATTATAAAAAGTAATCTCCTTATCGTGCAACTGAAATTTACTGATGGTTTGCGCCATTTATTCAGTTACACAATAAGAGATGCCTTTTTCATAATTTATGCACCTTATCCCAGTACAATATCACATTTGTACTATTTTTTTTCATATAATATATATGAAAGATAGTTGTAATAGAGAATGAGTAATGATAATTAAAAACAAATTATAAAATATTACTTTTAGGGTATCAAAAAGTTTTTAAATTCAAGTAACAGCATAAGGTTATAACAAGTTCACGCTGTAGCCTCGGCAGTTACGCGTCATGTAAACAGAACATAGAAAAAAAGGATGAATTGAAGGTATTAGGATAAGAAAAACAGAAAAGACAGAACCATGTTATCTTTTTTATCAAACATTTAAAGTTAAACAACAACAACAACAAAAACCTTTATTAAGACACTATTGTCTTACAAGGGGATTCCCCTAAAAGGTTATATATGTACATGAGTGAGGAGGAAAAGCAATTTAGAGGGGAGGGGGAGCAATCACCCGTTGTCAGTGGAGTTGAGCATTTCTTCCATCATTTTATCAATCACCTTGAAAATTTTTAAATATTTATAAACAAATGTTTTATCCAGCAGGAGAGTAGTAAAAAATTTATATAGAGCAAACATTTAAAGTTAAAAAGAGAGAAAGTTTTTTTTTTATTATTTTATGTTTTTTTTTGTGTTGATAACACTTTTAATAATATTTTTTTAGAGGATTCTATCTTCCAATAACCTAACTTTATTGTGGTTTTAGAAGATTCTTATGTGAATCGTGCACAAGTTTTACCATTGACTGTATGTAACCAAACAGTATTCTCTCAGATGTCTTGTAAGTGAAAAAGTCGGACTACTTCTATATGTTTATCTAAAAGGCATATATTGGATCAAAATATCATTTATTTTGCCAATATTTCAGTTGGTTGAACGCCAACCTTTATCAAGGTGTTATAACATATTCCTATATCATATTCATTATATCATATATATGAAATATGTTATAAAACCTTGATAAAGGTTGACGTTCAGCCAACTGAAATATTGGTAAAATAAATGATATTTTGATCCGATATATGCCTTTTTAATTGAATATTTATTTATGGATTGCTCTATTTTCAAAACAATTCTATATTTATATATATATATGGAAATTTTGCTGGGAGGATGTTGATCTATTAAGATAAAGGTCACCTCTCTCCCGTCAAAATAGACGTCAAAGATAAACTCCATTGAACGTCTCTGCAACCTATCGGATTCAAGTAGTTAACAATACGACAACACTAGCTTAGGAAAACTGGGATGTGTCCACCTAGAGAACATGGTTACGAACTAATGGCCCTTGTCATAGTCGGCGTCTAGTTTTGACGTCTATTTTAACGGGAGAGGATACCTTATCTTTATGTGTAAATATATAAAACACATAAAGTAGAAACAAATCACCTACTCGACTGACATAGCTTGTATTATATATATTTGTTTAGTGTTAACAAAAATGCGTAAATATTTTTGGAAAACACTTGTTTTTCTGTGAAAAAAAGAACAAAAATGGAACTATACTGGTATCAGATGGATAAATTGAGAAAAAAAACCATCTGTTGATCGTAAAACTAGTTCTAGTGGCCCTCGCTATCTTTCATAATATCAACTGATCGTTGATTTTATATTTATTCAAGAATTGGCAAAATACCCATTCTTGAATAACCAAGAAAAGCAAATCATGTACGCGTTTCGGGCTGTTGACTCTCATCGGTGCAAACTGTACCTCACATAGTTTAACGTTCTTGCATCTTTAAATACCAGTTTCAATTTTATTAATACTTGGACAAATATATATTTTTATTGTGATCAATTAGCGCGACATCTGTTATCAAAATTCAAAACTATAATAGACATATAAAATGAAAGAATTTAAAAGCACGAATGTTTCTTTTATTCATAATACAATTTGAGTTAATTTATGTCTACCTGACCTTGTCTTTATTGTTTGCGGAAGGGCATTGCTCGATGCAAATATTTGAATGTAATTCTACTGTCCTATAAGCTTATGTCCATAGTTTTCTTGAAAACCATTTCTGAGATTCCACCCTTCAGTGCTGCGTATATAAGCAGAATCGTCATATACAGTATTAGAGCTCTGAGAAGCGGTCTGGTGAATTAAATTGGCGAAACCGCTGGGAGGGTTCACCACTGATGAGCCAAGCCCTTCCAATACATATTTTTTCATCGCAGTAAGGACAGTAGAAGTTTGTATTATGTATAAAAAAAACATTCGTGCTTTTAAATCCTTTCATTTTATAAGTATAGAGATGGCGCGTTATTGATTTGTGTTAATTTATATAATAGACCTATCACCTTTCATACGCGTCTATAATAGTTTTGAATTTTGAATTTTTTTTTTATCACAAGCTATTTTTATAATCGCCAATTGCTTTGACTTTAGAAAATAAAGCACTCTAAATCAGTTCCATTTCGATAAGAAAAATGCCATGGGCAAAGATATATATTAGCAATGGTATAAGCAAAGTTTCTGTAGATGCGTGTTTTGAGCAAGATTTATCCTTGTTTTTGTTGACTTCGGTATCTTTCTACGCTTCAACATTTTGCTTCGTCAGATA